>CAUEEP010000737.1:477500-727500 GCA_958450365.1 Mesorhabditis belari
TCATTATCTATCTAATCACTTCCAACCAGCTCTTATCAACAAAAGCTGTCTTTCAACTAGAGTCATACTGTGAGAAAAGGTTGTAAAAGTTGAAAAATAGTTATTTTTGAATGTTTAAAACCGAATGACTCATTTTTTTTCGGGAAAACATCAACCTCGTGAATATTTTAGTCCGATTTTCGATTTTCACTCTATTTTTTGAAGAAAAGAGCCTTTTTTCAAAGTTATGACAGATATTTTCAAAAATTTGCCTTTTTTTTTGAACTAAAAACTTTACAGCATCGTCGCTTTGTCATTGATTTAGTCGAAACTTTCAAAATCCTCCGTTGTAAACAGATTAGCCCTTTGTTTATAGACTTTTTCAAATTTAAACCGCGGTCAGGGCCCTGAAGTGGCTCATTCCTTTGCACATTCCCTTTGCTTCCAATGCCTCTTTATCAAATCCATTTCCCGTTAGACGCCGCTAGATTATGGAACTTGCTCCCAAACGACATACGAGAAATTCAGTCCTTTTTCATATTCAAGAAACGTAGCGATGCTTTAGATCTAGTGGCTCTTTGCCGTAAGTAATTGGCTTATTGATTTCAGTATGTATTGTATGATTAAGTATCACTGTGCATTTCTCTGCTGATTTCTTTCACTTTATCGTTTGAATAAGAGTATTATTATTAAATTTTCTTTAAAAGTCATTCTTTTTCTATTTGATTGTTGATTCCAGTAGGAGATTTTCAAAGCTTTTTTGCTAGGATTTGCATCTGGTGCTTCAAGAGGATCCATGCATTTTCAAAGTGTTTATATTTTTTTGGGAAAACTTCAACGAATTCCTATACCAATATGTGTTTGCAGCTTTTCTTTTTAGATGAAAATTCTTTTAAACATTAAGTAATTTATGCTTTCTTTTATGTTCTTTGTGCTCTGTAGAGTGAACAAAGCCTTTCTGGAGCATTCTTAATTTTCTCTTGCAGCAATGATTGATTGCGGGAAATGAAGATTTTGGATCATTTTCTTGACTTTTAATCTATTCTAATAAGCTTGAGTCTCTTTTTTTTTTTTCTTTGATCGTTTTTTCGCACTCAGGGTAAATTCCTATTTTGCAGTAAGATCACAACCTCGCTTCCATATCTGTATCCCTTGCTATTTTCTATCCAGTGTTTCCTAGCTTCATTGTTTCTGGTCTGAAATCTTCTGACTTGTTTCATTTGCTTGAGTCTCTGAGTTTTCTATTTCTATATTCTTGAATCTATTCTATATTCTATTCTATTTTAATCCATTTCTTGAGCCTTAAATCTTTTCTAGAAGAAAAAGAAAATCAAGGACTGTAGTGCGCCAGAAAGGTTACAGTGTTTTCGAGCACAAATTACACATTTAGATGTCTATCTGTGTTCTTTTTCCATAATTTTTGCAATCTTTTCATTTCTCGGAAGTGCTTCCTTCTTGGTTTACCCCAAATTTGCACTTGAAGAGAAAGAAGAGTTCTTGAAATTATTTTCTTTTTCCTTTCCAACTTTCTTGACTACCAAATTGAAAAAAGGAAAAACGTTTCCAAAAACTTCCTTTTTTTTGACTCCATTAGTAGACGTTGTTGGGGGAAAAAGGCATTTTTTTTTTTTGGAAAATTTTAAAAACTTACAGAAAAATCAGGAATAGAAACAGTTTTGAATTTTTTTTTGCTTTCATTCAGATGTTATTCTAATGTTTGATTCCTTATCAAGTAATATTTAACTAGCAGAGAAGTTGTGTTTTTTTGTAAATATTCATTTTTCCTAGTTCATCTCGAATAGTTTTTAAAAAGTTTTAGCTGAATATCTTTTGTTTACATTCACCCCTTGAGAGTAGTGCATCTTTTGAGTCTGGGAGCTGAAAGTGAAAATATTTAGTTAAAAGGTGAGTAGCTAGAGAAAAATCGTGATTGGAGTAGGCTAATTTCTGCAATTTCTTTGGTGAACAGGGAAATGATTTGCGTAATTTGCCATAACTTTTTTCTATTATTGTCTTTTTTTTATGATTTTGGTTCTCATTTTGTAGATCCCAATATGGGCAATAAAAATTTGAAACCAGTGCCCGAAGATTGGTCTCTACGAAGAGAGTTATGATGAAGCTGTGTAATTTGGTGTGTAGTAGTCATCTTTTCACCAAATTCTTCTTCTCTAAAACTCGGTAAAATTTCTTTGCTTTAGTACGATTGCCACTAATGGTAGCGTGGAGCTTAACTGACGCTCTCGTCGGCACGCTTCCGTTTTTGATTAAACCGAATTTGCAATCTCTTCTAGTCTTACTTAGTTGCAATTTGCTGAGACCTACAAAAAATGAAACCAAAAATCATAAAGATTGGCCGACTGGGAAGAAAGGCGAGCGAGCTTGCGCAAACGATCCAGTTGGCGTAACGATCGAAGCAGCAAACGATCCAGTTGCGCAAACGATCCAGTTGCGCAAACGATCCAGTTGCGCAATGATCCGTAGTTGCGCAAACGATTCATAGTTGCGTGTCGATCAAAGTAGCAAACGATCCAGTTGCGCAACGATCCAGTTGCGCAACGATCCAGTTGCGTAATGATCCAGTTGCGCAAACGATCCAGTTGCGCAACGATTCAGTTGCGCAACGATCCAGTTGCGCAACGATTCAAAGTGTGCAAACGATCCAGTTGCGCAACGATCCAGTTGCGCAACGATCCAGTTGCGCAAAAGAATGCGGGCGGTTTTGCCAGATTAGCCTCTAGTGAGGGTGGCTACTTTTACGCTAATTTCTTTTTGCGTGCAACTTTTCATAACTTTCTTCTGTCAGGCTAATTTTATGTTTTGGCTCTCATTTTATTGCCCTTGTTGAGATCTACAAAATGAAACCAAAATCATAAAGATTGAATGACTTAGAAGAAAGTTAGTGGTGAGTGGCACCAATGATTCACCTCCAGCAAAAAATTTTGACGCAAGACCGATTTTTTCTCTTTTCTCTAAATAGAAAGAAAGGACGCGTTTTAGCAACGCGACAACTTTCAGCCTACGGTAGAAACGTCCACAAAAACATTTTTATACAGTTTTGCTTTTGATGTCAAAGCATTCCATTGACGATACAAAATCTAGATATATGCAAGTGGAATATGAAAAGGGGTGATTCAAGAAACCTTTGATAGATTCAATCGTTTCTTTATGAGCTAATCAATCGTTTTTTTCCATCCTCACAACAGTTTAATGTATTTTCAATATGCGAATTTGTGTAAAAAACTGCTGTTTTCTGCTTTTGGACCTTGGCTTTCAAGAAACCCCACCAGCCATTTTCGTTTATATTTCCCCTTTTCTGATCTCATTTTCAAACGTTTCCTTGATTTCTCAAAATAACAGGTGAATTTCTTCTGCAAATTCGCAAAAAAAGTACGTCATTTTTACAAAATTTTGCCTAGAAAAAGAAAAAATTTAAATATTTGTTGATCATTTAAAGGATATTTTGTAGAAATTCTTCTTCCTGAAATTGATCATTTTTTTGAAAGTTCACCTGGTTGAGGCTTTTTGAATGTCACTTTTTTGCGAAATGAAAAATGTTCCTTTGTTTTTAGTTGAATATGTTTTTATTATTGTTTTCTTTTTTTAAATGACTATTTTCATTTTTGAGGAAAGAAATGACAGAAGAGAGTAATTGCTCAACGATTCAAAAGTTAAGCAATTTGAATCTGTCATAGATTTTGCTATTTATACAGGTAAATTTGTAGAAAAATTTTTTTTATGGTTTAACATTTTGATCGTTTTCGGGTTCCGGGGGATCAAAGATTTGTAGGAAGCACCCTAGTAGAAGATTTGTAGATCATGAGTAAATCTAGTAGAAGATCGGTAGATCATAAGTAGCAATCAGTGGAAGATTTGTAGTTCATAGTAGCACCTAGTAGAAGATTTGTAGATCATAGTAGCACCTAGTGAAGACCGGTGGTTCATAGTAGCACTCTAGTAGAAGATTTGTAGATCATATGTTCTATCTAGTAGAAGATTTGTAGATCGTAAAAAAATCTAGTAGAAGATTAAAGATTTGTAGCTACTCTGTAGAAGTACTCATACTGAAATCTTGAGCACTGAAATGACTGCACAGTGCACAGGTGCACTGAAATCTTGAGTTTTTTTTTCGAAGAAACGCTTTCTTTCGGAAGTAAAATAGAGAAAGCAAAAACTAAGTAAGTGGGTTAGAATATATGTTGGGTTTATAATCTTTTGGAAAGCAAAAGTACACAAAAGTAAATTGTTCTGAGGGTACTTTGAAAGGACAGATTGGGGAACATTGCATCCTTTCTGGCATACGAAACTTGACATTAAATCTTTATGTTTTCCTCTGTGCTTAAAGTAAAGAAGCTATTCAGAATGCACTAGAAAAGTATTTAAAGTATTCAATGCGCTAGAAAGGATGCTTTTAGATTTGAAGAGCAAAGTACATTGCAGTGAGCAAAAGTTCATTCAAACCTTGCACAACTCCTACCTTCACTAACCTTCACCAAATAAACCGTACTTTCTAGCACAAAGAGTTCTCATTTTTCTCAGAACACTTCAGAGAAAGCTGAGGAATTTCCTGCAAGTGAGAAAGAGCGTGTTTTTAAGCTAAAAGTTCACTTGAAAGACTATTCAAAAATTTAACTGAATATCTCTTTTTAGTGGATCTTCGGGATTCTTTATTCAATCGTTTGGGTGGCAGCGATTGTCGGGAATTCTTTAGTTCTATTTGGTTGTCGTCTTCAGGCAGGTGTTGGTAAATATTAACAAGATGGTTATGCAATCTTTTCATCTTTTTTGTATGTATATATCGTAGCCGTTTGATAAAAATTCAGCCGCTGAATCATGATCAGAAATTTTTCGCTAGTCAAGAAGTAATCAGCCTGTAATCTATTAGCCGATTACGAATCATTCTTTAACGGCTGAATTGTGTAAACTGCTACGACATATGAATATATAATATTTTTAATCTTTAGTATTCAACATTTTTTCTATTCTTTCAAATTTTTATATAAATATTTCAAAAAATTTTGATTTTTAGGTTTCTCATTCGCTCCAAAGCCTCGTGTTTATTAATATTTAGTGTGAAAGCCTGATTTCTTGATGAGGTGATTTTAAAGAGAAATCTTTTTGAAAATACATTTAGATATCTATTTTATCTATAGATTTTAGCTAAATTAGAGAAAAATTGGTTAAAAATAGCCATCCCCCAAGCTTCTTGATGAAAAATTTTAGGAAATTTGTGGTACTTTAGGTAAATAGAAACTCCAAGAAATTAACCTCTTAACATAAAATGTTAGGGATTTTAGATTTAAATTTAGAATCTAGAATTAGTTGTAGTAGATATTTTCCAAAAGAGAGTAAATTGCATTGGATATTTCAAGGATTAAAGAAGAATTTAAAAGTTTTAGTTTAACTTCTCTACCGATCACTTCGCGTTGTAGCTACTTCTTCTGCGTGCCTTTGTAAATTTCTTCCTCGCTTTTTTCTGCAATTTAATCAAGGTCTTTCAGTAGAGGAGTTTGTTCACAGCAAAATCAGTTGATTTCTTTTAAATAAAACACTTTTAGGGTAGCAAAAGATGGTCGCCTCCTCACTCACTTTCACCACTATCGCTATTGATCGATGCATTTTCGATTTGAAACCGAATCGAGAGGTAAATGTATCAGGAAAGTGATTCAAAAAATTAAGACTCTTACTTGAATTTAATTCCTAAATTTTAATTGCTTACCGCTCTGAAATGAGTGCTTGAATATAAGATGTGCTTTCAAGCACTGCAGAACATTTGATCTGCTTCCCTTTCTTCCCTACTGGTTTTTTAATTTCCAGGGCTCAAATTTCTTAGTGCTCGACCAATGTGGAAAATTTGGTTATTTGTAGATAATAGATTCTCCAATTCTTTTTCTATCGATTGTTACAAAAACATATTTAAATTAAAC
Organism: Mesorhabditis belari; assembly: GCA_958450365.1. Taxonomy (NCBI): domain Eukaryota; kingdom Metazoa; phylum Nematoda; class Chromadorea; order Rhabditida; family Rhabditidae; genus Mesorhabditis; species Mesorhabditis belari. The sequence continues at coordinate 483,404 of CAUEEP010000737.1, forward strand.
AGCTGAACAGCAAGAAATTTGAGTTCAAAGTTTGCGTTAGTTTGGGAAAGAGCGTATGGAAAATTTCAATCTTTCTTTACAAGCGCATCTTTGAAAACTATTTTCGGTAGCTTTTGTCGAAGCCCTTAAATTTGCTGATTTTTTTGTATAAATTTCGTCTCTTAAAGCAGTGAGATTGCCAAAATTTTACCTCACTTCCTTACCAGTTTCAATGCAAATGCAATCCAAATTATTTGTAATCTTTTAAGAATGTAACTCTATCATATTAACCATTCTCTTTTGGGGGTGATCGGTTTTCTCTTTCCGTGCAATGTCATATGAACCAAAAAGCTTTTCTTCATTTGAGCAGGGCAAGGTTCCATTGTTGGTACTTCCGGCTGGATTTTTCGGAAAAGGACATCATTCTTCTTGGATATTGTTGGGAATCTTTATACAGAGTAGAGAAACATGTAGGTAAAGTGAAAATTCACAAAATAAATAGCTAAATTGTTTTTAGTAAAAATCAATTACTCGAGGTTTGACGAAGATGGGGATGGTTTCTCCTCGAAAATTGGTCGATTTGAAAGTGGGATTTCACTGTGTTGTTGGCAAATTTCCGGCATCTTCTACCGGATCTCGTCAAAAAGTCAGCTTCTGAATAAAGTTTAATGATTAGCTAGTTTGACCTGTTAGCTTCTTCTAAAAAGCTTTTCCGTATCTGTTAAGTTTTCCAAAAGTGCTTAAGAGCTGACCTTAAAATGCATTTATTGTTATAAAAGAATAACTTTATATTTGTGAAAGTGGATGTTTTAATGAGTCAGCTTATGGTAAAAGTACGTATTTACACCTGTTTACGGAAGTATGTGTCTCTTTTTAAGCAAGCTCATCTTTATAAACTGTTCCTTGAGAGCATATAGCTTACAGACTGGGGGGCTCGAGGGGAACAGAGTGAACGATGGCCCTCAGCACTTCCTGTCACTGTGGTGCAGTTTGGAAGGGCGCTGGTCTACAACCCACACGATCATAAATATTCTTTCCTCTGTAAAGCCGCTCTTCATTCTTTCAATTTATGAAAAATACGCCTCTTTTATATATTGTACATTCCCTAAATCTTCAGCTCTGTTACTACATTGATTTCAAGTGAGGTGATGAATTTTCAAATTGAAAAAGTGGAGAGAGGAAAGTGTTGTTGCCCGATTCAGAGGTCAAACTGGCCTCGCGGAGCCCGAGCAAATAGGCGGGCCAAGATGGGAAATAAGTCTTATGTAGTGATTTTTTACATGGAAATCTATGGGCTGAAATGATAGAATACTAGCTAAATCTTTCAGGATGATACATCCCAAGCATCAGTTTAGTGTTAGCGTGGATGCCGCTGGAACGTCATGAACTTCTGTTGCGGGATTTCTTTCACTTGGGAAAGGTAATTAAAAAAACTAAATCTCCAATGGGCTTTCAGAAGTTTGTGTAAGATCTGAAATATACTGGGAACTTCAAAACAACAAATCGTTCAGAGATTGAAAACTTTCGATAGACGGAACCTCCAAAAAGTGGTCTCAAAACGTGGCGCTGTGGAAGTCGCTCGGGACTGATCACTGATCTCATTCGTTGGGCAGCGGCTACGGTGAAAATTTAAAAATTGCTAGAATTTCAAATTGGCTATTTCTAAAGTTTTTTATATCGAAATTCGAATTTATTTAAATATTTAAGTAATGTGAGTTTTTTTTAAAGTTTAAATAAGTAAATTTAATTCTTTAATTTTAATTAATTTAAAAATTTAGGCGTAACAATGCCGTGTGGTTTCTCGTGGATGGTTGCTTTTTGAATAATTGGGTATATAAGAGGCCAGCTGTTTGGAATCCATTGATATATCTCATGGTAATGTGAATTGTTCAAATCAAGATCTAAACTAATATATGAAAACATAAGATACGATATTTTCTTCCATATATCTTTTAGCTTTAAATAAAAAAATAGAGTTTCTTCGGGTTCAACCCTCACCTGGTGTTCTGCAGGTAGATATTCTGAATCTGGACAGAGTGAATATTTAAAAGACAAAGAATTGTCAAAGGGACAAATAGGGAAGGGAATGGTTTTTTGAATCTGTGAAACGAGGCAAATAGATACAAAAAGTTCGACGTAATGTGCATACTTGGAAAGAAGAAGATTTCAGGATTCTTTAGTCGCTGTAAAATTGGCAAATTAGAGAAGTTTCCCATGGCAGATATGGGGAAATAAAACCGCCAATCGATTCTCCGACCCTGAAAACCCCTGGGCTTACAAATGAATATCTTTTTTACGGACCCCATGAATATCTTTTTATATCACCATCAAAGCAAAAAGAAGATTCCCGCAAATGCCGTTTGGTAAGAAATGTTCTTTGTGCGGCCGGGCAATCGCCTGTCGTCTGGCACACGCCTCTATAGATAGGTGCTCCCTTTGGATTCTTCTAAACTAAGTGACTGGGCCATTTTCTGCTTGTTTTCCCTGTCACTATGCCATAATTTTTTTTTATTTGAGAAATTCTCTCAAACTTGTTTATATTTTTCAACAAAATTTGGAGCAGAATCAAAAAAGAAAAATTTCCTGGCTTTCCCTCATTTCCGTCATTTTTTCAGGTTCTTGACATGAAAACGGAGATCCGACTAAAAAGTTGAGTACACTTTTCGGGCCATCCGACGACAATCAGCTTTGAAATTTTGGGGAAAAACAAATTCAAAGTCACTCTGATATATTAAAATTTACGTTTATGAGGCGCAGCTGCGTCTCAATTGAAATATCTACCTTCTTCTCTGAAACAGACGCCCGACGTGATATTAACGTCCACTCTGAGTCGGACGTCCGTTCTGAGAGAGAACTACACAAACCATTTGTTCCCCCGATTCCACGTCCATCCTCAGGTAAGAAACGACCATTTCCTGGGAACACCACCCGGGCGTCTGTTTCCCAGGGGGATCGTCTCCCATCTCGAGCTGGTCGGCCGTCCGGATCGAGACGGACGTCTCCTCAGTGATTCGGACGTCACATATATACAAAAAAAAAACATTGTACCTTTCTTCATTTTGATTTTTGATTTGGAATTTTTTTGATTTCCTGATAATGAGTCCCCGATTATTTTTGGCATCATTAAATGCCTAGGTGTTCTTGGGAAAAAAGCTTGTGTTTTTTTTGTCCCAAATTTTCTTTCGGCAAACTTTTAAACTGAAACTTTTCCTATGTAAAATTTCGAAGATTTCGATTTCTAGTATAAGATTTTTTTGCTCATCACATTGACAGTGGTTTTCTTTTTGATTTCAAATTCATTTTTTATTCTATTTTGTTTGGTCTAATAAATAAAATAATATGGAACAAATTGCTTTGGGGGTAATCTGATTTTTATGTACTTTGTTTTCAAATAACACACCCTTTCTGGCTCACTGAATTTAGCCTCTAGAAGATCAACTAGCAAAGCTGCAAGATGTGCGTTTACAGAGTTGAGCACAAAGTACAATAGTTCGCTGGTTACACTCATGCCACCACCTCGAGCACTGTAACAGCTTTGCCAGTGATGGAGATTCGATCATTTTCCCAGAGTCACATCGAATTGAGCGCCCTGACCTGGGTAGGCTTGGAGGCTCAGAAATCAGCAGTGTGAAAACATGTATTGCTGCTGAAATAAAAGACGAGTACTGCGAGAACAACTTTAAATTCGGATCAACCAGAAGAAAAGCTCCGGGATCTGCCTGAACTGGCCTGACCTGGCTCGACTCGGCTCCCGACCTGGTCCTGACCTGGTTCTTGACCTGGCCTGACTTGGCTCCGACCTGGCTCTGACCTGGTCCTGACCTGGTTCCTGACCTGGCTCTGACTTGGCCCGACCTGGTTTCCGACCTGGTCCTGACCTGCCCTGACCTGGTTCTTGACCTGGCTCCGACCTGGCCCCTGACCTGGTCCCTGACCTGGTTCTTAACTGCCCTGACTCTGGCCCCTGAAACTCGGCCTTTACACCCTCCCTTCAACTCTTTTGCTCAAATCTCCTTTTCTTTACTTCAGCTTGAAATTGATTTCTACTATAATAGAATCAAGAAAAAGAAAAGCTTAAAGCTTAAGCTTAAAAGAGCTTTCACATTCTTAAGAAAGCTTTCTCTTTGTTTTTCTTAAGAAAAGCTTTCCCCCTCCTTAAATCCTTTCCTCCCTGGCCTCCACTCACCATACAATTATTGTTTCCTCTTCAGAAAACCTGAGCCCAAAACGGTCCGAGTTGCCAGTACTGAGCCGAGCCTGAAATTGGGCTCCTTTGATTACAGCGACTTTGATAATAATGATAGAAACATTAATAAAGATTCAGAATCCATCAAAGAAGTGGAAGGAATTGGTAAAAAGTAGATTTCGGAGAGGGGATTGCTTTTGCTTTTGCTTTCCCGGTAATTCCCCCTGTAATCCACTGAGCTATCCAGAAACTTGGAAAGAGAAAGAGTGGAAAGACAATTGTTTCCTCTTGAGTTCAAATCCTCATTAATTATCCTGATACGTACCAGTGGCTGGATCTTCAGCAATGCCGACCCAAGGTGCTAGAAATATCGACAAACGTAGTCGAACGGTCGACCATCTGCCATCAACGAAATCCTGGATAAGGATCTCAATCTTTTAGTAAATAGATTTTGGATCCTTTTTTCAAATTTCCCTTCGTTTCTCTGAAGGAAAACTTGGCTTTAACTTAGAGCTTAACCTTTTAACCTCGTAGTAAATCCCTCAAGCCAAACCTCCATCAATGAGTGTCTTTTAAACTGGGGGTTCATTGCTGGGTGTGGTACTAGCAATCGTTTACTAACAATACAGTACCTATTCCTTGATCACAATCTAGTACTAGCATATTTGAGCAATCTGTTTCTGTGGGATTTTTCGGCGCCACAGACGATGATTTTGCACAGTGCATCCTCGGGATGCACTGTGAGAGGAGTTTACTAATACAGTTTACTAACGATAGTAATATTAGACAATACAGTACCCTATTCTTGATTTAACAATCTAATCCCAGTATGCTATTTGAGCACCTGTTTCTCTTGATTTTTCGGCGCCATTATGACAATGACTTCCTGGCACAGTGCATCCTCGGGATGAATCTCTGATTAATGGGTGATTTTTGTGAATTGTTGCATCCCCGCATTAAAATTGAAACCCTAATCTATTTAATCGATTCTAGTGAGACTAAAAAAATAAACTCAATCATTAAAATAAACAAACTTTCTTTTTACCTTGTTGTCTCCGAGTCGAGCACGATCAATGGCACTTCTTTTGATTTATGCCAATAGTCACCCATGATCACTTTCAAATTTTCAGGGATTAACCTCTAAAATGGTTAAGTGAATATAAATATTAAATTGTTAGATAGATTACCTTTAACTATTGCTTGAAATATAGCTAAATTTGCCTCAGTAAACTCGGGAAAAAGTTGTTTTTTAAATGGAGAGTCGAGATTTGAGAGGGGAATGCAGGGCGATCTGAAAATGACCAAATTTATGAGAATTTTTGTTATTATTTTATCTATTATTTTACAGAAAATATACTTGGTTTCCCCATTTAAAAACTGAAAATAACATTACTACAAATTCTTGCTAATCTAATAAAATGAATGGGAAAAGAGTCGAAAGTATTAGGTGTGGTAAAAAGTAATCCACGTTTTTTATTTCCGATCTGATGACCAAATAAGACGCTGTCTCTTCGAAAATCCTCGTTCAACCTCTTCATAGAAATAGGCTTTGCAGTAGATGCCAATTGTGATGGGTCAAATCCGCAAACACGAAACGCTTGAATGCCATGAATTTCATCAAAAAAGTTATGGGAAATGGGGGATAATTTGCATGAACGACTACATGTCTCTCTTTACAGACTAGACAAATGCAATTCAGAGTGTTGGATGGAAGGTTTTACCACATCCACCTTATAGCCCAGACCTCTTTCCATCTGATTATTATTTATTTTTGTCTCTGTCTAACTTTTTGGTCAATAAACGGTTCAATCTCCGAAGAAGATGTCAAAACCGAGGTTGACTCCTTTTCTCTTTCCGCCTTGTTGCGGATCAAGACTTTTTATTATCGTGGAATGTTTTTACTTGTAGAACGTTAGCAAAAGTGTTCTTCTTCGAATGGTGATTACTTCAAGTTGAATAAAAATTATTTTAACGAAACTTATGGTCTTTTATATTTAAACGTTAATAGTTCTAATAGTTCTAGCAAGTATTTGCGTTTCTTTTCCCGACATTTTAATAATTCTTTTTCTTTATAGATAAGTTTTTAGTAATAAAATTTTAATCTTTATTTAATCTTTATTTAATTTTTATTTAAAACTTGCACTATATCAGGGAATCCATGACAACTCGCTGGGGATCGATTTTTTAACGATAAGATCCCCGGAAAGGGTACGGAAAGTGAGTGACGCGTTATGTTGCTCGAATGTTTTCACTTTACTAGCGATCGATGCTTGTTTACTGGTCTATTTTCTGATCTTCTTCCTTTTATAACACATTTTTCAATGATTCTCAATATCTAAACCGTTTTTGCTTAATGGATCTCAACCTCCGATTTAAACTGCTTCTGAAATTCCAGGCGTAAAAAAGCCAGATTTTGTATGTTTGTCTGCGTGCGTATCAAGCGACTGTGACAGTATCGAGCGATCAGACAGTATCAAGCGATCAGACAGTATTTCATGATCAGACAGTAATCTAAAGCGATCGGACAGTATCTAGCGATCAGACAGTATCAAGCGATCAGACAGTATCGAGCGATCAGACAGTATCGAGCGATCAGACAGTATCTAGCGATCAGACAGCATTCAGCGAGTTTCATGCTCCCCAAAAACAGCCGATTGGTAAGTGCACCAGGTTCTCAACCTGCTAGCCTCGGTTCGAGCCCGGACTTGAGTGAACTTTTCAGTGCCTAGTGTTTTTTCAGTACCTCTTGAAAAGATAATATGAGATAATCCAATTGACTTCTTTAGCTTTCTTTAATGAATCTAGAATATAAAATTTTCTATAATACCAATTTCATAAAACAAAACGTGAGATGTGGCAAGAGTGGCATGACCGCAGAGAGGTACTTCATCCGTTGGAGTGAACCAACGAAGGGAGAATAGGGAGCCTAAAAAGAAGAAATTAAGTGTGCCAGAAAAGATTTGCATTCATCCAAAAAATCATTGGGTTTAAAGTTACCAGTCTTGAAGTCTTTCCCTTCTTCTAAAGAAACCGGATAGGTTGTTTCGGAGAGATTGAACTCGGCGGCGATTCTTTGATATTCCTGATCGGCTAGTTTCTAGAAATTGTACTCTTTTGGTAATTGAATGGAAAGTTAACAGTGATTAAATAAATAATGATTATCTTTCAAAATATTCCTTTTACCTTTTCAAAAAGACAAACAGCTGCCTGATTTCCGGCAAATTTCGTGTTGGTGAAGGCATCGATGAGGAAAGCGGGACGCTTCATTGATCTCAAAAAGATAACTGATAACTGATAACTTTTCTGATCTGAAACTAAAACGCTTCCACACTTTATCATTTTCCGAAAATCGTTACCAAATTCGGAATCTCCTACCTCGATTCTATCTACAGAAAAATTTCCAGCTTAATCGGTTCAAGGAGAGCTGAGAAATTGACGATTGAAAGTCCCCTAGGCTCTCTAAAGGAAACTGCGAAAAAAAAGACACTATTTTTGGGGGCTTAGACGTGGGGCGTCGTGGCGGGCACTTGTGAGCCAGCTTCTTGGCCGCCAGGTGTGGAGGAAAGGGTAAAGGGAAACACGGGATCGGGCGGGCTCCTGGCCGACGACCGAACGTGCGCACCAAGCGGCACCTCGTCAGAGGGTGCGCCTCAACGGGAGCAGTCTTGGGCGGTCAAGGACTATGGTATGGTCAGCCCGAAGGGAAGTAAGCTATAGGCTATAGCCGACGCCCGAACGTCCACACCAAGCGGTACGTCTGCTTCCCCGAAAGGGGAGCAGTCTCAGACCCGAAACTAGGAGGGAATTCTAGAAATTCTAGAAGAGAGCCGAAAGACCCAAAAGAGAGCAGGTCCTCGCGTGTCACAGTGATGGGATAGCGTTCGGAGGTTGGGGAACGGCTCCGCCCGGCGGTACCCGATCCTGCACACCCCAAATTTCTGGAGAAATTTGGATCAAAGATTTATTTTAGCGGAAAAATAATGATAAGGAACTAGCTGCCCAATAAATGGGAAAATATCATACTTGCAAATGGTCAATAAATAGGAGGCGTGGTTTTTAAGAAATTCTAGTGCAAAAAGGGGGGACAAGACTTTCTCGTTAACCTGATAAATGCAAATATAGATCTAATGGTGGGTATAAAAGGCATAAGTATCCAAAAATCTATCTAAAATATAAATTAATGTATGAAGAAACAATAGAAAGCTTCTTCTAAAGAAAATTTAATTAAAAATTTGTAAATCTGTGAAACGCTAAAAATGTTCGAAAGAAAAGCCACTTTTATTTTCTTTTCGGCGTAATTTCGTTGAATTTCTTCTCTTTGAGCAAAAATCGTGATTTGATAAGGAAAGAGATAAGATCACACAATGATCCATCAAAAAAAAAAAGAAAGGCTGTAATTAGTCATGTAATCTTTTCAAAAAAACAAATAATATTGAATGGAATGAGAAAAATGAAGTTTTCATTGCTTTTTTTTTGTTCTAGTTTCTAGTTTGTAGTAAAGTCAAAGCTTTGGCAATCTCACGAATAATTTCCGATCAACCGTGATGCCGACGATTCGATCGATTTCACCATTTTGTCGCTTTGAAAAGCTTTGCCGCCATTTTGAAAAGCTATGCCGCTTTGCCGCTTTGAAAAGCAGCGCTTTATCGAAAAGTTTCCAACCAAAAAAGCTCAATAAACAATAAAAATCAAATTTCAAAACTCTCTTCGATTTCTTTCATCCCATTATCACAAAAAATTTCACGAAAGTTTCGGCTGATCGGAAATGATTCGTGATATTGCCAAAGCTTTGACTTTACTACAAACTAGAAACTAACAAAAAAAACCCTCTCAATCACCTCTCACTACACATTTTTTACAAGAACAATACAGAAATTGTGTATTTCTCCTAGAGAAGCGATCGCTGATACGAAAATCCAATCCAGCCAGAATTTTCTCAAAATTTCCAACAAGTTTATGCCAAAGTTGATCAAATTCGTCCATTCGAATAACTAGAAGCTTAACGTTTTGATTTTTCGATGAAATCCCGTTAGTTTGTAGTAAAGTCAAAGCTTTGGCAATATCACGAATCATTTCTTGAACATTGTAAATGTACTCAAAAACGGGATTTCATCGAAAAATCAAAACGCTAAGCTTCTAGTTATTCGCAGATATCGTAGAAATGGAACACTTTCGCCAATAAATCTAGAAATGTTAATAGCTGATGAAATGAACAAACAAACAAACAAATAAACAAACAAATAATCAAACAAACAAAATGTAAACAAATGAACAAAAGTTTTTCTAAACCGGAAGAAAAAGTCTAGTCAAAAACAAAACTTGTACATTTTATAGGAAAATTTGGCTTTGATCTGGCTGTAGTTTTAGATCCAGTTTAGATTAGAAAGCATATCAAGATCAAGTTGATTTTTTAAATCCCAGTACCCAGTTAGCTGATGAGATCAAGCTTGCAAGCATTGATTTCTTTTCCACGAAACCCTCTCCCCTTCATTTTTTCATTTGATAAGGCGAAAGTGTGCTCATTAAATGCCTTTCTTTCAATCCATTTCAGTCGTTTTTCCAGTGATTTCCCATCCAGCTTCTGCTTTTTCCTTTATGAATCTTAAAAATTGCTTAGATCGTTAAGATCGTGATGCTATGAATATGCTTAGATCGTTAAGATTCCTAGGGTGAAAAGCAAAATTTAGTCTGGCAACATGCAACCAAAGAAGATTTAAAGCATTTTAGAACTTATCAGTTTGCTTAATTTCTATTTAAATATTAATTTATAGATATTTTATTAAAGACATCGAATAAAATGTAAACAACTAACAATCACTTTTTTAGAGATTTTTAGAAACACACTCGCTGTTTACCTTTCGTTTGACTTTTGTGTACTTTGTATTATAAGTTGTAAACGTTCCCGTCCTGGCGCATCAAATTTCCCATCTTTCTTGGCTGAAACCAGTGCAGAAATAACGATTTAAATGCGCCAGAAGGTTTACGTTTAGCTTTTCAGTTTAGCTTTCGAGCTCAAAGTGCATAAAAGGTTAAACGAGAGGCGTCTGGCGAGATTGGATATTTGTCAGATTGTATATGTTTGCAACTTCTTGAGCACAAAGTACATTATTGCCTCATTTATTACCTTATAGTATTTGAATACTTTTCCAAATCCGATCATCAAAAAGTGTTCCTTTTTTCCCCTGAGCATCCCCCATTTTCGACTCATCCCATGATTTCCCCGTAGACTCATTTATCAAAACATTCATCTAAACGAATCTTTCTTGATTCAAATTTAGCCAAATTTATTGTTCTTTTTCATAATAAATAATAGCTTTCTTCACATTTTCTTATAAACAATAAACAAGATGATTTATTCTGTATCCACTAGCCCATCGAAGCAGTGGTTAGGGAAACGTGTGACGGCCTCATAAGGAGCTCGAAATTTAACGTGATTTCCTATACCAAATGTCTCGCGTTTGCAAAGCGTTCTGTAAAAACTAAAAACGGATTCGAGATCCCCGGCCGACTCTATAAGATGGACTTTGTCTCGAGTCAAAAAGCCAGCTTTGTCTCGAGTCAAAAGGCCAGCTTTGTCTCGAGTCAAAAGGCCAGCTTGTCCTCGAGTCAAAAGTCAAGTCAAGGCCAGCTTGACTCGGTGTCTTTCCCATGTCAGCCTCACCCGTGGCTGCTGTGCCAAATGAATCATTTTAGCGACAAATTTTCGCAAACATTCTTTAGCTACTTTCACTCATTGTTTATTGAGAATGAATTGTGCTTGAAAGGTTGCCGATGAAAACAAAAATAAAGGAAAGAGAGAGGTCATCTCAATCCAAATCTCCGATCAAATCTCCTCCCATTCACCCCCGACAAAGAGGCCATCATCCACACCACCAACAAACCCTTAATAAACCTTTAATAAACTTTTAATAAACCTAAATTTTCATAAAATTATGCAAAACAAAAATCATTTAAGTATTTAAAAACTTGAAAGCTTTCGAGATTGATTTGTTTTTAGGTAAATTTGATTTGTCTGCAAACAAAAAGGCCTTGTCTGCTTTGTCTGCTTTTTTATTTAGAGTTTGTCACAATAAGATTAAAATAAATCTAATTTTCATATTCTTCATTGTAAATTGATCGTTTTAAATACAAATTAATTATGAAATCTAAGAGAATTCTCATTTTCTATAGAAAAACAAAATTGGTACAAAGCCCGTTTTGCTACAAAGCAAGATAATTTCTTGTTTTAATTGTTTGATTGGTTGGAGGATGAATTGATTGGTTTGATTGGTTGGTGAGGGGTTTGTATTGTTTTTTTTGTTGGGTGGTGAAATGTTTGGTTGGGGGGTTTGATTTTTTTTTTGTTGGGGGTGGTTTTTTTTTTTGTTGGGGGTTGGGTGTTTTTTTTTGGGGGTGATGTTTTGTTGGGGTTTTTTTTTTTTTTTTTGGGGGGAGGTTGGAGCAGTTTGAATTGTTTCATTGGTTGGAGGATGAATTTTTTTTTGTTTGGTGTGTGGATTTTTTTGTTTGGTTTGGTGTGTGTTGATTTTTTTTTTTTTTTTTGGGGGGTGGATGTTTTGATTTGTTTGTTGGGTTTGGATTGATTGATTGGTTGGAGGAGGTTCGAGGTTCGAGATTGGACCTTTTCCTAGAAAACGATTATTTTGTTGTAACCAAGTACAGACGAATGGTTTTTTTTTTAGATTTCAAAGCATTTTCTTCCTTTTCAACCCAACGCAGCTGGTCATTTTGGGGTAATGAAAACAAAAGAAATTGAAAAAAAAAAACGATTTTTAAATATCTTCTTTCCAATCCATTTTAAATATTCACGAAATTTTCTTCATTTTTTCACTTTCTTTTGTTTTGTTTTGTTTTGTTTTTTTCCGATGAAGGGCTAGGCGCGAAAAGTTTTTGAACGCTGTTCCCATTCTCCCATTCCATGAGCCGATCATCACAACCAGATTTTTCTGCGTAATTTTCTCATTATTTATTTTTATTTATTTATTTCAATCCAATAGTTTGTTGTTGTTGTTTTTTTTAAACGAAAACACGAATCTTGTCAAGCTGATATTTTCTGTACCAGAAAACTTTGCAGTTTTGATAATTAGCAGATGATTGTTCAAGAGTTTTTCCAATACCAGGTAAAGTAGTATTGAGATCAAGAGTAAAGTAGTATTGAAATCAAAGTCTAATGTATTGGATTTAAAAATCTTTATATAAAAGATGTAAAAGATTTCTTATCTCTCAAAGATCAAACGTGTTCATTGTTTGCAAAAAAAACGGAAGTTTTAACTTTTCTATGAAAAGTTGAACTGAAACAAGTGAGTAACGAGGATTTGGGAAGGAGAAAGGGAAAGATTATCTTTATGAAATTGAACAGCTGACGATTGGCTCAAATTCTAAGCAGAAAGAAATAAAGGAAGAAAGAAAGAAAGAAAGAGAGGAAGGAAGAAAGAGAGAAAGAAAGAAAGCTTTTACTCATTTGTGGAACGTTCAACTGTTTCAAAAAGATCAGGATTTTCCATTTAAGAGACGTCCCAATCAATCTAATGTTAACATAAACAATAACTAGCTTCGATTCCTTTATCTACTTAATATCTACTTCTCATATGATTTCCAACCTCTCCTTTCCAAAAGGGTCTAAAAGTTATTGAATCCTTTTCTATATTGCACACATCCCCTTTTCATCTCTTTCCCATTCCCAACCTCAATCCCTTTGTCCACCTGACATCATGAGTCTCTCTATTTTTAAACTCAACACTTTGCAAAGTTCTTTACTACTTCTTCTTTACTTTTTCTTCTTTGCATTTTTCTTTTTCTTTACTTCTTCTTTCTAGGCTTTTCTTTGTAATTGTCAACAAATCTGTTACTTGTTATGTAACTTTGAACTTGTTGATCAGGTTTTAAATCTTCCCACCTACAAGCAACTATAATCTGGTTTGGCTTTAGCTTAATTAAGTCTAGCTGGATCTAAGCTTAGCTTAAAACTAGAAGATCTCAAGCGTTTGAATCGATTCTATTTCCAGCCTACGTATTCTTTTCTTTTTCTTGAATGTTATGCAAAAGTATTGAACGAAAAAATTTTACCTTTGTTGTTGTTGAAACTTTTTGCCATTTTGTCTTGTTCCATTTTGCCTTGTTCCATTTGGAACAGTCAAACCAAATCATTGAATTTTCCTGAATCATTTCCCCAAATGGATTCTTTTTCATTTTCATTTTTTTAAAATATCTCCAACCTATTTAGGAGAATAGAAACGATACGAAAAGAGGTGAAGAAAGTGCAGTGTTTGTTTTGTCATATCGTCGTGCGGGGGTTTTGCATGTTTTCGGCGTGAAAAGAGAAGGGGTAAAAAGAAGAAGAATCTTTCACAGCTAAAGCAGCTCTGCTGTTTTTCATAGTTTTTTTCCATCAAGATTCACCATTTCGAGAAATTTACTCGATAAAAGTTTATTGGTTTTACTTATTTGTGGCGTTTAGATTGACTAGCAATTGGGCTCCAATTGCTCGCCAAAGGCAAGCACGAGCTGAGACTTGACTTTAGATTTTGAAATTTTACGATTGTGATTACAATTGTACGATCGGATTGTAACGTCATTGTACGATTTGTACGACGATCATAAATGTGGCCGTCATTGTACGTCGTTGTACAGTGTACGATCGTTGTACGTCATTGGCACGATTCGCTCGACGATCATTATACGTCATTGTACGTCATTAGACAACTTGTACGATCGTTAAATGTCATTAGACAATTGTACGATCGTTGTACGCAAATGTACGATTGTACGACGATCTTGTACGTCATTCTACGTAATTGTACAATTGTACGATCGTTGTACGTAATTGTAAGATTGTACGATTTAAGAATAAGTAATGGAGATTGTCATTGTTCAAAAGTAACACAATTTGATTCCTAGATAAATGAGTAAATAGGTAAATAGGTAAAAAATATAAAACAGTTAGTAGAGGTGTTCCGCGGGTGATGGGGATAAACAGGGATTGAGAGGGGAGATTAAGTGGGATTGAAGGAGGGGGAGAGGCTGTACCTTCTGTACTCCTGCCCAGTCCTCTCCCAGTCTTACCCCTCTTGTACTAGCAATGCCTGTAGGGAATCGATTCTCCTTTCTTCCCCCTTTCTTTCCTTCTTTCTTCTTCTTTTTCTTTCTTCTTTCTTCTTTCTATAAGGAAACCAGCAAAAACGCTTGAAACGAAGCTACCTTTACACTTCTTTTTTATCAGTCTTTTGCTTTCCATAAAACCCCTGGATTTATGATTTAAGAGGATTTTCTTCAGAAAGTGTGGCTTCAGAAAGGCTTTTCTTCCTTTCTCTTTTAAAAACATGACTTACTTAGATTTTCTTCAATTCATTGTCTTCTCAAAGTTCTTTAGATTTGACAACCTTATTCAAAGCCTTTATTTTTCATATTTTTCAGGGTTCTTTCCTTATTTTTCAGGGTTCTTTCCTTATTAAAAAAAAAAAAAAAAAAAAAAAAAAAAAAAAAAAAAAAAAAAAAAAAAAAAAAAAATTTTTAGAGTTCTTTCCACAAATCTTCCCTCATTTTTCGATTATTCAGTGAGATAAGGATTCTAATCAAAAAAATTTAATCAAAAAATTTAAATCTTTATTTTCACGAATAATAATACCTTCTTTTATATGGTTCCATTTTTGGGCCAAAGAAAACCGAAAAAATGCCTCTGACTCATTTTCTTTGCTTTTTTTGCTTTTTCTCGACCGATTCACTTCTTTAAATAAACAGTGATTATTCAAAACCTCAAAAACTTTCTTTTAAACAAATGAAATTTTGACTTTATTTTCCTTAATTTCTCTGCCTTATTTACCCTGTACTTTGTGTGCTCAAAATGAGAAACAGCTCAAAAATTGTGCTCAATTAGTAAACGCATCCTTTCTGGTGCACCTAATTCTTCATTTTGCCTTGAGGAGAAGTTGTTTCTATTAGAAAAATCAAGAACTCAGTGCACTAGAAAGCGTTTATAACTTTTGAGCACAAAGCACAACCGCTAATGAATCGTTCTGTTGAAGCTTGATTTCTCATCTTATAGGGTAATTTGTTGGCTTTGTTTTGCAACTCGCAGCACTTGATAATGATTACAATTGTAATCGTTTTTTTAGTTCTTTTTATGACAAAATTGTTTGATAAAGGTTTGGAGATTTCCTTTCAAAAAAATCATACGTTGTATAGTGCGTGTGATGGGGTGTGTTCGTTGTACGTAATTGTACGATTGTACGACGATCATTGTACGTCATTGTACAATGGTACGATCGTTGTACGTCGTTGTACAATTGTACGATCATCGTACGTCATTGTACAATGGTACGATTTTTATATTTTAATAATACGTTGTACGTAATTGTACGATGGTACGACAATCATTGTACGTCATTGTACAATTGTACGTCATTGCACAATTGTACGATCGTTGTTCGTCGTTGTTAACCATTGTAATCCGGTTTTTAGTTGTTTTATGACAAAATTGTTGATAAAGGTTTGGAGATTTCCTTTTAAAAAAATCATAGTTGCATAGGCCGATTTGGCGGGGCGACTCTTTCTCTTCTCTTCGACTTCTATTCCGAAGAATTTTAACACTTCAAAGAGAGAGAGAGAAAAACTCTTGGCTAGATCCAGTTCTTCTTAAAACTCATTTTAGTCACTTTAAGTTGGTTTTAAGTTGGTTTTAGGGTTAGTTTTAAGTTTAAAAAACAGTTTTCCTTATACATTGATGCCTTCATTGATTGATTCTTGGCTCAGTACTCGGCTTTCTTCTTTTGCTTGTCTTTTCGAGGTGATAAAGCTATTATAACGTTTTTGATATCTCAACATGTATAGAGTTTATTAGGAATTTGAAGAAATTTGAAAGCTAAGCCAAATTAAATCAAACTAAAGCCTTTAGGATTGGATAATCGACAGTTTCGAGTAGATTATATTAGATCAAAGCTAAAATATTGAAAAGTTAACAACATTATCTAGGGATTTTGTAAAGTTTTAATGTTAAATGTGAATGAAAAGAATGGTGTTCAATTTCTTTTTTGGTAATCAAATGTTTAAGCGGATGAGGGGACGTCGTCGTCGGCAAAGATTTTCACCCCTTTCCGCACAGAAAACTCGCTTTCCTGGCAAAGAATAAAACAGGTGACCCTGACCCTTTTATTGAGTTTTAGGGTTTTAGTTTAAGATGATAAAAGTTATTGTAACGTTTTGTATACCAAAGTGTAAGTTAGAAATTAGAGTTTGTTAGAAATTAGAAGTAATTTGGGGAAATCTAAGCCAAAGTAAATCCCAAGCTAAACCTGCCGAATTGGACAATCGACAATTTTCGAAATCTTTGCCGACAACGTCGTCCCCTATCCACTTAAGCATTTGGATTAACCAAAGAAATTGAATATTAATTGAATTCATTGTTTATATGTGAGTCGAAGCTGATATTAGAAAAGTTAGCAAAGATCATCTAAGGGATTTTTGTAAGTTTTAATGGTAAATGAAACTGTGAATTCAATGAACAATTGAATTCTTTTGTCAATCCAAATGTTTAAGCGGATGAGGACGACGTCGGCAAAGATTTCCCCTTTTTTCCCCATGGAAACTCGCTTTCTTTGAGCAAAAGAATGAAAAAACAGCGACCCTGACCCTTTTGATTTGAGTTTAAGTTTAAGTTTAAGATGATAAAAGCTATTGTAACGTTTTTGATATATGCAAAATTACCTAGGGATATTGTAAAAAGTCCTAAAAAAACAATGAATTGTTCAATTTCTTTTGTCAATCCAAATGTTTAAAGCGGATAGGGACGACGTCGGCAAAGATTTCCCCTTTTTTCCACCAGAAAACCCGCTGTAAGGCAAAAAGATGAAAAAACGGTGACCTGACCGGTCCTTGCAGTTGATGAAATGAAATTAGTTCATTTTTGTTAAGTGTTTCATGTTTCAGCGACTATCTATAGGAATCTACTTTCAGAAATTGTGGGTGTAGTTGGAAGCTACCGCCTAAAGAGGCTTTAGTTTAGATTTAATTTGGCTTAGCTTTCAAATTTCTTCAAATTTTTCTTATTTCCCTCGACTCTTCACCTTTTTGTATTCCGATCATTCAATTTTAAATGCTTACTATATTCTATATTATTATTTTATTCGATAAATACTTTGCAATGTTTTTGCTGCCGCAAACTAACCTTTTACTATCGCTTTGAAGTTTAAAGTTGGCTTAGGGTTAACTAAAGTTAGCTTAGGATTGGCTTAAAGTTAGCTTAAGTTAGCTTAAGGGATTAGCTTAAGGATTGAAAAGTTAGTTTAAAGGATTGAGTTTAAGTTACGCTTAAAGTTAGCTTAAAGTTTACTGGGGACCTTATGCAGAAAGCTAAATTTCTCTCATTCCATTTTATCTCAAAGGAATCTTTCTGAATTTCAAAAACAGGCATTTTCTTTACCGGTTTTTCTTTGTAAAGATCTTTTTTTTTCTAGATTTATTGTTTTGCTATTTATTTACCCATCAAATTATCTCCAGACCTCGTTTCTTTGATCACTTCATCCCTTCATCCCATCACTCTTCATCCCAAAAACTCATTTTTCTTTTCATTTTCCTTTCTATTCCATTATTTCTTTTTTGATTATTTCATTCAATTCTTTATTTAATATTTACTATTGTAAATACAACTTTTCTATTGACACCAAAATGGGTTTCTTTTGAGAGAGGTAGCAAACTGTCCACCACTTATGACAATAGCCCGCAGTTTTCAATTCACCAACCCAATATATTGACTATTTTAACGATCATTTTGAGTACCGAATTAAATTACGCATCAGATGACACCAAATAACTTGCTGAGGGGTTAAATGAAATATTGGTCCAAAATACGGCTGAAAAAATGCCCGCGCAGTAAGGCAGACAGAGATTAGACAGAAAGACAGACAGATACCGTAACCCCTCCCGTCCCCCTCCTTTTCCACCGTTTCATTTGTGAAAGTGTAGTTTAGCATTTCACTTGCAAACCAGTTTTTTTGAATCGTTCTGAAAATTTGGATATAAGCTTGATTTTTGATTCTCTACAACTTTTCTATTGACACCAAAATGGGTTTTCTTTTGAGGAAAGTGCTCAAGCTGTCACATATGACAATAGCCGCAGTTTTCAATTCCGCCACGCAATATATAGGGATACTTTATTCAGAACCAAAATCCAGTACATTAGGAATTCAAGTTGTACTTTGAAATTTGTACCCAAGAGTTTTGTTGAGAATATGAGAATTCGAATCGGGTATTCGTATTTATAATAAATCTGAATCCAGGTTAAATAGATTGCGACATTCGACTGACAGCTTGATTAACCCGATTAGCCCCGTAGCGCCCAGTTGCAGGAGAAGTCAATGTCCCCGGTGAGGATTCAGGCCGGCCAGCAAGCCAGCAAAAACAAATATTGCTTGAAACCTCTCTAAATTTGTATTCAAGCTCGAAATCCGAGTCAACTGAAGAAGAAAAGAAACGTGATATTCCAATTTTTCCAATCCTCAACAATTCATTTTTTCTTTTTTCTGCGTTTTGCTTTCTCAAAAGCGATTCCCCACATAATTTCTGACGTTTTTTTAATTCAAAAACTGTAGAATATCAATGAAACATTAGAAAAAGAATGAAATTTTGAGCGAGTGAAAAGAAACGGGAGAAAAAAACACTTTTCTGAGTCATTCTTGAAAAAAATCTTTTATAATTTGATTGATTTTTTTGATTTTTTGATTTCTTTTAAAGGTTGTTTTTGAAATTGAAATTTTGATGACAAAATTCTCTCGGCAACGAACCCCGATTCGTAATTTTTGGATTATCGTTGATTCAACCTCAAAAAATCATCGCTACTTTTTTGGCTCATTTGTCTCTTAAAATCTTTTGATATTATATTTTTATTGTAACAAAGTCTTGTTACTTGTTTACCAAATTGTACTTTGAGCTCAGTGTTATTAACTTACATCGTTCTAGTGCACCCGTTTCTTAGAAAGCTTAGAAGTTCATCTAATTTAGCGCACTCGGGATTGGGTGATTGTCTAGAGTCTAGCTCTTCACTGTCAAGTGAAGAGCTAGACTCTAGAGAACTAGAGAAACCCAAAAAGTGGCTGGAGTCAATTATTTAAAAGTTTGGAACTTTTTTTACATCAATATAATCTGTTTCAGAGATTACTGATGAAAAAAAGTAATTTCCTGAGTTCGTCTGGCCGACAATGGATCCGAACCAGGGACAAAGCCCAGGCGAACAGACCGACGCGCTAACCCACTATCCACTAGGCTATCAAGGCAAGGGGGTGTGCCAGCGGTAAAACGTTAACTAAGCTAGCTTAGCGAAATTTGATGAAACTTTATATTTCAAAAATGGCTGGCAAAAATGGCAAGTTTGAATGTTTTGAAATGCTCTTAACCAGCGAGTTTTTTTAGATCGTTACTAAAATCTAACTAAAGAATTCTCTGGTGAGGTTGGTATTGTCCTCAAAACATTCAGAATTCTCTGATGAGCCTTGTATTGTCCTCTTTCTCAACAATTGAACCCTCATTTCCTTCAATATCTTCCATGATCAAACTATGGGGAAAACACTTGTTTTCACTTTTTTTTTCTTTCTGAAAAATCGGAGAAAGCGTGGGGTCTCGTTGGGCAATTGATCCTCAAGAAAAAAGAAAATCCGGGAGAAAGAGGTTGAAGGAAAAAAAAAAGAGATGAGTGAGTCGATCGGTGTTGGGACACGAGGAGGAGAAAAGTCTCGAGGCTGAACACACCAACTGTCGATCTCTCCAGTCCACTTCCCCTCATGAATCGAAGTCTCAACTTTCTTTTTTGCTTTCTTGCTTAAAACTTTTTTTTTTTTTTTTTGAAAAAGTGATTCGACAAATCTTTTCTTTATCAACGTTTGTCTTTGTTTAAGTGTGGAGTGAATTGAATCAAGAGTATTTTCATTGATTCAAGAGTATTTGATGGCTTAGATTTGCTTTGATTTTATTATCTAAATCTTTGATCTCTTTTCCAGATTTATCAATTCATTCTATCTATCAAAACTCGCTTTCCTGAGCAAAAGAATGAAAAAAACAGCGACCCTGACCCTTTTGATTGAGTTTAAGTTTAAGTTTAAGATGATAAAAGCTATTGTAACGTTTTTGATATACAAAAATTACCGGGATAATCGACAGTGGATAATCGACAATTTCGAGTAGATTATATGTAGATCGAAGCTAAAATATTGAAAAGTTAACAACAATCATCTAGGGATTTTGTAAAGTTTTAATGTTAAAAGGTAAATGAAAAGAATGAATTATTCAATTTCTTTTGTTAATCCAAATGTTTAAGCGGATAGGGGACGTCGTCGTCGGCAAAGATTTCCCCTTTCCACCTGAAAACTCGCTTCCTGAGCAAAAGAATGAAAAAAACAGCGACCCTGACCCTTTTGATTGAGTTTAAGTTTAAGTTTAAGATGATAAAAGTTATTGTAACATTTTTGATATACCAAAGTGTAAGAGTTTATTAGAAATTAGAAATTAGAAGAAATTAGAAAGTTAAGCCATACTAAATCTAAACTAAAGCCTGCAGGAGTGGACAATCGACAATTTCGAGTAGATTATATTATAGACGGCTTAGCTTTGCTTTCATTTTATTATCTAAATCTTTGATCTCTTTTCCAGATTTATCAATTCATTCTATCTATCATTTTAGCTTATTTTATTTTAAAAGATTCATTCTATTGATTGATTTATTCAATTCTAAGATTTCAGCTGCTTAGTAAGTTTTGTATTTGGGTTAAAACTGGTTTAAACTGGTTAAAACTGGTTTAGACTGGTTTAAACTGGTTTAGACTGGTTAAAACTGGTTAGAACTGGTTTAAACTGATTTAGACTGGTTTAGACTGGTTAAAACTGGTTTAAACTGGTTAAAACTGGTTTAAAACTGGATTAACTGGTTAAAACTGGTTTAAACTGGTTTAAACTGGTTTAAAACTGATCAAAACTCGAGCAGGAGCTTAAACGTACACTATCTTTTATATTATAAAGATAGATTTCACGAATCCGAATCAAAAGATAGGTGTCACAAAGCTCAACATTTCTTTGACAGATTTACATTTTAGAATTCTCATTTAAAATTTTCATCATCTAAACATTCGAAGCCCTTAAGAGTTGCCGTTTTTAAATGAAATATGCTTTTGCTTTTGATAAATCTCCCCACATTCTCCCCACATTCAATCTCCCCACATTCTCCCCACATTCAATCTCTCCACATTTCATCGTCTAAATGACAAAACCCGCGCCGATGACCGGGAACCTGAACCTTTTGCCAAATATGCTCTTGATTGCATCATTTCAGTCTGTTTCTTTGTTCTTTTTGTCTAATTGGAATTTTTCATGCAATTTCATGGAATTTTTCATGTTTCCAGTTGTGAATCGAGTTGTGGATTGTTTTCTTCTTTTTGAGGGAGTTCTCCTCTTCAATCTCTCCTCTCACATTTGACTGTCAAATGACAAATCTTCACGCCGATGACCGGGAACCTGAACCGGTGAGTGAAATGAAGAAAAAAAAAATCAATAGCATACATTTATGCAGCCGAAATAAAGAAAAGAATGCTAATAGATTCGCAAGAATGGTTTAGAGCGTTAAAAAGGTTAAAAGATCAAGTTTTTTTAAAGAAATGATTCACTGAAGCTTTAAAGTTATATTTTTGTATTTTTGTATTTTTTATATCAAAAAAACTTCCTATACTATAATTCTAAATTCAAGAAATCCTTTGAATTTTCTATTTTCTTTGATAACAGCTGCTTGAGTAGAAAAGGATTCGGATTCGGAGAAAAAAGCTTGGAAATTTGACCCATAAACCCCTTTCTTTCCAAGAAATTCTCCACGAAATTCAAGAAAGTTTTTACGAAGATGAAAAGTGATGTGTTCAAGTAGCAAAATATCAATCAACAGCGAAAAAAGCAAAAAAAAAGCTAAATCAATAGCATTTTCAATATCCTTTTATTAGTAAAATAATTGAAATTGTGCCTAGAAAATTGAAGGGAAATCGTGGAGATTCTTGATTTATTTAACGATTTATTTATTTATATTTGTCCTCAGGTCATCTCCCTCACTTCAACCCGATGCTGAATGGAAGAATATTCAATTGAACACATTCACGCGATGGGTGAATAATCACTTGAAGAAAGTCCCCGACGAGATACACCATCTTGTGAGTTAGGGATTCTAGTTCGACTCTGGAAATCTGAGTCTTATCATTGTCTTATCATAAAAAATCCAACAAACAACACATAAACAAAGAAACAAAGAAACAAAGAAACAAAGAAACAAAGAAACAAAGAAACAATAAACAAAGAAACAACAAAGAAACAAACAAAAACAACAAACAAACAAACAAACAAACAAACAACAAACAAACAAACAAACAAACAAACAACCAACCAATCAACCAATTAGTTTCTTATAATAAATGATTAAAATCAACTCCGCCAATAGATTCTCTGAACTACAGTATTTTTTAACATTAAATCTTATTTGCGTTTACAGAACAAAAGAGAATCCCTATATAAATGAATGTTCTTTGTGCGGCTTTGCAATCGCTCCTGTCTATAGTTGCTGAAAACTAGATATGTTAGAAAAGTAATATTATTTCAGGAAAGTGATTTCTCTGACGGTCTCAAATTGATTAAATTGGTTAAAGTGTTATCACAGAGACATGTCGGTCGATACAGTGCCCAGGTGGGTGTCACTCATACAGTAATCTGAATCATTAGATCAGATTATTGCCTAGAGAGTTTACAGTAAGATACAGTGCTCCAGATGAATAGTGAGTAGGGTATTCAGATAAGTGAAAACGAAAAGTCATCATTTGTTTTTAAAAGTTTCCAGGTGAAATTCCGTCATCAGAAGCTCGAGAACGTGTCAGTGGCGTTGAATTTTCTCCAAAACGATGAAGGAATAAAGATTGTGAATATTGGTGAGTTTTATGGATAGATCTGTAGAGGGGAGTTCTATAGATAGTTCTATAGAGGGAAGCTCTATAGATAGTTCTATAGATTCAATACTCAAATTCAGTACTTAACCATCTAAAGCACATCAAAATCCGTTCAGATTCTTCTCACATTGTCGACATGAACAAGAAATTGATCCTAGGATTGATTTGGACTCTCATCTTACACTATTCAATCTCAATTCATATGGAGGTTAGGAAAAATGCTGCTCATAGATTTGAAATCGAATTGCTCTTTTCAGGAAGATGAGCGACCAGCTGGTGAGCCAGACAAAACCCCGAAACAGCGATTGCTTCAATGGATTCGAAGGAAATTGCCTGACGATGTGCCCAGTGACGAATTTCACTTATGATTGGAATGATGGCTTGGCGTTGGGTGGCTTGGTGAGTGGGATTTCAACAAACATTTCGATCTTGAGCATTTAACCAAATAAATTCAGCTATTCCTATCAAGAATATTGCTTTAAACAAACTAGAAAGGCTGAATTTAGGCTATATATATAATTGATTGAAGGGAATTAAAGTTGTTTAAAGAAGGCTGAAGGCTAAAAAAAAAAAAAAAAAGAAAAAACGAAGGCTGAAGGCTATAGGCTGAAGGCTTAAAAAAAAACGAAGGCTATAGGCTGAAGGCTGAAGGCTGAAGGCTGAAGGCTGAAGGCTGAAGGCTATAGGCTTTTTGGGGTGGGGGGGTTGGGGTGGGTGGTGGAGGGGGGGTGGTGGGGGGGGGGGAGGGGGGGGATAGGCCACGGCCGAAGGCTATAGGCTGAATTTTGTAATTTAAATCAAGCCAGACTCGGTTGACTTTCTTGATTCTTGGATTTAAAATTTGACTTCAAACTCTAGGTGAACTCAATCTCGCCTGACTCTGTGTCAGATTGGCGAAACTGGGAACCAGATGAGGTGCTGATAACACGCGAAGAGCCATGACTGCTGCTGCACAAGAACTCGGAGGGCCCCTTTAATCACCCCAGAAGAATTAATCAATCCAAATGCTGACGAGAAATCTGTGATGACTTACTTGGCACAGTTTCCCCAGGTGAGACTCGATTTTTGATATAAAAAAAGCAGACAACAGCTTACTGTAGTACTTAGATCAGCGTCGTATTTTGTACTTTAAAATAAACGCATGCTTTCTGACATAAACAACTCACAAGTGTGCCAGAAAGCGTGCATTTAAGCAGGCACAAAGTACAAGTGTAAATCAAACTGTTTCCCGGATTTTTCAGGCTCTGAAAGAAAAAAGGCAATCGTCGATAGAGATCGAGGTAGTCCATTGCCAAAAATCTCCCCTCAAATAATCGTTTTCTCCCAAAAACCCTAACTAACATTGAATGGGAATTTCGTGGTGAATTGTAAATGGAAAAAGTTTAGGTAAAACCACCGATGAGGAAGGGGAAATTGCATGGAGTTGAGGTGACAGCGATCGCTGGACGAGCCGCCGATTTTCATGTGATCATGCCAACAGATGAGCATAAACCAAAGGTTTGAACAAATGTTTCCAAGGTTCTTCGTTGGCAAAAGCAGGTCCTGCCCTGTTTTCTTATTGCTGACCCAAAAAATTCTCCAAAATCCAGCCTGGATCCAGAGGATCAAAAGCTAGATCCAGAAA
Organism: Mesorhabditis belari; assembly: GCA_958450365.1. Classification (NCBI taxonomy): domain Eukaryota; kingdom Metazoa; phylum Nematoda; class Chromadorea; order Rhabditida; family Rhabditidae; genus Mesorhabditis; species Mesorhabditis belari. The sequence continues at coordinate 508,143 of CAUEEP010000737.1, forward strand.
TCAATCAATCGGGCCAGTCAACCAGGCCAGATTATTACAGGCTACCTAGAGCTAAGCCAGAACAAAGCTATCAACCGGATCCTGGCCTAGCTTCTAGCTTTACAGACTATCTAATATCTAACAGACTAGCCAGAAAGCCAAAAATATCTAACAGACTAGCCAGTCTTGAATCTGCCCTAGTTTACAGCCAGGTTAGAACTCTATGGGTTTTGCATAGCTAGATTAATTCTACAATGACCTTGCAGCTCTCGATCCAAGACGAGCACGGTCAGGACATTCACTTCACTGTGAACAAGATCCCAGCCACGTGCAACTACAATGTCAAGTACACGCCTGAGAAAGTCGGAACGGCAAAGGTAACAGAAAGAATAGTTTAGTGACACAAAACTTCGATTAGATTTCCCTCTTCACCACATCGATTCTCAGCGGTGAGAGGGGCGAGTGATTCAGCTGAAGTTCGAGTGATTGAAGGAGCAAGGATGCTAGACTTTGGAGGATCCGGAAAGGTCAGCACAGCTCACACATCTAAAAAGTATATGCTTAGGTTGGTGAAGTGAAAACGTTTGAGATCGAGAATGCTGGGGATGGGCCGGTTGACGTTGTTGTCGTGGATTCAGACGGAAAGAGCATAAATTACCAGTTGTTGGTGAGTTTTTAGACTTTGTGCGCAAAATACAGCTTTTCTGGTGCACTAAGAAGTCTTTTTCTTGTTTCTGAGAAAATAAAGGAGTGACGTGGGAATGGTTGTGTACACGGAAAGGGGAAAGTACGCAAGCTAACAAATTCCGCCGTAAAATGCATGCCGTATTTTCTGTAATAATAGTCGCCTAAATTCCTCGAAATCTCGAGAACCGCTTATCAGAACCTATCGATGTAGGGGGCGGAAAATGATAAAGGATTTTTGTGGGGGTTTAGTGTTTTGGTTTTGGGGGAAAATTTTGGTAAAAATAATGGTTTTGGGGGGCGGGGGGGGGTTGGGGGGGGATTAGGGGGAATGGGGGGGTTTCTTTTTTTTTTTTTTTTTGGGGTGTGGGGTTTTTTTTAAAAATATTAAGGTTTTGGTAGCTGACGATGAGATCTTGACGATGATTAGAGTGTTGAGCTTCTGGGAAAACTTTGGAAGCCGTAAATAGTCATCAACTCGGCTCGCCGGGGTGCACTACTATTTGAGAAAATTCCGGTAAATAAAGAGATGATTAAATTGATTAAATTTTGATTTGAATCAATGATTAAAGTTTATTCTTGAGGTTCAACGATTCCGGGTTGTTACATTGCTGATTATCCATTGGGAATGGCGGGAACACACTCGGTGAATGCTTTCCATCGTGGATCAGCGATTGTCGGCAGTCCTTTCCGATTAAAAGTGTTACCAAAAAGTGAGCAAAATGTGCAATCATCTAAACAAAGCATTTATCTGAAAAATCTATTTCAAATCTCTTTACTTTCAGGCTCTTGGGAAACGTGGGGTCGAGGTTTGCAATCGGATGGAGTTTGCGTGGGAGATAAGGTTCACAAAAATTGTTTAAATTGTTATTTAAAGCTTATAGAAACATTTATAATACATTTAAGCGTTAAAATCTTATTTTACACAACTTATTGTACCTAAAAGAATTCATAAAACAGAGTTGAAAAGTTACAAAAGTCAAATCTCATTAGGAAAATTCTATAAATCTATAAATCTAAAAGTTGAATTGAATTTTTAATTTGTTGAATTTTTACCATAGCTTGTAGATAAATAGATAGAGTAGACAGGTATAAAATAAAGCTATCGTAAATAGTTAGCTGAATAGTTTATAGGAATACGTACCGTAAATACTGTAATTGGACCCCACCCCGATAATGACGGTGTGGAGGTTGCGTAGTCTAGCTTTGAACGCGGTTTCTCGACACTGGTTTATGCTACAATGCTTGTTTAAATATCAAAAATAGCCCTGAATTTCAGCTATTTTTTTTGATACCAAAGACGCATTTTTTGAAATTATGGGCGCTTTGAAAAAAGCTTTGATTAACAAAATACTAAAAAACTTTTGCGACTACGCGACTGTACGAGGGCGGTGGGGTACTATTACAGTATTTACGGTATATTAAATAGTTAGCTGAATAGTTTATATCTAAAGGTATTTAGGCTCCAATCTACGTTCAACCGTCGTCTTCGGATTCAAGCGATGACATCAATAAAGCACCGATCAGCGTCGAAGTGGTAGATGGTGAGGAAATTCGTGAATAATTAAATAATAATATAACTAATACTTAGAGAAATCTTATATGAATATATTTCTTTTGAATAAAAATAAAAATCTAGGTCACAGTCGAAAAGTTGCGGTGACACGGACGATTTCAAATGGTCGAGCGAAATTCGAGTACACCCCGACAACTGAAGGAGTCTATCGGGTACGGTAAAATTAGATAAAATAAATAATTCAATAGATAATAATAGATTATCAATAGATTAAATAAATAATTCAATAGATTAAATAGATAATAGGTAAAAGAAAATGTTAATAAGTTCCGGTAATAGCTTAATAGCTTAATAGCTAATAGCTAATAGCTTAATAGCTTAATATCTTTATTTTAGGTTCAAGTGCTGAATGCGGGTGAACCAATCGGTCAAACTCCGTACGAGGTCTCTGTCAGTCCAACTTCGAAATCTCCAGTGCGCGCGTTCGGACCCGGTTTAGAAGGTGGAATTGCGCAACAACCGAATCTCTTCTATGTGAATACACACGGCGATAGTGATGCTTGGGTGAGGCTAGCTAAAACATCTAATACATTTCCTACAGTAGTTTCAAGATATCGTTAAACTTTTCAGCTTTCACCATCGAAGGACCGAGCAAAACGGCGATCGAGTGCGCTGATCGAGGACAGGGACAAGCGCTTGTCGAGTATACGGTGAGGATTTTAAAATTCTATTACATTCTATTGAGGGTCTATTACAGTAAAACAAAACAGCAATTTTATAATATGCTTAATTTTTTCAGCCAAAAGAAAGTGGTGTCTACAAGATCAACATCCTCTCCAAAGGCGAGCACATTCGCGACAGTCCTTTCGTCGTCTGGGTATGATAGTTTTTAAATATTATTGCCTACTGTAGCCAGCCTAATGTAGCCAGCCTATTGTAGCCAGCCCATTGTAGCCAGTCTATTCTAGCCAGTCTACTTTAGCCAGCCTACTTTAGCCAGCCTACTTTAGCCAGCCTACTCTAGCCAGCCTACTCTAGCCAATTTTGAAGTCATATTTCAATGCTTCAGTGTCCTTTGATTTATCAAATCCATAATAAAGATAATGTTAAACAGATAATTCTGTTATCTTTCTAGGTTGACCCAGCGAACCAATCGATTCGACCATCAGCTGTTCGAGTGACGGGACTCGGAGACGAAAAAAGCGACAAAAGGAGAGAAGACAACTTTCCGGATTGACACGAAAAATGCTGGTGGTAAGTGGGGGAAATTATTATTATTATCATTAAAAATACCCCGTGTTGGTATGGGACAGTTTGTCACATCAGCGAGCAGACGAAGTTGAGATCGATCAAGTTGAACGTGGAAGAATTACAAAATTAGTTTAACCAGCTGGTGCCCTCTTGGCCGCCGTTTAAGCCCAAAATTGGTTATTTCTATAAAAAATGGATTGTCGATGAAGATCACGAGAAGACAAACGCCGGAAATGGCTGAATCAATGGAAATCCACTTGCAGGATCGTTGACTCGTGGAAAGCTTTACCAAGGAATCGCATCGAGAAGTCAGACTTGAGGAGTTTCCTGATCGCTGAGAACACAAGCAACTTGAATTCTTTGCGAACATTTGGGAGATCTCGATTGGAACAACGTTGATGACGTGATTCAAGATGTTGAGTATTCAAGATGTTGAGTATTCAAGAGAAAGTCAAGAGAAAAAGACAATTCAGAAGAAACTGTAGATGAAACATCACAAAAAGGAAATTATTTCAAGATTTCAGTTGGAAACAATGAAGTATGTAGGTGACAAACTTCGCCAGCAAGAAATTTGGCTGGATCCATCAAAAGGATCAATTCATGTAGGAAGAATCAAGCTAATCAAGCTAAAAGAAGGTGGATATTCGACGTCGATTAAGCTTAGAGAATAAGTGAGCATTGAAAGGCGAAGCTCAAGATTTCTCGACGTTTTTTTTCGAAAACAAGTGCTCAAGATTAGATTCAATGATTGAATGATGTCGATGGACTTGAAGATGATCAGATTTGATGTTTCGGCAAAGATGAACCCATTCCAATCGGATCATTAAAGCTTTCAAATGCACGAATTGATCAATTAAGTGCTGAGTTGATTGATCAAATTTGATTTGAATGAAACAATGAATTTGTCGATAGTTTTGTTTGAATTTTAAATTTATCCATGAAAAATAGAAATCTCTATTTGAGTTTTTGATGATACACATAAAGTAAACAAAAGACTGGTGAAAAGAAAACAAAAAATAGAAGACATAAAGTAAATAGGAACCAGAAAAATCAAAGATTAGATCTTGATATGAACTTGTAAATGCCACGAATCACAAGTCTTTCCACTCAAATTCCACCTCGATCTTATCTTTGAACTCAAAACCTATCACTCTTTAGCCGATCTTCTTCCCCACGTGAGTGTGGTCGATGGAAAGTACGGACAAATCATTCCATCAATGCGAGAGGTGAATCCAGGGTTGTACGAGTGTTCGTTCACGCCGAAAGACACTGGGGCACACCTTTGTGAATATTGGAGTGAATGGGGTAGCCGTACCAGAGCACCTTTCCCAGTGAGTTGACTTTGAGTTTCAACTTTAACACTAGCAGCAACTAGACAATCATTGCTGTAACAAGCACAAGAGCACTATCGCCTAATTAAATCTTTAGCTAAACGTTGAGGAGAAAATTGATGCATCGAAGTTGAACATTTTCGGGCCAGGAGTGGAAGGACCGGTGGTCAGCCAACAACCCACTCATTTCACTATTGACGCTAAACAGGCTGGACCAGGCGCTGTTGAGGTAAGTGATTATAGATCTAAGCCAGCCTAGGCTATCTGGGCAACTACCGTAAATACCGTAATTCGACCCCACCGCTCATAATGACGGTGCGGAGTGTTGCGTAGTTCAGCTTGAACGAGTTTTTCTCGACACTGGTTTATGCTATAATGCTCAGTTTAGGTATCAAAAAATAGCTGAAATTCAGGGCTATTTTTGATATTTAAATGAGCATTGTAGCTTAAACGAGTGTCGAGAAAAACGCATTCAAAGCTAGACTACGCAACACTCCGCACTGACATTATCTTTGGTATCAAAAAATAGCCCTGAATTTCAGCCATTTTTGATACCAAAGACGCATTTTTTGAAAGTACGGGCGCTTTGAAAAAGCTTTGATTAACAAAATACTAAAAAACTTTTGCGACTACGCGACTGTACGGGCGGGGGGGGGGGGATACTATTACAGTATTTACGGTATATATAAAAGCTAAACTTTTTCTAGGTAGCTCTTGCGGATCGCGACGGTCGAGCGGTGGACATTGACGTACTCGACAATCAAGACGGATCATTCACCGTCAAGCACACTGCACCAAGACCAGGCGCATATCAGGTAGACTTTAAAGTTCGATAATGCTAGAGAATAAGTTGAAAGAAGAAAGCATTTCATATCAGTTCATTTCAGTTCATCTATCTTTAATTTTAGTTAAACGTTGTGTTCGCTGGTGTTGACGGTCCACCGATTGAGATCAATGTGAAACCGCATGTGGATCGAGGTGGGAATTGGAGTGGAAGGACTTGAGAATGGCTTGTTTTTCAATTGCATGAGTATTTTGACATTGACAATGCAAGATTTTTGTTTATTTGTTTTACTAAAAGCATCAATGTTCATTCAAATGTTGAAGAAACGTTAACATTAGCATTGCGCGTTTTTTCAAAGCCATTTTTCTTTCTGGTTTTTTTGTTTTTAAAACTTGCCTGTATGTTGTTTTATTTCGTTTTTCGTTTCTCTAGTATTTCTAAGTGTTTTGTTATGGATTGCTGTTCTCATTCATCTATTTTTCTTAATCATTGACTTTTAATCATCATTGACTTTAGCCATTGTGACAGTGAACTGCGAGAAAGAGGTGCACGTGTTCACGTCGGATGGAGAGAATACAAGGATTTTGATTACAAGTCCATCAGGGCGAGTGGTCGAGGCGTTGATCGAGTCGACACCAACGGGTTTCCGAGTGCTGTTTACACCGTCGGAGATTGGGGATTACTCGATTTCGGTCACATACGAGGATCTCGCCATTGAAACAAGTCCTTTCTTGCTTCATTCAGTGCCCGAAGCTGGCGCGAATGCTTCAGGTGAGTCTTGATTGACTTTCTGACAGTAGTACGAACTACTAAGTACAGTCATCTTTCCTTTAGAAGCTGAATACGTGGTGTCTTGTTCCGGTCCACCCTCGAGCTGACCTTGTGCGTAATCTCAGGGCCAGGACTAGGTCCTGTGATTGCCACTCGATCCACTCATGTCCACATCGATGCATCAAGAGCTGGCTTTGGGAATATCGATCTTTCGTTGATGGACCAACACGGACACCAATCCATTGTGTCGGACAATCATGATGGCACTTGCAGCATGTAAACTATGTGCCAAGGACTCCCGGGATGTACTGGACGGAGGGTGATGTTTGGAAGAACAACACGTCCCCGGAAGCCCTTTTCAAGTAAATTAAGAAATAAGTTTCATTAAACATTCATCTTATAGGATTAATGCTTTATTCTTAAATTCTTGTTCTTTAGTGTAGTAGCCTCAGCACCGATGTTGTCATCTCCAAAAATGATCGCCGATCAGCGACAAGATGGCTTCACCATCCACACCGCTTCTCCTCCGGTTCATCAACTCCACAACAATGCATATAAAGATTTTAAAGTCCAAAAGCTTTCAAATTAATTGATTTTCTCAAATCAGGGTTTCTTCTTTATAAATTATCCTCAAAAAATTTGGTTTTTTTTCTTTCTCAATTTGTGTACATAATTTTTTGATGTGAAAATACGGGAATTCTCAGAAATATTGGAATAAATGCTTTTACAAAAATGCACTGATTTATCAGCTCAATCTAGGAGATCAAAGCTTACAAAAGATCAAGAAGCTCAAACCAACATTTAGCTTATTCTTGGTTTAGTCCTCATAGAGCCTCATTGACTTGCCTGCTCTATGAAAACTAGATTCACATAGAATCAGACTTAAAAATCAGGCAATCAGACTCTATCTCTGCTTGAATTTAAATGTATTCAGGAGATTAAAGCTTACAAAATATCAAGAAGCTCAAGCCAACATAGACTATAAAATATTCCTGAATCAGCCTATTTATCTATTAAAATTGTTTAATTTTCAGCCGATGTTCTCACCGGCTATTTGGCAAAAGCTAAAGTTGATACGGGAAAGACTGAAGCGCAGACAAAAGGATTTGGTAATTCATTGCGACATTGCCAAATGAGAAACGAGTGCTTATTCCGTGTGAGAAACTCAATGGAAAGTATGAGGCACAATCCATCGCTAATGATATTGGAGAGACGAAACTTGAGGTATCTTAGTGAAATTTGAAGTCGAGAAATGGAAACAAATGGGAACTTTTATTTTGGAGAAAGAATTGAGAATTCAGGTGTGCTAGAAACAAATGAAAACTTAAATGAAAAGAATTGAGTGTGCTCTGTAAAGGGTTTGTAGTAAACTCGATGAAGCACTCTAGTCATTAAACTCTTCAATACTCTTATCGCTTCTATTCTTTAGTTGCTTTTTCACGAGATTCCGATTGAAGAGGCGTTTTTCGTGTACATCAAGCGACAAGATGCGTCAAAGTGTTGTGCAAATGGACCTGGATTGGAAAAAGTCGATTGTCGAGAGAGAAGGCCACGTTTCAAATTGATACACAGGTTTGTAGAAGTGGGGGAAAAGATGTTTTGCAAGTAAAAGATAACAAAAGGTTTTCTGTTGAGCTCTGTAGTTGGTTGGACGGTAGTACTACTTCTTCTAAAGTCTTCTTAGGTAACCCTAAAGTCTCCAAAGCTCTTCTCAAGCTCTTCTCAAGTCTAGTGAACACTCATGATAGAACACAAAAGTATTTCAGTAAACGATTTTAGGGCGCAGGCGATGGTGCACTCGCCCTGGAGATCAGCGGCCCAATGGAAGTAGAGACGCAAGTAACAGATTTCCAGAATGGATCGTGCAAAGTCGATTACATCACGAAAGAACCCGGCGCTTATCAAATCGCGATCTTGTATGGAGAGGAGAAAAAGGCATATACCAGGTTAGGTTGATCAAACTGAATTGATTTCTTGATCAATTTAGGCTCACCCTTTATGGCATTCGCCGACTACAAGAAAGACAATAGTAAGATCAAGGCTGAGCCGCCAGACAATGGAAAGGTGAATATGAAGATGAACAAAAACAAAATCAAAATCGAAACTTTAGCATCGTCTTGGCGCGACAAGTACCATTGTGGTTGATGCCTCAAAAGAAGCTGCCGGAGAGGTGATCAGCAAGATTTCCACCAGGTAGGAGAAAGGAAAAAGATAAAGATGGATCTATCAGATCTGCTACACAACTGCTAAATAACTAACTTTAGATCAAAACCAACCCAGTGACTTGAGTCTGAGCAGTCGTCGGGGTGTAAATGTGGTGGGAAATTGAACCGACACGGGGAAACCGGAAGACATCATTCCATTAGAGATTTCATATGATGGAGAACCATTGGAAAGAAAGGTTAGAAGAGTATTTTAGAAGAATATTTTAGAAGAATATTTAACCCAATCTAAAACTGTAGAGTTTCTCTGATTGTAAAATCCTATTTTCCAGCCCATTCTTGATACACTTGGTCGCCTCTTGTGAGCCACAAAAAGCACATTTGGAAGCAACTAGAGATGGAAGTGTTGTCTCTGCTGGGATCAGATGCTCATTTGCCAATTGAATACGAATGATTTGTGGTCAAGTGAAAAAAGCTGCGACTGCAATCACTGTACGTTTTTACATTTTAAGTAGAGCGGGGATCACGGTTCTGAAGAGAATGGCTCTTCAGAACCGTGATCTTCTGCTTCCTTTTCTTCTTCCCCTTTCTTCCCTTCTTCCCTTCTTCCCTTCTTGCCTTCTTCCATTCTTCCCCTTGTCTTTCCCTCTTTCTCTTGGCAAGCTACCGGATAGCTCAGTGGTTAGAGCAATTGGAAAGCAGAAGGTCAAGGGTTTAATTCCTTCACTTTTTGATTCCAGGGACCTGATGGTCACTCTCGTCATTGTACAATCGAAGAAATTGGTGATCGTCTTCATTCAATCCATTTCCCCACCGATCTAGCCGGAGTTTATGCAGTGGATGCACTTGTGAATGGGGAAAAGATATCGGAAAGACCGTTGAGAATACACGCGAGACCTGTGGGCAATGTAGAGAATGCGAGAGTGAAGGGTTCGTTGAAGAAAGTATTTTAAGATAGTTTAGTTTGTTTTGTCACTTTAGCCGATTCGATCTAGCCATAGTGTACCTCTAAATTAGTTCATTTTAGTGTCAAATTTCGAAAACTTCTCTAATCTTGCTTACTTTATCCAATCTAGTACTGGAGTAGGAGTCTATTGGATTACGAGTACGCTGGAGTACGGCGAAATACTGTAGATATCTTTTGTGAACCCTAGAATCACAGTAGACAAACTAAAACGAAAATTACTAGTTCTAGAAAGTTCTAGAAAGCTTTCAAGGATTAGTGAAGCTGGAAAATTCAATAATTCAGTAACTGTACTAAACATTACTTATTATAGTCCGTCCAATTGATGATGAATGGTTGTTGGGTGAGGATAAGTTCCTAATAATCGAGCGAGATGAAGACGAGCTTGAGGCTCATCTCTCACTTCTCAAATCTCATCCAGAAGCGCTTATGGCCGAGATCATTCAAAAGAGAGTTGACGGGAAAATTCAGGTCGAAAATAAATCCTACTATTGGGTTGGTGCATTGAAAATTGCGGGACTTTGAACTAAAATTTATACAACATAAAACCATCAATTCATTCCAAATAATTTCCATTATTATTGACGACTTCTGCCGTCGTCTTGCTATCCAGCAACTCCCGGCAACTATCCAGCAACTATCCAGCAACTCCCAGCAACTCCCAGCAACTCCCAGCAACTATCCAGCAACTCCCAGCAACTATCCAGCAACTCCCAGCAACTATCCAGCAACTCCCAGCAACTCCCAGCAACTCCCAGCAACTCCCAGCAACTATCCAGCAACTATCCAGCAACTCCCAGCAACTCCCAGCAACTCCCAGCAACTCCCAGCAACTCCCAGCAACTCCCATTACACCACTCCCTCCATATCCCAGAAAACGCAGAGCATAAACTTCTTCTTTGGACTGTATGGGGAATGCGCCAAAAGTTCCCAAACAAGGCTATTTATTTTAGAGCGAGTCAGTTTTGCAACATGAGGGCGCGCGTTGTCGTGGATGAGAACGATCTTTGACTTGGAGGGCCTATTCTTCTTCAGGGATTCATTCACCTTTCCCAACTGTTCACTGTATTTGATTGCATTAAGGGTCGTCTTGCTATCCAGCAACTCCCAGCAACTATCCAGCAACTCCCATTACACGACTCCCTCCATATCCCAGAAAACGCAGAGCATAAACTTCTTCTGGTGCAAATCAGGCTTAGGGTCACTTTCCAGTTTCTCGCCTGGCCCCACCCATTGCCACTTCCTCCGAAAGTTCACAGATAAAACCCATTTCTCATCTCCTATCACAATTCAAGGAAGAAAAGATTTCCTTTTGTATTGTGAGAGATGGGTGGCACTGATCGAGGTGCACTGCCACTTCTGGGGGTCAGTGAGGTCATGGGGCACCCAAGCCCCAAGTTTCGATTTAAATCCAATGGTATGAAGATGCTTTAGCACTATAGCATGATCAGCCCCTAACTCTTCTCCCAATTCACGCGATGACACCCGATGGTCGTTGGTAATGAGTTCGAGTAATTTGGAGTCATCCAGTTGGGGTGCCGCTCCACAGCTCTTTGCATCTTTCAAAGATGTATTCCCAACACGAAACTTGGCAAACCATACTTGACACGTTCTTTCGGAAGGTGAGTCCCATATATCTTTTTAATATTAGCAGCTGCCAAGCCTGCACTGTGCTCTTGTAGGAACTCAAAGTTCAAACTCAAGAACTCATGAACTCATGAAGCATGACATGACGAATATGTCTTGGTGGCAGATTGTCGAGTGCAATAGAAGAAGTGAAGAAAAATACTAAAAAATAAAAAGCTGGAAGGATAATTTTTTCGCAATAATTAGAGGAAATGTTGAAGTAAACAAAAAAGCTTTCTATGTTGTTGTTTTCTTTATCTGCGAGTCGCAATAGGCCGCAGTTTTCAATACACCAGCCCAATATTATCTTTAAAAAACGCCCCTTTCAATGCTGTTGTTTTCTTTATCTGCGAGTCGCAATAGGCCGCAGTTTTCAATGCACCAGCCCAATATTATCTTTAAAAAAACGCCCCTTTCAATGCTGTTGTTTTCTTTATCTGCTAGTCCCGCGAAATAGCTCGCAGTTTTCAATGCACCAACTCAATATTATCTTTTTATTAGTAAATATTATGTAGCATTTGTATAAAAATCGAATTATCAATATATTTTTCAGGACCACGTTCGTTTGCGTGCACTTGAAGCCGGGAAACAGAGTGTGAATGTCGTTTATGGCGGTGATTTGTTGCCCGATGGAACTGTGACTTTTGAGGTAAGGTTTTCATTTAAAAAATTAACAAGAACAAACAAATTTATTAGCTTTCTAAAGTTGTCCTAAACTTTCCTGCTTAAAATTGAAAACACACATTTCCTAGTGCACTGAATTTTTCAGATTTCTTTCTAAATGAGAAAATGAAGGGATTTAATGAAATGAAGGGATTTAATGAAATGAAGTGCATTAGAAAATTTGTGTTTCGAATTTTAAACTTCAAAGTTTACTTTTTTATTCGTTTTCAAGAAGAATTTGAAATGAAATCGATGAAACGAAAGGATTTTAAAAGCAACGAAAGCATGTTTTAATTTCTCTTTTCGTTTCTCATTTCTCTCCACAAATCTCTCAATCTTTTTTCTCAAAAGGACTGCTGAAAGAGAGGCAGTATTGACGTTTTTCATTGGACCAACTTCCCCCCTTTTTCTCCCTTCTTTTGTCAAACATTTCCATTTCTATTCTCTTTTCTATTTCTATTTCTATTCTCTTTTCTATTTCTTTTCCTACCATTTCCATGTCTATTCTCTTCTCCATTTCCATTTCTATTCTCTTTTCCTTTTTCCTACCTAGTTGCTTTCAAATTGCTTTCAAATATTTATCTTTCTATTTTTCCATTCTCCAAAAAAGCTAATGATCGTTTTAAAATCTAGCTAAATGCATTGCATTTTCAAAAATATCAAATACCAAATAGAGATTTGTTGGTTTTATTGATTCTTATGAAAACCAGCATTGAATCGAATCAGTCATTCATTGTCATTGACAATCTTCAATCCATTTGTCTTTCTTCAATCCATTTGCCATTGAAAATCTACGAATTTTCCTCGTATCTTAGCCGTATTTTGTTTGTAAAATGTTGAATTTACAAACATTTCGATTCAAAATCAAATTTTCTATCAAATTCAACAAATTCAACTTTTTTTACAAACAAAACCCGACTAAAATACGAGGAAAATTCGTAGATTTTCAATGGCAAATGGATTGAAAAAAGGAGTGGAGCTTAAAATCAGGATCAGCTTAAAATCAGAGCTAATGATCAGCTTAAAATGACCAATTCGATTCAATGCTGGTTTTCATAAGAATCGATTAAACAATCAAATCTCTATCTGAATCGAATGCGCTCAGATTTCGATCTTTTCCATTTCCATTTCTATTCTCTTTTCCTTTTTTCCTACCTCGGCTTTCCCCTTTCAAATATTTATCTTTCCTACTTTTCCATTCTCCAAAAAAGCTAATGATCGTTTTGTATCTAATTTTTATAACAACATTTAAAAAAACTTTAAGAACAATAACCAACTTTAAAAAAACAACCTTCAACTATATTTAATACCCCAAAGAAGCTACTTGTACTAAAACTAAAACTAAAGAAACTAGTATAAACTAGTATAAAACGGCTCTTGATCGAAATCCGAGCATTTTTTGAATGAATAAGCTAAGCTTTGAAAGGTCTATAACTGTCCAGAGATAATAATTATTGTTAACTTTTTCTATCATTGTATAAAGAAGAAATTTCAGGCTTTCAAATAATATCAAATAAAGCATGATTAGTTTATCGATTCTCGTGAAAACCAAGCAGTACAGCATCCGAGTTGAAACCGTTTTCGATTTCGATCTGCCGTATTGCTTCATTTTCCTGGACTCGACTTTCCAATCAAAGTGTATTTGGTGTCATTTGAAAGCCTAAAATCCCCTCTATAAAATGCTATAAAAAAAAGTTAACAATATTATAATCTCTAGACGAAGTTATAGACCATCAAACCATTGCTATTCATTGAAAATGCTCAAATTTCTATTTTTTGCGTTATAATGTGTAAATAGAAGAAAAATTGTAGCAATTTTTTAAATGCACTCAAAAAAAAGTGCCATTTTCTATCTATGCTTGTTATTTTCAATTTCTCTCTCCCAACAATTTTCTCACCAAGGTCGATCTCTCGGGATTCGCTAAAACTTTCGCCGATTTTTCATTTTTTTTTGACAATTATTGACATTTATTGACAACACAGTGACAAATTGGAATTAAGTGCATTTTAATCGTTTTTTTTAATCTGTTTTTCGCACTCAGGCGTTCCCTATTTGCGCAGATCACAACCTGCTTCCACATTTCTCTCTATCCCTTGCTATTGTCATCATATGGCATCCTTATGTCCCGTGATTAGATCTCTCGGCCTTTGCTTGATCCCTCTATGCCGGAAGAGAGCAGGGAGGCCGTGCGGGGACTGAGGCAGAAGTGTAGTTGTCGTAGCCGATGATACTCCGATGGCCGGGCTGGGGCGCTCGGAGGGGAACCCACAAAAGTCGAAACCACGACTATCCCGCGCCGACGTTGCTAACTTGGCAGATCGGAGGGGATAGACCGCAGGCCCTTCCTCTTCTAGGCCCCTTTGTAAAATTTTGAAACTTTTTCTAACTTTTTCTAACATTTGAACATTCAGATGTTGAGATTTTGGTTTTTTAAACATTTTTTTGACAAAACATCTCTCAAAATATCTATTTCTTTAGCCAAAAAACAATTTTAAGTTTTTTTAAGTTTACTATAGTTCAATAGGATTGAATATTTATTGTATTTGTTTTTAGCTGAATATCCATTATTCTGAATACCATGCTTTTTTCAGGCGGTTACCCAATTGAGTCGTGCCGTCATTTCACCGCAAACCGGCAAAGAAAACATCGATCAGATTGAGGTCATTTCGAATAAAACTACATAAATAGACTTTAATAATATAAATAATATATAATTTGGTTTTAATTTTAAGCTCGATCGTCAATCCGAACTTCAAACAGAGGCTCAAAAAAGGGAGCCGTTTTTGTCGAATTCTCGGAAAAGTACTCGTTTTTGAGGTATTTGAAAGAAAAGTAAATGATATTTTAAAGCTCCTAATATATCAAAATTGATTAGTTGAATAGTGTCGAGTGTCCAAATGTTCAAATATACTACAGTAATCTATAAAATCCCTAAAGAATTCCTCGGAAAAGTACTCGTTTTTAAGGTATTTGAAAGAGAAGTAAATGATATTTTAAAGTTCTAATCTTCACAAATTGAATAGTTGAATAGTGCCGAGTGCAGTTGAAATGTCTACTGTCTTTAAATGTCTAAATATTCTACAGTAATCTATAAAATCTCTAAAGAAAATAAAGAAATCAATATTGGAATGTCAAAAGAAAAAATGTCAAGTTTGACACTTTTAAATTCAATAATCAAGCCCAAGCTACAGTAACCCAAAAAAGTAAAGCGAAATTTGAATCCAGCAAAGATTTACGTATAAATTCCTCAATTTCCATTTAAAAGCCGGCACTTGATGGCCGAATGGCTAGCTGTTTTGGTCAACGTTCCAGAGATCAACGGTTCGATTCCGATTACGAAAAATGGGACTTTATTCACGAGAATAAATATCTATATGATTTATATATCTATTTAAATATGTTATTTATATTATTTATTGATATTTATAACTTTTCTGTTTTTCAGCGAACAACGAGCGCTGCGCGGTGATCCTCCCGCCATCACCCTCAAAAGTCGGTTTTGAGTGTTTTGACAAAAACAAATTTCTATTTTACGAAGATAAATCTATATATTTAATCTATATATTAAATTATATGCAAATCTATCTAAATATATTATTATAAGGGTTTTTAAATCCTAGATTTTAGCTAGCTTCGATCAGACGAGCCTCATCCACTTCGAATCAGGGAAGAGACAGCGCCATCGAGGCCAACGAGAGAAGGTTGAGGCTTTAAAATAGCCTCAACTGGTTGAGAATAGCCTCAACTGGTTGAGAATAGCCTCAACTGGTTGAGAATAGCCTCAACTGGTTGAGAATAGCTTCAACTGGTTGAGAATAGCTTCAACTGGTTGAGGCTTTTCAATTCAAATTTGAAATAACTAAACTTTTTAGATATTACGGCTTATCTGAGCAATCACCTGAGCTGAAAGAGCGCGAGTTTAACTTCAATTTCGACAAAGCGCAAATCAACAGCGATCTTTTGAAAGCTCAGGTGGGTACTTTGTACTCATGGAAACGCAAGTTCTCTGCTTTCCTATTATGAAAAACAATAAAGAGCTTAGTGTGCCAGAAAGGGTGCGTTTCTGAGCTCTATAATTGGCTATAAACCAATGACGATTCCAGGTATCAACACCAATGGGAATGAGAGACGAGGCTCAAATTATCGACAACCATGACGGTAAAACAGAAACCATTAAACAACCATTAGTACTTAAAATTCATATTCATAATGCTCATAATCGATTGTGCAATGATTTCAAGATGATCAATGATCAAATTCCAGGCACAGTTCTCGTCAAATACGCTCCGAAAACCCCGGGACCACACGAGTTAACCATTCTGCACGATGGAGCTATTTTGCAGGTAATTCTTTTTCAAACTCGAAGCTTTTATGGTCTCCATTCTCGCTCTAGGGAACTCCAATCAAATTCTTTGTTGACTCTTTCGATTCGGGACATGCCACCGTTTATGGACCCGGTTTTACAACAAGCGATTGTTGGAGAGTCAGCTCAGTTCACCGTCTCAGCAAAGGTCAATCAAAAAAAAGCTCTATCTTTTAGTCTGAAAAAGTTTCTGTTGCTCATTTTCCGTTCTACACCTATTGCCAATCAAACTGACAAATGAAAAAAGCTTTAGTGCATAGGAAAATGCATAGGAATACGTACCGTAAATACTGTAATTGGACCCCACCCCGATAATGACGGTGTGGAGTGTTGCGTAGTCTAGCTTTGAACGCGGTTTTCTCGACACTGGTATATGCTACAATGTTCGTTTAGGTATCAAAAGATAGCTGAAATTCAGGGCTATTTTTTGATACCAAAGACGCATTTTTGAAAGTACGAGCGCTTTGAAAAAAATGAAATACTGAAAAACTTTTGCGACTACGCGTCTGTACGAGGGCAGTGGGGTACTATTACAGTATTTACGGTAGTTATATCTATACTTTTCAGGGATCACATGCAAAAGAGCTCTCTGTGAGCATCGAAGGAGCCGCTCAAGCGAATATCAAGATTCACGATAATAAAGTACTGTGAATATCTTCTATTTTACTTTATGTAGATTAAATTTAAGTAAAACTTGTAATTTAAGGATGGCACATGTTCGGTCTCATGGATTCCACCAGTTGTTGGCGACTATAAAGTTCATGTGAAGTTGGGTGGACGAGATGTGAAAGATTCTCCATTTCACGTGCAAGCACACGCAAAAGATGGTCACAAAAACGCTCATTTACAACTTGGATCCACGTCCGAGGTAGAATTCAAAGAAAGACAACTTGTCAACTGTCAACTAGTTGTCAATTCTTTAGATTTTACAAAAATTATAACTCTTTTTAGAAAGCCGGTGAATTTGCGTTACCCCAGGTTTGTTTTTAAATGGGGTGTCGTGAAGATTTTGTCTTTTCAAAAATCAAATTTCAATTCACTAACAAAGAAAAGAGAGGATTTCGAATTGTTTACACGATATTTTTTTTCAGATAGCTTTGAACATTTCGGAGTCAGAGTTGAGCGGAGTGACGGCAACGATTAAATCACCATCGGGACATGTGGAACCGTGCTTTGTGCGAGCGCTAGAGGGCGGAAGATTGGGTAAATTTGAAGTTTAATCTGGAGATATTCATAGAATCTTTATACATTCTTGCGTAGAAAATTCTTTTAATAGTAAAAAAGGAATTGGCAAGATAAAGTTGATTCCCAGGATTGAATCCTCGACCTATTGCTTTTGATTTTGCTTTTGATCAATTGCTCTAATCATTGAGCTATTCGGTGCCTTAACTTGTCAAGAAAAAGAGAGAAGAAAAAGAAAGAAAGAAAGAAAGAAATTCATTCTTACCTATTAAATTCAGGAGTCTCTTTCACTCCCCGTGAAGCCGGTGAGCATCTCATCAAAGTGTTCCGCGACGGGAAACCAATACCGAAAGGACCCTTCAAGATTAAAGTGTGGATTCAGAATTTTAGATTCAGCTTATAGATTCTTAGCTCTCACAATTTATGGAAATCTTTTCAGGTGGATAAAAGCCAAATCGGTGATGCGGCTAAGGTGGAGGTGAGAGGTGAGGGAAAACACAATGCGGTCACCAATCAAGACAACGAGATCCTCGTGGACACGAGTAAAGCTGGTGAGTTGATTGGAAACTGTTGTAGTGATCCAGAGTGATGAATGATTTTTGTGAAATCTAAAGTCTTTCAGGTTATGGTGGTCTCTCCGTCTCAGTGCAGGGTCCATCGAAAGCCGAGCTGAAATGCAAAGAGGTTAAACCGGGTCTAATCGCTGTCCACTATCGACCGACCGAAGCTGGAAAATACACAGTGAATATCAAATTCGCTGAGCAACACGTTAAAAGGTAACTTTAGATTTTAAATCTACTGTAAGTCTCTTGCTTAGTACACTAGAAAAAAGTATTCTATCTAATTAGCTAAATATCTAGATCAAAAATCTTACCATAAGCTGAATATCATTTTATCTTATTGTAATTTCTTTAACTCTAAAAGAAATAAACAAATCTCATTTCCAGAAAGCCCACTTTCTGTTGTTTGCACTGATCGAGTAAGTCAAACGGCTACGGAAATCGAGAGAGAAACAACAAAGGTAAAAAAAACCAATTTAAGACGTTAAAGCTTGACCTGGCTACCTTTTTATGGAAAGATTCGGTTACGGTAACTGGGCCAAGCTTTAAAGTCTTATCCCTTGTTCAGCCATCGATCGCTGCTGTGGGTCGTGAGGCGAACATTTACCTCAAACTGTCGCACACCGTTGAGAACGATATGGTAAGCTTAAAAGATATTCAGTCAAAACCTGAGATTAACATATCGCAGAGTGCTCGCTTGGTGAATCCACACGGTGAAGAGGTGCCTGTCTCAATTCACGATACCGGTGATCAATATTATGCTCTTCATTTCACCCCAAATGACGAAGGAGTGCACACCTTGTCCGTTTTCCATCGAGATCAACACGTCAATGGGTCACCCTTCAACTTTACTGTTGGACATTTGGCTGATGGTGGAGCGCACAAGGTACGGTAGAAGCTAGAGTAAAAGTAAAAGGGTCAGTGTTTATTTTTAGAGTGTTTAGAATCATACAGTACTCTCTCGTAAACAATTGCGCCAGGCTACGTACTATATCCTACCGTACTTAAACTAAGCTACTTGTCAAGACAGACTTGATTCTAAATGATTTGTATAAAGAGATTTGTATAATGAATAACTGTTAGGTGAAAGCCTCTGGAATGGGAGTGGTGAGAGGAGAAGTTGGAGTGCCAAATGCTTTCAATATCTATACAAGAGAGGCTGGCGCTGGCAAGTTGTCTGTGAGTGTTGAAGGGCCAGCAAAGGCAAAGATGCACTTCAGTGATCATAAGGTAAAAGGATTTGAGGCTAAAGACAAAAAGTTTGCTCTTTCAAATGTGAAGAAGATGTTTCAGGACGGGAATTGTCATGCCGAGTACACGGTGGGCGAGCCAGGCGAGTACTCTGTCGCGGTCAAGTTCAACGATGAGCACATTGCTGAATCGCCTTTCAAAGTGAGGGTTCTACAGGATTTAATGCTACAGTATAGACTACAATATACCAAAAGAAGTCACATGCTTTAATGCTAAACTTCAGGTATTCATGGTTCCATCTGGAGAGGGTCATCGACATGGTCTTTCCTCTTATCGTCACTCGGAACATCGAGTCAATGGAGAAGCGATCAATGGAGGAATTCAGTATTCAGGAGATGCTGATAAGGTGAATATCCTACAGTAATCTCTGAAAATATGGTTCAGGTTGTGGCTAAGGGCACCGGGCTGAACAAGTTCACCCCAGGGGTCGCCTCGTCGTTCAACATTGATACGGGGCTGGCTGGTAAGTTGAAGGGCTTAAACAAAGAATAGAGTATTGTAGGGCATACTGTAGCTGTCTGTGATCTCTTTCTAAAACTAATTTCAGGGACAAATCTGCTGATGGTCGGTGTTGTGACATCAAAGGGACCATGCGAGGAGGTGGTCGTCAAACACATGGGAGCTGGGCATTATGTGGTGAGTTGATAAAAGAATAGAATAGCAGGGAGTACTGTAATGGTCCAATATAGTACTGCAGTCGATCAAGACTACTGTAATCTAGAGGGTACTGTAATCTAGAGGGTACTGTAATGGCCAGTTGGAGTACTGTAATAGTCAAATTGAACTACAGCAAGAGCTACAGTAAGCTGAAAATTCTACTGGGTATCTTAGTTTGGATACTTCAGTAATCTTTACTTGTTATCTTTACTTTACTTGTTCTTTACTATCTTTACTTGTTTGCAAGCCTATTCCTAAATATTACAGTACTCTACCAGACTCTAATTACAGTAAGCTTACAGTAAGCTTACAGTAGTCCTGCGTATCTCTTAGTTTCTTAAGTTGAAGCGTATTTTACTGTACCTTCCAGGTCAACTACAAGATTCACGACAGTGTGCGTGGCTTCATCTTCGTCAAGTACGGCGATCGAGAAATCCCGGGATCGCCTTTCCCCCATTGGACCTTTATAATTGAATAAACACAGATAGCCTAGTAGTTTAAATCATTGTCTCTCACTTTTGCGACCCTGTTTCAATTCTTTTCAATTCAATTCTTCACATCTTTTCCTCATTCTACGGATTTTCAATCCACGTCATTGAAGTCCAGAAAGAAATTTTGACAACGAATAAATTTATCTGCCAACTTGCCTTACTTTTTCTTCGACTTTATGCTTTACCACTGAAATTTTTCGTTTTTTTCCCCCGTAAAATTTATCTCAGTGCACCCCCCATTGCCATAGGCCCCCGGATGAACAAAAAAAATGGGCCCGATTTTAAAATTTTTAAAAAAATCTATACTTTTACACACTTCTGATAGTCCATTCGCTTGAATTTTTTTTTAAGTTTTTGTAAATTTGTGCAATTGATAATAAATATTTATTGATATTCAGAGAAAAGCAAAAGATTAGGTATTTGTTTTCGTTTAAAACGACGGGGGTGGGACAAATGCGACCTTTTATACGACAAATACGCAACTTAACGCTTTTCCGCAGTTTTTGCCTTTTAGCCCAAATTTGACCTGCCAGCGAGGTCTGATTTGTCGAAATTCGGAATCTACGCATACGATTCGATTCCCTTCTATGAAAACATTTTTGAAGCTCTACGACCTTTCCTAAGGCCTTTTCCAGCAAAAAAAAAGGTCGCATTTGTCCCACCCCCAAAACGACACTTTTTGTAAATTGTGTAACTTAAAATCTATATTTATTCTTAAATATGTTGACAGCAACAAAGTACAGTGCTTTTTAGCTGAATATCTTTTTCCTTGTTACAAATGTTTATATAAAAACATGATTTTTGCGTTTTTGACTTGCAAAATTTCAAAAGACCGGCCTCTAAAGTCGTTAAATGCCGGCGTGTGTACTCTTTTTTGTTTATTGCACTTGTTTACCGTGGTCTTTCGCAAATTTTCCTCAAAATCGATGGGCTATGTTTAGAAGTGAACACAAATGGCTGAACAAAGCGACAGTGAGGGTGAATGGATCAATCAAGATGACAATGATGATGCATCACCAGAAGAAACGGAAAACGAGCGAGAAGATGATGAGGCAATAGAGTAAGGTTTTTGCGTTAAAAAATAGACTTGCCAATGTTTTTTGATACTAGGAACTCTTACATTTGAGCTCTGCGAAAAAGCGCTAAGAAATTGGCCTTTATATACTTGGTTAAACGGTTTAGCAAGCCGTTTTGGGTCGTTTATATTGTAAAAAAAGTATTTCATTTTTCTTTTTAGGAATGGTTTCAGCTTGGGAATGAGCCCGAGGCTATTCCGATTTTACCGCCCGCCATTGCGGTTCACCGAGCACGTGTAAACGTTGTGAGCTTTACAAATTTGCTTTAGTTGATATAAAATAAATTCACGTATTTATCAATTTTATCATTTTAGGCAGCTCACCTGCGAGAACGATTCGCCGATCGAGGTCGTGGAGCTTTGGTTGGTCGAGGTAAAGAATTCTTTTAATAGACAAAGATATATTTTTCTAGAGTCTTCAAGCTCGTCATCTAGTTCAGATGGAGAAAGCTCGGAACATGAACCGCAACACATAAATGTTAAGGTGAGCTTATTTCAAGAAAACGTTTCAAATGAGTCATGTTTGATCAAAGCTTTGTTTTTAGGATGCCATAAACCATGAGTATTTGTTTACACGTCGAACTCGTCGCCGAGAAGGTCAAGTTGGTGAAGTGGGTATACAAATTGGTTAACTTTTGTGGAATTAGAAGCAATTTTCGAACAGCATATTCGAAAACCCCCAGAAAAGTGGTTTTCGAAAATTTATTGTGAGCGGGGGTAAAATACAATCTTACCAAAAGCTGATTTCCTTAAGGTCCTTGATCTCGCGATGCCTTCCGAGACGATTGTTGCTGAAATGATAATGGAATTGCCAATGTTGCGGATCAGCCAAGATTGCTTTCCGATGCCAAGTAAGTTTGGATGCAGTTCAAAAAATCGAAAGCCGAGTAACGAGTAGATTTACTTAACATCTGCTTTTTCAGATCAACGCATCCCGTTGTTGCTTTATCATCCGAATGACATGGCCACTGCTAAATTTGCCGTCGCTCATCATTCCTATCTGGCTGCTTTCCCGGGAGAAACTTTGTTTGTCTTTGAAATTGAATCTTGATAGTGAATCCAAATCCAGTGGGTATGACCCGAGAGTGTCCACGCCGATCGACGTTGGTGTGCTTTTGCAGGTTATTTATTCCACACAAAACTACAGAATTTAGCAGGTTTTGCTAGAAAGGCTTTTTGTTATATTAATTTGTTCACAATTACTGATGTTATCTATTGATGCCAAATTTAGATAGCACGCTCGTGTGATGGCGGTCAACGAGGCTTTCGTGTTTACGCAATCGGTCGCAATCGTATTAAGCTTTTGGAAACGATTCGGAATATCGATAGGTTTATTTTAATGCTGACAATTCTAAAGTTTAATTTAGCTCTCTATCAGCCCGTGTGCAAATACTGGCAGAAAATCTCTTGCCTCCACTTCAGTTTTCCTTAGTACCAAATAAAGCACGATCTCAAGTAAAAGTTCAGGTAAGTAGTTCGAGGTTAATGAGGTTACATCTTTTGTTTTAGCAACGAAAAATTGCTGAGAAATTGTATAATATTCCACGATGCACATCGATTACACCCCTATGTAAATTTTTTTCTTTAAATCAAAAATCCGAACACTACAAATTTTAAGTTAGGCCCAAAAATAAACGGAAAAAATAAAATAATCCGAAAAGCATCATCCAAAATTTCAGAATTAAAGGCGGCGACTTTGATGTTAGTGAAATTTCATATTTCATCGAACCATAAAGTGTTATATGTCATTCAATAGCTCTTTTCACGCTCTTTCAGAATGCTGAATTGAGTTTTTGTGGAATTCTATTTTTCCATGAAATTTTTTCCATATTCTGCGCAGAAAAGTCAAAATAATTTTTTTCACGAAAATCTAGCTGATAAACTAGGCTCAAAAAGCAAATTTCTGAATTCTACGCAAAAAGTTGGTCGGGAATTGTTTTTTAATTTGGTGTTTTGGTCAATGGAAACGCGAGCTCTGAAACCTAGGTTTTTTAGAAGGGCGCGGTTATATGGCCCGCGCGCACCTTTGATGTTGGTAAAATTTTTCTTTTGTGTCAAATCATCAAGTGTTATATATCATTCGAAAGCATTTTTATGTGTTTAAACATGGCAAAAAGAATTTCCCAAAAACTTTGACTTTTTATTAGTTTTCTCCGATTTTATAATCTGGAGTGCAGTTTTTTTTCTGCTTCTGCGGTACTTGCAGATCTGGTATAGTCTAGAAAAAATTTATTCTAAGAAAAGTAAAGAATTTTTTTTTGAAGAAAGAGTTACAATTCCAGGAAAGTTGAAATTGAGAGTATTTGTCAATTTCAGGTAGGCAACCCAGGTGCACAGACAAATACAGACTGCCTTGACAATTACTCGATAAATTACTATGCCGAGGCATGACAGATGATAAAGTTATAAATGTCAATCGCAGGAGAAAATCATTTAGTTACAGACAAATTTGCTTTCCGATTATTTATTTTTTGATTATTAGCGTATTATTATTTTTCTTATTACATTCGTATTTCCAAGAAACAAAACAAAAGTTATAATTTTCAAAACAAATTTTATAATTTGCAGATGGGACGAACATCAGAAGCCAAAAAGTCTAGAAGTGGCAACTTGGAACATGGACGCCAAACGAATCAAAACAACATGCACGGATTACGAAGTGGGAAAGTTCCTGCAAATCCTGTGCAATAAAAAGAAGAAAGCTCATCACGATCCGCAGACAATCAAGAAAAAGAATTCAACAGAAAAGCACATTTGAAAGGAGCACTGGAGGCAAGGATTCCGAAAGATAATGAAAAGAAAAGAGCCGAGCAAAATCGTCAAAAAGATGATGATTCTGTTGCTTCAACCTCACATATTCAAACCAAATCACCGACTCCTCCAACTCTAGAAGCTCTGCTCGGTATGAAAAAAGTGCCAATCTATCAAATAAAGGACTATTATCTGTAAACCATTTTCTTCAATCAAACCAAGGAGTAACCATTGGCTCACAACGAACTATCGAAAAGGCCAAGAAGAATCTGGACCAGTTTTTCAAGTATGAAATAGTTCTCAATGAAGGAGTAAGATTAGAAGCTGTGTTGAAAGCTGTTGAAAAGCGGCGAAGAAGATTGGATCTGCTGGATGAACGAGGAAAACGGCTGATTTTTTCCCTCAATAAAGGACACGGCCGAGTTATTTCAACTATTTCATTCCTAATCTGCGAAAAACCGTGCTTGTATCGCAATTGTCTGCCATTACAAGCTTGGGAAGATTCAGATTCTTACAACTCGCTGAAGGAAAAGGGAATTTGGAAAGACTTTGAGACTTTGGTGCAAGCCGGATATATGGTTTTTCTCGGTGGAGATCTATCTTTCTTGAACACCAATTTTGGTCTTTCCTGTGCGATGACGTTTGGATGTTTATGGTGCAACAAGAGCTTTGACAAAAAACCATCCGCTGATAAGGATTCAATTGATTTTTAATAATATGCTAATTGGAGTGACCCTTCGGTGGAAGCGATGATTTCAAAAGTAAAAGGTCTGCAGGCAAAAAAAGAAAATCTATTAAATGTTTCTCGAAGTTTGGTAATTCCCCCAATACTTCATGCAAAAATCAAGATTGGAAACCAACTTTTTGAACAATTGGTGAAACTCGAAGGCTCGAAAATGGAAGTTGGATGTGAATCGGAAGAGTGATGGGATTATCTATGCTCGTTTCAACGAAACGATATAAAGAATCTCTGTCGATCCTCAGTGATTTCTGATTTAGCAGTCGTTTCTTCCTCCCGTTCCTATCAAATGGTCATTTCTGCATTACGCGAGTTTAACAAATGGTCTCAAATGGTTTCAACCACTAAAAGTGTTCTTTCGGATAAAGAAATAAAAGATTTGGCTTGCAAAGGCAAACATTCAAAAGCCAGAAATTGCTGCCAAACAGCGATTCTTTGCGATGAACTAGAAAAAGTTGGTGGTTTTGGACAAAGTGTACTGGTTCATGCTCTACTCTTACATCTTGGCCCATTTGTCCATGAGCATCAATTCATCGGAAATGCATCCGAAGAGGGCATTGAGGCAGTTCACAGCAAGCTAGAATCTGAATTTGCTCGAAACAAGACAGGACCACAAGAAGAGCGACTAATGAACTCGCTCAAGTGGCTCGGTTATGTTGTTCTCCTCAATGATGATGGAAAGATGACATCTTAATTTCCTCCTTTTTGCTTAAATTGTGATTCAATCAACTGTGATCTGTTCAATTGTGATTCTTTTTTTTGTCTAATTTATGCTTGTAAATAGAATAAATTTTTTCTAGACTCTATCTAGACCAGTTGGCCGACTGGTTAGAATTTTTTCTCCCAAACGGAAGGAAAAGGGTTTTTTTTTCTGGCGAAAAAAATTTGTTTTTTTTTTTCCTTTAGTTTTGTTTTTTTTACTACCATGTTGGGGGGGGAAAATTTTTTTTCTTTTTTTTTTTTTTTCCCTTATTCATGTTTAATAAAATTTTTTTTTTTTACCATACCAGATCTGCAAGTACCGCAGAAGCAAGAAAAAAAAATGCACTCAGATTATAAAATCGGAGAAAACTAATAAAAAGTCAAAGTTTTGGGAAATTTTTTTGCCATGTTTAAACACATAAAAATGCTTTCGAATGATATATAACACTTGATGATTTGACACACAAAAGCAAAATTTTACCAAAACCAAAAAGGTGCGCGCGGGCCATATAACCGCGCCCTTTCCTAAAAACCTAGGTTTCAGAGCTCGCGTTTCCATTGACAAAACACCAAATTAAAAAACAATTCCCGACCAACTTTTTGCGTAGAATTCAGAAATTTGCTTTTTGAGCCTAGTTTATCAGCTAGATTTTCGTGAAAAAAATTATTTTGACTTTTCTGCGCAGAATATGGAAAAAATTTCATGGAAAAATAGAATTCCACAAAAACTCAATTCAGCATTCTGAAAGAGCGTGAAAAGAGCTATTGAATGACATATAACACTTTATGGTTCGATGAAATATGAAATTTCACTAACATCAAAGTCGCCGCCTTTAATTCTGAAATTTTGGATGATGCTTTTCGGATTATTTTATTTTTTCCGTTTATTTTTGGGCCTACCTTAAAATTTGTAGTGTTCGGATTTTTGATTTAAAGACGATTATTTTTGTAACCTATGTGCGATGGGTTATCTCGACATTTTCAACGGTAAGCTGTATTTAGCTTTGTTTAAAACAAAATCGTTTTTAGGAAAAAAAGGCTCGAACTCTACTAAATTTCATGTGTAGCTGGTCGCCGTCGCCCGAAACAAAAGTCAAACTTGAAGAAACTTACAACAAGGTTGCTTTGTGCAACTTTTTCCTAGCAAATTTCCCATTGATTTAGGGTCTGACAGAACTTTCATTTTTCCTTGCCGCCAATATCCCCGTTGAGATTGACACCAAGTTGGCTCTATTACAGGAAAATTCTGTAGACCGCCGAATCGACATGATGGTTGAAAAGCTTTTCAAGGTCATTTTTTAGGCAACTAAATTTTGTAAAGGTTAATTTAGAAAATGGACATTGCCTGTGTACGGTGCCACACAACCATTGCTCGAGCCGAAGACATTTTCTCGGTGACCGCTGAAGGAAACAGTCGACACTTTGTGAACAATTGTTAGCGATATTTGAGTTGTTTTTAAATATATGTTTAGATGGTTTTGTTCATGAAATCATCACCACCACCGAAGCGCAACATTATGCTTTCCGTGGCCCACCAGACGCCTCATTTTCTTGGTTCGAAGGGTAAATTTGCTAGTGTATGCTACATTGATGTCTTGTTTTAGATATAAATGGCAGATCATTGAGTGCACAATGTGTCTCGACCATCTCGGATGGGAGTATACATCGAAAAAGTTAGTTGTTTTTATTGCTTTTGTTTCATGATTCACTTTTAGATATGAACCAAAATCATTCTTTGGTTTGACTCGACGCAGTGTTGCTCTTCGTGAAAGGAAAGACGATCAACCAATTTCAACGGAAGAACAATTATCTCTCGTCCCAGACGATGTTTTGAACTGATGGTTTGAATTCTTGTGTAATTATAAGATGTGATCTGTGTACATGGGTATTTTAGTTGTTAAGTTTTCGATAAACTTTTGGTTATCCTGAAAAATACACATTTATCCGACATGAAAAATACACATTTATCAAAAAAAGAATTTCTCGTAAAAATCGCATTAAAATTTTAAAAAGAGAACAAACGGTGAAAAAAATCTTCAGAAGCCGTATTTTTGCCTGGCCATTCTCTTGGTGTGCTTCGAGTCTGCTCTTGCATCTTGTAAAGCTTCTTCTCTGGCAACAGCCTAAAGTTTTTGTTTTAATTTAAATATTTGTTATACGGATCAATTCAGTTTGCTAAAAACTGCATGCTCAAAATTAACTTACCATTTGTGCAAGATACGTAATTTGATTCTTCCTCTTTGCGTTGATATCGCGCACACCTGCAACTTTAGGCAACGGGATGGCGGTCGATTTTGCGTGTTGTTGCTTCGTGATGTTACGCAAGAGTTGCGCATGAACATTCGGGCCGAGTGCCTAAAATTAAAACCCTTTTTGTTTAAAAAAACAGGGGCTTACCTGTTCCACTGAGAAATCCTGGATATTGCTCACAATGTCTGAAACTCCCATTCCAAAATCGCTTTCCCTCTGAAGAATCAAACGATGAGCTTCCTGAAATGATTTGAAATTTAAAAGATAAAGTTTACTTGAGACAAAGAATTTTTAAATGTCAAATTTCTTTTTCATCTGTGCTATGGCTCTAGCAAACTAGCAAACTGACCTGGTCAGTAATGATTCCTTTGCGCTTTGCCTCCATCTCGAAATTAGCCATATTGTACATTTCCGACGGATGAACGTATTCCTAAAACGAAATTTTTGATAAAAGAATCAATGTTACAAACATTTGCCGCCGGCCGCATTGGTCCAACAACCTCCTCAAGTCCTCCACTGGGCATCATAGGAATTTCGGATTGGTCCTCCAATCTTGCCATCTAAAATGAATAATATAAATTTTTAAGTAAATAAAGTTTAATTCAATGTTTTAAAGCTTTTACCTTAGCACTCGGCGCACTTGAAGTAAGACCAAAGAAATCGCCAGCTTCATCATCAGAATCAGAATCTTGATCATCAATGAGAGGTTTCTACAAAATTAGGTAAGTAAAGATGTGTGTTAGCCTAACCTTCTTGATTGTTGTTGTTGCCGTAACAGCTGGCGCAGGTGTGGGTTTCTTTGCTGCAGTAGTTCGTAGTGAAGCTGGTAACATGATTCCTTGCTTTCCTGAACCTGGTTTTGTGGCTGCCATTTTCGATGGAGGAGGTAACATTCCAAGTAATCCTTTTGCACCGGGTTGAGCAAGCCCAGATGGCTGAAATTATCAAATTCTACAATGTTGCCAAAAACAAAAACATACTCCCGGTTTTGTTTCCTCTTCCTCACTATCACTTCCCGGATCTGCTGCCATGTTCAGTGCACCAAATAAAGCAATCTAAATAAAGCTATAAGTCTTTCCAACGAATGATAAACGTACCTGGGGTCGCTTCTTGGTTTTGGTTCAGCTTCTCTAACAATAGATGTTTCTGATTTCTGCGCTTCTTTTAATGATGCTTTTGCATCTTTTCTCTTCTTTTTCTCAGCCTTCTTTTCGAGTTTTCTTCTTGTCTAAAATAAACTTTAGAATAAATGACTCTTAATTCCAATGACCTTTTCCGCTAAAGCTTTCTCCCAAGCTTTTTGGCTTCACCACATCATCGAGATCCTTCTCATCTTCGTCAAATAGTGGTGCTGGGTTTGTTGTGCATTCGTTATCTAAAAACGTCCGATTGATTTGAACATTTGAAAAAGCACAGTTACCTCCATCATTATCGCTTTTGGTAGAAAAGAAATCTCCGTCTTCTGCTGCGGAAATACTAAAATTAGCAAATAAATTGTTTTGTTTTCTATTTCAAGCAACTTTTTAGGCTGTGGTTGCAAAGTTTTCGATTCCTCGTCGCTTCCCGACTCACTGTCGTAATCAACCAGCCCCATCATTTTCCTACAACATATGGGCGTGATTTCGCATTTCTTCCATGCTTTTCAAAAGTCCGATAACAGAAATTTCTTGGTACAGCCCTTGACGTATTTTATGCTTCAAAAATCCATTTATTAGCATTCAAATAATCAGTACAAGTTTAGTTGCAAATGCAGACCATTGTGACAAAAAAATCAATGATAAAACAACAACCTTCAAATTCTGAATCAAATCTATTATCGTGGAAATAAGTAGGTAAATGAAGAATTGGAAAAATTAACCCCAGGCAAGAGTAGTACTATAGTGAAGGACGAGTGTGTCATCTTGCAGCGAAAAACAGTTGCGTAATACTTCAAAAGTGTGATCAGGAGATGGGGCGAAGCTCTGCGCGACAAAAGAACAAGCTCTTTTCTGGTGGCAAATTGAGCATTCGACGAATTGTCATCGTAAACCAAGCGATATCACGGGAAGGATCAACAGCGTATCTAAAAATTTTTTAATTGCAAACGAAAAATAAACAGAGTATCTAAAACAATTTTTATTGCAAATAAAATAAAATACCTTACTTTCTTTTTTTCAAGATTGGAGCATCGCCAACGGGATTTAATAACACAGAAACTTTGGAAGATGAAGGGGCTTCATTTGGATCGACAGACATTTGTGCTAAATTTTTATTAATTAATCTCATTTTTCACTTAAAATTTATTAAAACTTTAAAATAAATATAATCTCACCTTAGAAAAAGAGATGAACGAGAAGATATGCCCAAAATCCGACGAAGGCCACTAGACTTGCGTTGAAGAGACTTCGCTCCCAAGGCTCGAGCATATAAAGCCCGGACAGAAGCAAGTATTGCAGATAGATGTTAGCAATCGGACCAGTCTAAAAAACGATTTAACTTATGATTTTAATTGCCCAAAAAAATATAACCACACTTAGTTTACGTGCACCCCTTCGCGATAGGCATCTAAGGAAGCAGCTTTAAATTAACACAATGTCTAACCTTTTATTAATTTAAATAAAAAGTTAAATTAAAGTGGAACATCAAATTTGATAACTTCAACTCAATGCTTAATTTGAAACTTTATTGAAACAATTATTTACTTAATTAAACTTTACGAACCAAATTTTGACATCTGCTCAATGAGTCACAGAAGAGAAACTACAAAGTACCAATCTTTTCCACAAACAAGCCAACGCACAGAGTAGAGAAACAAGAGGTTTAACTTATGAAAAAGGCCCACCTTTATGACTTCAGTGTTGTTGTGGTCGAACCTGTGGACCTGGACTTGCTCCGTTTTCACCATTAGCAACCTTTCGAATAACTCTTCTGGCGTCTAAATGCGACACTGCCGCACTTGCCCCTCTCAGATCGATTTCCAGCACGATAACGCCTAAAAATGTGGCGTGATTGACGAATGATAAAGCAAACAAAAAACAGTGCAAGAAAATCTTTCGAGAGAACTTTGTTCGATGAGAAAGCGCTACATCACGGCGTAATTCGCGTTTTAGTGTGTACTGGCATGGGTTTGAATTTTGAAACAACAAAACCCGCTTTTGAAAAGAACTCTAATAAAAATTTCATGGTTTCTACAGAGAAAAATGGGTCGAAAAGAAAACACGTAAAATGAAGGTGAGCGATTTAAAAAGTTAATTTATACTAACTGAATGAAAATAACTGATTAGCTTTTTAACTGAATATTCATTATCGATGGAAAATATTTTCAAAAAATTATATAAACCTGAAAAACTCTAAAAATCATTATTTTCTCGCTTCACAGAATTTTATATTTACTAAAGTTTACTTTGTTTTACTCGTTTTTGCACTAATAACACTATTTCAGTTAATAAATGGGCAAAGTTTCGAAGGGTGGACGCAAGAACTGCAAGACGGGCCCGGTTCAAGTCACTATGAAGCTCAAGGCAGGCACAAGAGCGTCGAAACCGACAACAAGAAGCACTGCGCAAAAAGAACTGCAACAAATCCGGCAAGCCACATCATCGTTCTGCGTAACTTCTCCAATGTCGAAATCACCAAAAGTGAAACTCAGCGGTCTGAGAGAGAAACCTCGTGAGTTTCCTTTTCTTTTATTTGTTAATTTTGCGTTGTTTAGCTCGGCTTCGGTTGAGGGCTGCTTCTTTTGCATCGACGTCAAGTTCAATGGATGATGGTTGTGATCCACGTCGTTCTATGACTCCAAAAAATCGGTTTGTGTCTAACTTTTTTTCAAATTTCCAAAAATTTCCAATTTTAGGCTGGTGTTTGATGAAAGCTCGTTCAAGACGCCAGTAATGTCGCCGACGTTGTTTGAGGAGAAAAAACATTCGCCTCGTTCGGAAAACATTCGGTGAGCAGTTTATTGCTTTCAAATAGTTTACGTGCTTTTTAGAGCAAGAATCATGAGCACCTTCAGACAGAAGACGAATGATAGAAGACGCAAATCACTACGCGGCTCCGCTACAATTCTCAACTTCCATTTTCATGACTTGCAAATCACTCCAAAGTAGAGATTAATGAATTTCAAATAAGCTACTTTATTTAGGACTCCAACGAGCCGATGCAGACTTGCCAAGAAAGGCTTTAAATAATTTGTTCAATAAATGTTGTTATAATTTGTTTTCGTTTTTTATAAATATGTACTGTTTGCATTGCAATACTTTAAATCGCTCAACTTGAAACTAGAAGAACATACTTTTTTAAAGATTAAAGATGATAGCACGACCCAAACCTGGAGAAACCGAAGATGATCTTAAAAGGCTTGAAGCGGAATTTCAGCAGGGCGATAGTCAGGTCTACTACGAATTTATTGTAAAACTTATCTGGGATTTAGTGTTCCGTCAAAATCAAGCGCCCAATCAAAAAAGCAACGGTAGTTGGAGGCCCAGATCAAAAAGTATTTTTAGCTTTTAAACACTTCAGTTTATATTATAGCCGTCTTTGAATGCCGTTAAAAATCAACGGGAAGGTTCAAAGCGACCCAACTTGGCCGGACGATTCACGTTGGATTTAGACACTTTACCCGAACTTGAAAGCTATCAAGTTCTTTTTGACGTCGAAGTGGGAGCTCATGGGGGTTTTATTAAACAGAATCATTTAGGAGCGCAACACTGATCTACTTGATCTTCAACCGACAACAAGCAAACTGCCAGCATCAACCCTGAAAAGCTACTCAGAAGATGACGGTTTTCCAGAGGTTAGTTTGTACTTTGTTAAAGTCAACTCTCGATACAACGATTTTGAAATTCTAAAACACGCCCTTGCTTTTTGCGCAGCTGCCCAGCAAAACGCAATCGTTGGCCTTTCAAGGCAGCTACGCAAAAAATTTGGGCGCGTTTTAGAATCGTTAAATCGAAATTTTTGGTCCCGAGCGAATCGTTAAATCGAGAGTCAACTGTATTAAATTTTATTGTTTTTAACAGGCTATTGATCTCTCATCTTACTACAAAGTTGGCAGTGCGAAAAGACAAGCCGATGCTGGGAAAAGTTATTTTGCAACTGAGTTCGACCGCCTTAATGGCCACATTGAAGGTAGGGACAAATTTACCAAAACTTTGATTTGGTATTCAGTTAAGACTGTATGCACTATTTTAGATGCGAGACATGACCCCATCGAGGAAGATTCAATTACGGCGTTAGCAAGTGAGACGCAAAATGATTTTGAAGAGGAAAACGTGAAACGGCTGGCTGCGATGAAAAATGATGAACTTGTAGCAGCACGCAAAGAAATTGAAGAAAAGCTTGGTAAGTAGTTAGCCTGTAGCGTTAAAATAATTGATTTTATCAAATAAACGACAGCTTTTTAGATCCGAAGTTGTTGGAATTCTTGAAGAACCGGCATAAGTCAAAAAACGCTAAACCTTCATCTGAGGCTCTAGCAAAGCCTCAAGGTAGTTGAACTATTTATTGAATGAATACTTAAATTTTTTAGTTTCCCAATATAAACAAGCGAAGCTGCTACGCGAACAGGGATTGGCGGAGGAAAAAAATGAAGTAGAATAATCTTAGCTACTATTAAAAAAATAGTTTAGCCGCAAACTTCTATATCTACCGAAGCTATCAGACAATTAGAAGTGTTGGAGGAGTTTGCAGATTGGAAAGCAGAAGAAAAGTACGACAGATTAGCTGCCGTAAGTTTTTTTAGCATCTAGCGTTTTAAAAATCTGCTTGTTTTAGGATGCAGTTCAACTCGACTTATTGACGAAATGCGCTCGAAGAGTGATTCCAAGACAAGAACACCAAGCCACTCGTCTATTTGATCTATTGAAAGCCTCTACCAGGTTTTCTTTAATTGCATTACTTCAAAAAATACCATTTAGAACCGAAGCACCAAATTCGACACTCGAGTTAGCGAGAAGTAAAATTGACGAGATTAAGAAACTCTACCTTGAAGAAATGTAAAATTTTATTTTATTCTTAATGCGTAACGGTTCAGTAACGTTGGTGGAAAGCAGGTCCAGCGGTTTGCAAATGGACTAAATCCGGTAGTGGATGGCTCATGGATGTTGCGACCGATCCGAAGCGTTTTGGATGCAATGCAGAAATCGGAAAGGTCTGGTTCAGTACGTGTTTTAGTTTGAGTTCGATAATTCAGGTCTTCTACCACAGATGATCTCGACATCGTTCGTTTAACGCTAATGTGGACGGCGTTACTTTTTGCAGAAAGACCGACACTATTCTATACAATGGTTGACCCCAGCGATTTTTATGTACGACTGGCAGAACTTTATATTTTGGGTTGGTAGTAAAACATTTTCTCTCAAAATTTAAGTTTAGGCCCAGAATTGTTTACCGATACGATTATTGAAGAGTGCACATCGATGCTCTTGGAGCAATTTTTGTTGCCTCAATCGCGAAAAGGGCAACTAATTCTTCGACTTGAACGACCCGTGGCGGGCCTTGACGCTTTCATGCCATTGTATGACTTATTTTATTTTGGAGTTTTCAAATTTTTTTAGTTACGAAGAGCTGTTAACAAAGTACGAGGAGTTTTCCGTTGGGCATATTGGATTCTCAAAGGTTTGATGGAAAGTCCTTTGAAAATTAAATTTTATTTAGATCATCTTACTTGGTGCTTATGGAAACAGCGCTCTTAGTGATGCCCTTGAATGTCAATTAACGCTATGGAGTAGTCGGAGAAATGTTGTACGAGAGATGACAACGTCTTCCAATGTATTGGTAATGTTCAGCAAATTGATAATCCAATAGTATATATTATTTCAGAAGCCGCTTCTTGACTTCATCAAAGAAATATCAGAGAATGCGGCTAAAGCTAAAGAGGAGACTTGCTACGTACAGTACAGGTTGTTTATAAGATTTGTTTAAGTTGCAAACGTTTGTTCAGCATGCTCTTGTCGGAATATGCAGGTGCTCTTCGTTCTCGTCGAGTGGAAAAGGAAAGAAATTCGGGAGCGTTTATGATTGCCGCGAACGAGCTTGGAGCTTTTGTTTTGAGACACACCAGTGCTAAAGAGGTCAATCGTTTCAAATTTAATTCAATGTTTTTCTTTAGAATGTCGAATTATCAACACCGAGTTTGAAAGATTTCGATTCGCTGGTTTGCGTCTTACGAGAAGCTGTCAAAGACGTTCTGACCATTTGAGGTGTTGTTTTTCTTGCATTGTTGAAACGTTGTTGATTTGGAATAAATGCCAATAAATTTATTCAAAATACGGGAGCAATTTGTGGTGACCGATGCTTTGTGGTTGGTGGGGTGGGTTCTCGTGATGGAGACGGGCGAAGAGCTTGAGCCCAAGACTCAAGAAGCACTAAAGTTACTTTGATGATCTCGGGGAAACCAATTTACGTAGCATGCAAAATCTTGATATTCAATTTGTAAGTCTTGTTCGCTTACTTGAAGGCATTGTTGACGTATCACTTTTGATATAAATAGCTGAAGTGCTCATGAATAAAAGGAAAATGAGCACAAGAGGGCGCATCACTGTAAAAAAAAAGTGGAAATTTGTGCTGGCGGGCTTGATTGGCTTCTGAAATCAGTGATTATGCGGATAATTTAGATCGAAGGAATTAGATATTGAAAGAGTTAATTTGTGAAAGGAAGTTGGTGTTGTTTGCACTCAAAGGGGGGAGGGGGTTGGTTTACCTTTATTGGCAGGTGTCACTTTTGGGTCTTTAGGGAGTTTCATCGTGGGTCATTTCTTTTATGGGAACTGTTTTTCAAGTATAGCTACCAAATACTTTATAGTAACCGGCTATTTTACACCCTTCTCAAATGACAGTTTCTGAAATACAATGAGATACAAAGACTAAACTTTACAGTAAATTTCAAGCCAAAAATTTGACAAATTTGACAAATTTGGCAAATTTAGCAAAAATTGGCGAGCCAGAAAGTGTAAAGAGATAGGCTCATATGGTGAGATTGGAGAAATGTGTCCCGGGATTAGCAGGCGCTCACCCCAGCCACCATTTCCGGAGTTGTCTCTTCCCATCTTGGGCCTATCGAAAGCGCCAGATGTGAGAATATTTCGCATCCGATATTCGAAGATAGGTGTCAATAAGCAAAGTGAGTTAATATTGAGTTAATTGAATAGTCAAAAAGATGAACGTTTCAAAATTAAACTTTGGTAGAAGTGGATGGAGTTTAGATGATGGGCAAAGTGGCTAAAGCGTTTCCTGAAAGATGAAAGAAAGATGGCTACAGTACGCTACAGTACTCTAAGAGTCTTTTTCATTTTAATCAAGTGAGCTTGGTGGCCTTTATCAGCTAAGAAACAATTCTAAAATGAGGGATTCACCAAAAGACTAGGATTACGATACCTTTAGCTAAGGCGCATTTTAGAAAACTCTATTCTAGAGGGATACTATAACCAAATTCCAATCAAATTCAAAGAAAAAAGCACCAAATTTCGAGTTCTTATAAGGATGACCAAAACCCCAAGACTACAAAGAAGGAAAACAATTTTCGGATGAACAAGAAATGAGGCCAAACGACAGTGAGGCTCATCCCAAATAACGAGAGTTCCGAATTGGTAAGTGCTGTGACCCGAGTTGGAGATGGGAAAGGAAAGGTGAGGTGAATCCAAAGGAGAGGATCGATGACAATACCCATTTCCCCCCCTTACTATTCAACAATCTCACCCCGAAAAAAGGAAAGGGAAAGACTCATTATGAAGAGGGAGGATACAATTCGCGCACCACCACATTGTCCTTCTCTTATGGTCAATCAAATAACTCGTCTTTCTTTCTCGTGTGGTCAAATACTTTTGAGAGACTGGCTAATTGAGAACGAGATCCGTTTCTTTGGAAAAAAAAGCCTGTAGGGAACGCTGCAATCATGGGATTACGGTAGCGGGTGCATTTTTTAGAAAAAAACTTTGACAAAAGCATTAAGTGGCACCTCGATAGCACCAAGAATCTTATCGTAACCCAGAAATAGCTTTGTTAAAAGATATTACGGTGAGTCACTACCTAAAGCTTTCCTATCAAATCTAAAAAAACAACGTAATCCATCAGACAACTTCATTAGTGTTTAGGCAAAAACATTGAAGAAGAATCCAGAATCCCAAAGGATGACTTGATGATTGGAGGAGAAGAATGGGGAAAGAAAGAAGAAAAGAGGGTCTGGATTGAAATTTGACTCTTCTGGGAGCCGATCCCCATTTTCTCTCAAATATCCCCACCTTTCATTCAATCTAAATACCGACAAACGGCCGGCAGTCAACAAAGTCGTTCACTGAATGTAAAGATGGGGTTAAAGAATAAAAGAAGCAAGGTAAAGGATCACTGGCTACTAATATGTAAACTAGATACTAGTAAATCCCTAGACACGAATGCGGATTAAAATGAAAACGAACCATTACCCCATAAATTTATGAAGTGCATTATGCTTATTGTATTTGCCTGAACGAATAATTCAAGTCTAAAGAAAAACAACAATGTATCTCGTTTGTGCCTAGGTTTTCTCTTTAAAAGGCTCCCCTTTTGGTCATCCTTACCTAACGAGGCCTAACGCATCCATCGGGCTCATTCACAGCGGAAAACCTAATTCCGTCGGCCATCTTTTCATACAACATCGGTTTTAGGACTTGTAACATTATTGGCAATGAGCAAAGAAAATGCTCTTTCATAAAATATTGAATGAAAAAGAGTCTCATCCAAAAAATATAGCTTAAAAAATGACAGATAATGAGACGCTGGGCGTTTCAAATTTGAATTTTAAACAATGCCCCTCATTTTTTGCAAACAAAGCCAATTTCTTTCCAATTTCATATGAAAATGCTCAGGAAAAATGCCGATCAAATCTTTGGCATTTGGGCATTTTACAAAATATTCAACAAACTTTAACAATTTTATTTAAACCAAAAACTGGGCATTAAGAACAACGTATTAAAAACAATGTAAGAATTAAACCTTTCACTTCCATACGTTTATGAAGGCGAAGGCTCGGGTGACTTGTTGCTGTGAACTGATGGTTCTTGTGAGACGCTCTTCTCACGCGAAGGAGACTTTGAAGCCGAATGACGAGGCCTAAATTAATAACATTGTATGATAATATTCCGGGAGTAATTACCACAAAGTGACTTCATAAAGAAAATCACTCTAACAAAAAGGCCTGTTACGATTGTATTTTAAAGAAAATAAACCTTACTGTTTTGGAGCTGGTGATCTGCTTCGAGAGCCCCCGTCGCGTCGCGAACGACGTGGCGACCTTGAGCGGCTTGAGAGAGCCCTTGAACGAGATCGAGCTCTTGAACGAGAGCGACTAAAAGCAAGTGCAGAAAGAAGTTTTAGTCAAGTATACCGATAATCCTCATTGTTACGTCTAGGCGAGAGTCGGCGGTTACTTCCAGCAATTGAAAAGTCCACACGGATTTCCCTACCGCCAATCTAAAATTAGAATGGTTAAGTTTATGTTAAAAGGAATAACGTTTAAATTTCAAATGGGGTAAACGCACGTTAGCTCCCATCATCCGGTCTCGAGCACGAGTTGCATCCTTCGTCGTATCAAAGTAGATAAAAGCATAGCCCCTTGACTCACGGGTGTAGTGATCACGAACAAGGCGGATCTAAAGCAAACAAATTATTGTTACTGATTTACTGAACCTGTTCAATGTCTCCATATTTTCCAAACAGCTTGTCAAGCTCCCTTTCTGTCGTTGATTTGGGAAGATTGAACACACCAAGGCATCTAAAATATTGTAATCAATGAAGCTCGCATAAAAAATACCTATTTGGCTCTGGATTATAGCGATTTCCATAAGTATGACGACGGGATTTTCTGTCAACGCGAGGAGGTGACCTAAACTCACATTCATTCGTTTTTATTTGAGTCGCACAAAAGAGTTTGGACTAAAATAAATAATGATAAAGGTACCTGCTATAAGAGCGTCGATACGAGCGTTTCCTATCCCGACTCATCGATGGCGAACGAGATCCACGGCTTACAGAACGAGAAAGAGAGCGGCCACGATGCTGAATTGTCACGAAACATTGAGTTGAACATTTGAGAATTTACGGATTGCTTTGAATTTCTCTTGCCTTAATTATAAGTTTAACTTGGTAACTGAATTTTCTTGGTGCACTAAAGCAGAATACAATCGACTCTAAATTTTAAAGAACCCTAGGGGTCAGTGCCACTTTTTTTATTTTGTTGAACAACGTAATTAGAGAATCCATTGCAAAGTGTTCAATTACCCTAGTCACAGCTTGACAAATGTTCTTCAGAATAGAACCTCTAGCGGAAATTAAACTTTAATGTAAGCAAACTTCTTCATAACTTGCTTTAACGCTGGGTAGTTTGTTACAACAATTGAAAAGTCGATTGTATTTCAAGGAAAGACAATACCTTGCGTCGAACCGGGCTACGGCTGAGCGATCGGCTTCTTCCTCTTGGAGAAACAACCATTGCACGCTGCCTCAAGAAAGCAATATTCCCTTTTTTTCACTTTTTTACATTTCGCAGATATCAATAGACATGCTATCGCAAAATAGAAGAAGAATTCTAAGATCTTTCAGCTTTATTCACAGATATGGAATGATAACTTGCAAATTTGAAAACACAAAATAACATGATACCCAAACCATAAGTTGAGAAATTAGCAGTTCATTATTACTTTTGCTTTGATTCGCCGCGGAAGCTCTTCCACTGGGCTTTCACTTGATCAAGTCCCTCGTAGAAACCATCGATTACCTAAATCAAATAAAAATGTTTGCCAAAACAAAGTAAATTTACTTCTCCTTGGACGTCAAAAAGATTCTCGGTCTCGTCAAATCTATCCTTGATCTCCGCAATGTAGGTGACGAAACCGTTCAAGTTTGAGCCAGTGAGTACGACGGTGCCTTTGTCCTTCAATACAGTGAGTTGATCATTTAGATGTTGATTAGACGTATCAATGCCGCTCATCGTGACTTCTTCCAAGTTCATCCTAAACCAATGAATAGGCGAAATAAGTATATAGAAAAAAACCACTTTTTAAAATCAAGTTGCTTCACTGATGTGACTGCGTCGCCAACGGCCGTGCGGACGTACGAGCTTGTTTGTTCAATGGTGGCTCCCATGTTCCATTCAATCTTCATGACTCTAGCGACAATGGTCGTTGACAACTTGTAGAAGAAAAGTGGTATCTAAGGAGTTTCAAAATTGAAATACAAATTGCTACCTATACCTTAATAAGTCCCGTCACATCGTCCAAATCAACCCAGTGAGTAAAGACGTAGTCGCAAAGGAAAGAGATGATCGAGGTGATTACTGCCAGAGCCAACAATCCAAAAATGACACCTGTGCCCACCACGATGCGCACCCATTTAGCCACAACATCACGACCAGAACCGATAACCGTATTGGCAGAATCAATACCTGAAACAAAACATTAACAATTTATTCACTAAACACAAACCATAGTTGTAGAGGCTTTCGGTGCGGCCCTTTGCAAAATTGGCGGTGTTGGCAATCCTATCGTAGAGAAGCATTGCGAAATCGACTTCTTTCTAAATATATGATAAATACAATTTCTAAATATTCTTTCTATAAATATCTAAAATCTAGATACGACTTTTAACTTTAAATCAAATCTTGTAAAGAAAAGTGGAAATGCGAACTTTCCGACGGCACTTTTGCGATTGCGAGTTACGGTAATGCCCGACAAAATTTAACGGATACGGTATATTTTCAGTGCATGATAGAATCACAGGAAGACAGTCGTCGGCTTCGCATTAT
This sequence comes from Mesorhabditis belari, assembly GCA_958450365.1. NCBI lineage: Eukaryota > Metazoa > Nematoda > Chromadorea > Rhabditida > Rhabditidae > Mesorhabditis > Mesorhabditis belari. Next base: position 548,647 of record CAUEEP010000737.1, read on the forward strand.
TACTCTTTTCTACCGCCATCATAAAATGATTTAGATATTAACGATTCAACAGTTACTACCGTCCTTTCATAAACAAATTTTCGACACACATTTATTAAACAAACAACTAAAGCTATTTTAGAAATTCTATACAAATACAATCGAAACAATAAATAGGATAGACAACAAAAGCCTTTTCATTAAAGGCACAAAGCACCGAAACAAAAAGGACAACAAAAGGGGGCAAATCAAAGACACTACTGAAAACATTGGCAAAACTATAACATACAAAAGTGAAAACATTAAACAAATAACAATAAAAACAATAATAGCGGCCAATCGACTCCATTTACTTTACTTGCGAGGGCTTTTGTAGGAAGATTGTTCCTTTGATAAACGATCGCCAATTCCAGAACTTGTAGAAGATGGAGTCCGTTGAAATGAAGATTTGGAAGTCGTCGTTGGTATTCTTGAAGGTTGTTCTTGTTCTGTTGATGGCTTGCGGACCATTGGGCGGATGAGTGAAGTTGAGCGTGTGGTCAAAAGATTTGAAGGTGACTAAAATCGAATTTACAAAAAATAAAAATCAAGCTGACTAATTTTTCCCCGGATAAAGGCCGACTTTTTGAAGGGGACAACACATTGCTACTGTGATTGCCGAGATAGTTGAGGGTGCCTCGAGTTGGAAGAATGGGCTGTGATTCTCTAAAACGCGACATTTGAAATTTTTAATTGAATCACGTTTTATGAATACACCTTAAAATACGAAAGAAAGCCTTACACTGTCCGACTCACTGAAAAGTTCCAAATGCATTGCGCCATTTCAGCTGATACTTGATTGCCAGCCATCTCCTTTATAAACCACAGTGCCATGCAACCATCGGCCTAGAGGCTTTGCTTTTTTTTGTTATTTAACAAAAACCAACCATTAGAACCGAGTTTATGAAATATTCCGAAAGATGATTTGACGGCAATGAGATATGTGCCGGGCTTGCTTGTCCAACAGCTGAACCCATCGCCAACGACTTTGGAGTCTAATTCATACTTTTAATTTTGTTTTATAAATCATATTTCTAAAACTCACAGGCAAATATTTTGAAGCACAATAAATCCTCCATCGTGGTAACAGTAGAAACAACGTGTAATGAATGGCCATCAGAAACGTGATGATGAAGAGGAAACTGAGCCAGAAGAACAGGAAAACGTAGAGTTGCTCATAAACGCTGTTGATGGAGATAAAGCAGTTTGCTTGAAGCATTTGATTTGGAGTCGTGATGTTCAGCGATCCTTTCTAAATGATCTTTGATCAAAGATAACCGAGTTCTAAAAACCTCGTATCCATAATCGTCAGGCACATAACAAATTGCTTTCTTTGGAAATTTCCTCATCGATTCTTTGGATGGGCGAATAAAGACTTCCCTTCATCAACTAAATAAAGAAAGAAATAAACTTAAATTTAACGATATTTTTACCTCAAATCCCCAGAAGATTGAAGTGCTATCAACCAGAAACATGCAGATTCCAAATTGAGCAATCAGGTTCAACACTTGGAGCCATTTTTGAACGACATACAGAAGTACCGCTAGTTGACCTTGTAAGCAGCGTCGTCTAAAAATAACAAATTGCGATTCAATAAACCATCAACCAAAACCACCTTTCTTGTGGAGATCCAAGACTGCGCAGCAAAAACTCGCAAATTGCTTCAACTTCTTTCATTCTTTCTTCACCTTTCAATGATTTTATGCAACGAGCCTGTGAAATCGCCGAGACGGTTTGATTAACTTAAACAACGCTTTTAATAAACTAGAAGAACACACATTTGTTACCATTTTTGAATGATAAAGCAAAAGCTGTCCATGCACATTTTGGAATTGCGAAGAGAACCAGTTGAAGAATAAACAAGTAAGGCATCCACTAAACAAAATGATGATTAACAAACATCAAAATAAATCTTTACTTGAAAGTTTCGGACGAAAAAGTCTGCAAATCCAACGGGGACGAATGCATTCGGGCTGTTTGATGCATCATCGACAATTTGAAATCTTCCTTGGGTAAAGCAATACTCATTGTAGAATCCTTGCCAGATAGCTAAAGTTAAAAGATTAAAAAGTCATTAATGTAACAATTTACCAGGCTTCCCCGCCACAATACACTTCATTGGGTGACCGAAGTTTTGGAAGATCATTGCCAAACACATGAAGAAGGCGAGAATTGCATTCGTGATCACACAATTGAAAATGTCAACAAAATCGAAGAATGGCGGCAGCAAGGCCAACATACCGTCCGATTTCATCATCACTAAAAGAAAATACCTTGATTGTGTTCAATGAGAAAAAGTGGCAAAAACAAGAACGGCACCTCAATCCCTAACTCGCGTCAATGATTTTTGTGTGGAAGAAACTTTTTGTCTTGGCTAAATACCCATTAACTACAGTAAGATGTAAAGTGTCGCAAAAGAAATCACCAATGGGTTCTCAATCTTCCAATCAACTTAAATATCGTAATATCGTTAGTAAATCGTTCTGAACTATAGATTTCGTAGTCTGAAAGAAACCCAGGCCTGTATGATAGAGCTTGTGTTGTTAGTGACCGATTGGGTACTAGGCTAGTTGAGGTTGGCACAATTTTTTTGAAAACCACTTTTTCTGAGGTAATTTTCTGCGTAGATTCCGAAAAACTACATCTATTGTTTCTTCTGGTTTTGAGTTTTAATATTTTGTTTTTATGTTTGTGACCCCTAAAGAAGGCCGTTGGGTTGAGGGTTATTTTACCTCGCTGGCACGGGTAATGTTGTTGCACTTGCGACCAGAAGTGGAACCATGGGTCGTCACCAAACTGTATTTACGGGAGGCGACCATGGTTGTATTTGCGCTTGCTGATGATCGTTTCATCGATCTCCACGTGAACACCAGGACCACCGATTGTTCGTGGGTTAGCAGCAAAGTACTTTGCGAAGATGTCACGAAACCATTGGCACCACAGCATGACGGTGTTTCTGTCGGTTTTCGTTTCTCTGGTCATGACGTTAACAGAAGCGCTGAGGCGAGAGTGGTAGTAGGCAAGATGCATTGCTTTCCTGAGGGTAACATGGGTATTCTCGAAGAACGTACCTACGTAGACCCGATGCGATTAGGTCGGTCCTTGCATCGTTGCCGATTGTATTCCCGACGAGGAGTTGCGCCTTGATGCCCACGATCGTAACGCTTCATGTCGTCGTTTCAACAGTTTGGACACGTTCTTTTGCGATGAAGAAGTCCAATATCCTGAAGCCATTGACTGGAGTAGCTTTTCACTAAGCTCCAACAGCGTCATGTATTGCAGCGCTACGAGAGGGTTGGCCATCTTTCCACTTTGCGATGTGCGAAAGTGGGGGAGAAGCTCTGTTTTTGATCCCTTTTATAAGGACCGAGCCTAACGGATCTTAACAAGTTCAAAAAACCTCGCCCACATAACTCAAACAGCATAAAAATTTCATAAAAATCGATGTAATAGTGTTGTGGTGACAATTCGTATTTAAACTATGCAAATTTGCAAATGTACCACCGATTGTAAAAAAAAATCGTAAATTCTCCAATTCCCATCATATTTTTGCTGAATCACCAATTAAAAACCGCTCTGCATTTTTTCGCAATTGTCACTGAAATTCCGGAAAACACTTTTACGAGTCGAGAATTTTTATCACCGCCTTTGATAGCAAAGAAATTTTTCAAATTCCAAATTTGGAACTGATGCAGAAAAAAAACAAAAGCTCTTACGGATCACTGGGAATCAGTTTAGCGTATTCATTGGAATCCTCAACTTTTCAATTGTGGAGCTTTTCAAGGATTAGTGTGAAGTGGTTCGGAAAAGATGTTTGGGAAGAGATTGGAGATATTTGAAGAATTTCTGAGCGCTTAATCTGATCATTTAATGATCAGATTAAGGGGGGGGGGGGGTACCCAAATCAGCGCTGCCCATTTCTGCGCCGAATTTTTCGCATGACTGTCATAATTTTTCCTGCTTCTATGCTTTTGCTCTTGTTTTATTTTTTACACATAGAGCCGGTCTAAAAGTAGCTATTACCCAAAAAAAGCACAAAGACTTGCCACAGTTTAGCGCTTTTTCATAGTTTTTCTCAATAAAGTCATTGTTTTTAGCATTTTTGTCTTTCTTTCTCTAATCTTTCTTATTATAAAAGTTTAACTGATAATTTGATACGCGCCCCGCCCCCTTTGCCATTGTCAATCCAACTTTAATATCTTGGTGTTGGGCTGTTCATAGTTTTTGTACCAATCGACAGAGAAAGACTTGGCGCATCCAATGATACCAAGAATCTTTCAATTGAACAGCCCAACACCAAGATATTTAAGCTCAAAGTTAGATTGCCAATGGCAAAAGGGGCGGGCGCTCAAACGTCCGATAGCCGATAATTTGGTGAAGATTTTTACTGGTAATTCATTAGTACGGTCGACCAGTGGAGTCGTCTCACTGTGAATGTGTTAGTTTATGTTTTTGTTTTCGAATTCTCATCTAAATAAACGTTTCCCCAAAAATGACGTCTGACAATTTGAGGGTAAAGGGAGTGTCTCGTCGGAACAACTGATAAGCCGGCGATTTTTAACGTAATCCGCCAAGCAAAAGAATTCTATTATGGCAAAATTCTTCATTGTGTCGGGTGACTAAATTTTTTTCATAATAAAACAAAATTCTATTTGCAAAAGCGTTCATTTTCTCACTCACAGAGGATTGGGCTCCATCTTTTATTGGTTAGAGTCATTTTTTCAGTCATTTCAGTCACTTTTTCACTCCAAAAAGTTTATTCTAAAAAATTTTTACAACTGAAAAGTTGTAAATTGTGAAATTTCTCTAAAACTGGATTTTGGTGTGGGAAAATGCATGTTTAGAATTTTTTTTTGATTCTAATTGAATCAAAATTTGATCTTGTTTTGATCTGGATTTGAAGGGAGTGGGACAAATGCGACCTTTTTTTGCGCACCCGGACATTTGCGCACCTTGCCCATTAGCGCACCTTTTTCGCGTTTTAAAAAAGCTCTAAAAAGCTAATATTAACCAATTTCTATTCTAAAAGTTGTTTTTCTAGGTAATTTTAGGGCGTAGAATCGAAATTTTGACATATCAGAGCTTGTGGAAACAAACGGACGGAGTTATACAAAGAGAAAAATCGACAATTTTCTGTAATTTGATCTAGCCGTTTTGTCTTTCAAATTGGTTCCACACTCAAATTATGTCAAAATTTGAATTCAACACCCTCAAATTACCTAGAAAAACAACATTTGGAATAGAAATTGGTTAATATTAGCTTTTAGAGCTTTTTAAACATTTTAAAACGCGAAAAAAGGTGCGCTAATGGGCAAGGTGCGGAAAAAAAGGTGCGCAAATGTCCGGGTGCGCAAAAAAAAGGTCGCATTTGTCCCACTCCCGGATTTGAATTGGATTGAATTTTTCTCGAATTAAAAGCAAAAAACTAAAGTTTAAGTTATCTGCTTATTGATTTACAACAAAATTTCAATATTGAAATATTTTTTTTATGATTAATATTTCAATATTCACTATTTTCTTTTTTTCTTTTTTGAAAATAATTGAAATCTCAAGGGAATACGGGGCTTATTAGCACTCAAAAAGAAGTGGCTAAAGAGAAAAAGCAAAAAAAAATGATCAAATCCAAATTTCTATAACTATTTTTGGAATTGAAATCTATATTTTTTAATATTTTAGAGCTTACCGTATTTCTTCGAATAGAAGACCGGGTAAAGGGTATCATCGCGTACTCCTGCGTAGCAGCCCTTTTTAAAATTTCTTTTCTGCATAAAAGCTTTCAATCAAGTGCTATAGAGCTGGAAAATGACTCAAAAATCTGTTAGCTCATGTCGTATTTTTGAGCCATTTTCCAGCTCTATAGCACTTCATTGAAAGCTTTTATGCAGAAAAGAAATTTTAAAAAGGGCTGCTACGCAGATACGGGCTGCTAAAAAGGACTGCCACGCAGGAGTACGCGATGATACTCTTTACCCGGTCTTCTATTCGATGAAATACGGTAAGCTCTAAAACTTAACTTTCAGATTTACCAATTTTCTATTCGAAAACTGTATGCAAATTTCATTGCTCGTATTCTCATTGGTTTTCCACTGCAGCCTTAGTGCAGTACTAGAAAAAGTGCTGAAATCTCGGATTCACGATATTCATTGGAATTCAAATAATCCAAGGTTTAATTGTGAATAGTTTGAAAAAACAAAAAACAAAAACGATTTTAGTTTTGAAGTGGATCCTTATTGGCGGCTGAGGGTTCTCTCTCGAGATTCTCTCCGCTTTCACTGTCCCCAGGCACCGGAAGTGTTATTGATATACAAAGTTGGTAAAAAGATTCGATTAACAACAAAATAAAACAGTCTACTGTCTCGCTACAGTATCGTATCGAAAAGTATCGAAATTATGACAAAAGATTAGACTTTTACATTACACTCCAATTTTTCTGCACTGCTAAACTGATTTTTTGAACTTTTTACTAAAAACACCATTCTTGTTGCATTCTTTTCTTCATTGCAACAACGATTTTGATGAAAATGAAAGCTTTCTATTGTACTTTGTACCAGAAAGTACAAAGTACAATAGAAAGAACACCTTTTTTTCCGTACAGTTTCTGTATTTAACAGTTTTTCAGGTAAAGAAGCCATGTTTTGAGAGTTGTTTCATTGGTGATGAATCGGAATTGATTGTGAATTGTTCATCCTCATTCGCTCATTTTTCTCATCTCAAAATTCACTCGACAAAAACGGTAAAAGTGGATTTCGAAGAAGAGGAACGAGACTCGACGCTGTACTTTTTGAGTAAGTTGAAGAAAAGAAAGCTATGCAATTTGTTCTGAAACAAAAATAAACTGTCTACTGTCTCACTATAGTGAAAAGCAGCTATGCAACTTGTTCTGAAACTAAAATAAACTCAAATCTATCGTCAGCCACTTCAACGGGTGAATTCGACGGGCTTGACAACGAGATCTTCGGGCTTTGTCATGAAAGAAATTTGAGAATTTCGGTCGAAGTGCAAAGAAAAGTGAGTTTAATCCAAAAATCCTGAGCTTTAAAGCATTTTAAAGTAAGATTTATAATGAAAATCGCCAAAAATGGCAGCAGAGAGGGATCAAATAGTATCCAAATAGTAAAATGAGTTGTATAACTTCAATTGGGCAACTTTTAAGAGAGAGATTTAGTTAAGATTACGGGCTTTAAAATTTATTATCACACTTAAAACGATTAGGGTTGAACTTGGAGTTAATCTATCAAAGAGATAGTCGACATAAATATATAATACCCTGTATAAGTACTAAAAGTTTCAGGATCGTCTCCACAATCGCCACCGACATCACAGCGGATTGCACTGGAGAGAAGAGAATGGTGTTGGGTCGTGGAAGAAAAACGTTTTCCATAGGAAAGCTTTGGAACCCTTTGAAAGTCGAGAAGTTGAGGAGGAGCCGATTGAAGATGAACGAGTGAATAGGATACAAAATGTGATGGTTGGTTTAAGGAGTGCAGTCCAAAGAACAACGAACAACCTACAGTAGTCGTAGTCGTTGCCGTATTGCTACGGTAGTCGTTACCTTACCGCTATCGTAGTCGTTGCCGTACCGCTACCGTAGTCGTTACCTTACCGCTACCGTAAAGGTTACCTTACCACTACCGTAGCCGTTACCTTACCACTACCGTAGTCGTTACTTTGGGCTTGCTTTTTAGAATGTACTTTGTACTCAACAATGTAAACATCTCCCTTCTCGTGCACTAGTCTTCAATTTCTGATTCAGTGCACCAAAAGGGGCGCAATTCTATTTTAGAGTACAAAGTACAAGATTAAGTCTAATGCTCAAATTAGTAGTAATATTTGGTAGATAAATGTAAATTTCAGTCTGGACAAATGCATTTAATGCCACCGGACGTTCGGGAGCTTCCCGATAACTCTCTTCGGCTGCCTTCAGGTAACTTTATCTACAATTTCAAAAAAAAAACAAATGTTAAGGCTAAAAGTGGCTCTGCGTTTTCCAAAAGATAATAGAAAGATATTTCTGTAGCTTTTCTCAAATTGTTCACGTTGAATCCCGACCAAACAACACAAATTTTTAGTTCTTTTGAATAAACTGGAATCCTCTCGATCACTCGTCCACTTCTCATTGGTCTCATTCATTTTTCTACTCATTCGATTAGTTTAGTGTATAATTTAATAAATAATTTATTGATTTTATGCAAATTATTGTCAATTATTGGGAATCAATGTATGAGATCGGTCCAAAGCATTTCTCGTAGATCGAATCGATCGCTTTCGTCACTTGACCCCGAATGTCCACTGGATTTCCGCCAAGAGCTATATGCTTTGTCTAAAATTAGCATAATAAAAGTTAGAGTTTACACAGCTACAGTATCCCAGTACAGTATAATACTATACTGTGCCGAATATTTCGATAAAGTACTAAAGTTGTGGCAATCAAAGTTATATCGATTTCAAAAATCTTATTTTATTTGTTGCTTTGTGATTCATTTTCTAACCCAGTTTAGATAAATAGTAAATTATATTCAGCGGAAATTATATGCAATTCGAGCCAGAGGAGCTCAACAGAACTACGTCAAGTTTTGTCATACCTATTATAGTACAGTATGCTCATACCTATTATACATAGTACAGTATCCAGTAGATTCAGTAGATGTAATGTAACTGTATACTGTAGTAATAACTTATGCAGTAATAGTTAAATGGACTATTAAATAAGACTCCAGAGTACAGTACAGTTCGCTTGTTTTAGTTGTTGAAAATGTCAAGTCGTTTGTTGTACTCACTCGCATATGATCTTTGATTACATTCGGCGCATAGGTGCTCCCAAAAGAGCAATGTGGGCACAGATAAACGAGTCGCTTGAAATGATGCTGGAGAACGTGACGTTCTCGATGAGTGATCTCACGAAGCCCACAAAGGAGACAACTAGAATGATGGATTTGATAATAATGCTAAATAATGTTACAAAGTATGTTCGGTTTCCAATTGTAAGATTTAATTTTCTAATATCCAAAACCTACTTTGGACTGAATATCTTTTAATTTAGACACTTTAATTGATAAGCCCAGTTTTTTTCACTCACGTAGACGTCGGCCTTTTCGATCGTTTCGCAGCCGGCTCTTGCGTGATTTGAAGCGATTCGATTCGCTGAGTGCTCTAAGAAAAAAAGTATGCTAAAGATTTGAGCTCTAATTCAAATAGCTTTCATTTTTCCCATACAATAGAATCATTTTGAAACAATAGCAAGATCATTGTGTCACCTTTTCACTCGAGTTTCCCATTTCTTGTTCCTCTCCTGGATCAATGATGTCAAACGGGAGTCCATCGTCGCCAATTTCTGCCCAAACCGCATTTTGACTTGATCCTAAATTCTAGGATTATATAGGCCAGATCTTGTCCTAATTTTTGGCTAACCTTGTCTCGTTTGCTGTGCGACAGGGATCAAATCCTCTGGCTTTACCCCATCAGCCGCCCAATCAATCAAATCCATCACTGTATCGACCACCTCTTTCTCATATCTAGCCAAAAGACGTTGATCACCGAAACACCTAGAATCATGGGGTTTAAACAACATTTTTATGTACTTTTCTAGAAACACACCCTTTCTGGCACGCTCAACTTCATTTTGTCACAAGATTTGAATAATTGAGTGCGCCAGAAGAACTACAATATAATAAAGAACTACAATATGATACTCACATGTAAGCGTAATCCATCATCACGTCGTTTAAACTGTTCTTCACTGTGATCGGCTTCAGCTAAATGATTTCCGTCAAAAAAGCACAATTTCAGTCAAGGTAAAGATTAAGATATATCAAAACACTGTAAGCAAGATCGCAATCTTGAAAGTGAGCTTTTTTAGCTTTTTTGAAAGTGAGGTAGCTTTTTGAAAGTGAGAGCTTTTTGAAAGTGAACACATTTTGGAAAACGCTTCAGTTGATCATTTTTCCACACTCACCCGGCTATAATGCATTTGCCACATATGAGCTCTTACATTTCCGTAGCTGTAGTTCGAAGAGAATTTACAATGAGGGCAACGGAAGAGTTTTCGTTGTAAATGGAATCTAGAATATAGAAATAAATGCATGAAAAAGGCACCTTTTTTCGAAATCGTAATCACATCACCAGTTCGATCAGCTCTAATTTTTCTATCATCGAGTGAGCCTTGTGATTCCTCATCGAATGATACAAAAATTGGGTTGATTAGATGTAAACTGGTGATTTGATTAGGGTAGTTTTCGAAAATGGGTGACTTTTAAAAAAAAACCCCACCTTCTTATATGCATTCTCCGGCATCCAGTCGGTATATTCTGTGCGCATAAGCGACAAAGCTCTGTGTTCCGAACGATTTGTGACACTTGCTAAAAAATATTCATTTAAAATCTAGTACATTTCCAGTTTAGATAGCAGACTTGATGCTAAAGTTCTTCTCAAAATCCGTACTGGTTCCAAAATTGGCGGTGAATCGAGCGGGTAATCCTCGTCGTCGACTTTCACCGTTTCCTCGTAACGTTCATTGTACCAGCGATATTCCGATGTGCAGGCTTCCTAAAAATTGCAATGTAATAAAAAGTATAATAGAAGAACGTAAATGTATAATAGTTTTAAGTCTACTGTTCACTTGAGCTGAAATTTTGACCGCAAAAACTTCTAGAGTCGCGATTTTGCTTTAGGTTTTGAATAAAAGTATACTATAGATAAAGTTACAAAAATGAGTCATCATTTGAGCTTTACATATACATAGAATATTTTATTTATGGTTATTTTTACTTTTATACTATAGATAACTCTTATTTCGCATTTTAATCCCCACCTCTTCATAATCACAAACATCCAGCTCCAGCGCCACTTCTTGATCGAAAGCCGTGCTCGTTGACGGGTAGATCTCTTCGTAGATTACCTAAGAAAAATATCAAGCTACTGTATTTTTAAAAAAACCTCTTCATTCCCAAAAGCTTGCTCCCGTTTGTCAAACGTTTGAGCGCGATTCTCGTAGACGACGTACACTTGCACAATGCGGGGATCTCTAGAAAACTTCGAACTTGTGCTGTGTACCATCCTTGAGGATGGTACACAGCACAGCACGATCAACCCAACTATGCTAAATCGTTAAAAACTTGAAAATCTAATAGAATATTTTAAAAATATAAGCCTAATCCAAGTTTATTGCTAAAATTAGTAATTTTTTTCTCTGAAAAGATCGTTTCGATTCTTTTGGGTTCGCCCTGAAGGGTTCAGAGTTTAAAATGAACTGGCTTAGGGATGTTTTTTTAAAAAATCTATTCAATTAAACTATCTAAATTTACAATATACTTGTAATTGTAACCAAATTTAGCTACTAAACAAGTGAAACTTACACCGAATACGTGGGAATCGCGTAATCGTGTTCCCAAAAACCGACCCGCTCCGTCTCCACTTCATACCAGGACATGCGAAATGAAAACTAAATTTTAAATTAGGTTTTTAAAATCCAGTATTCCAAACAATGTACAAGTCTAATGTCTAAAAATGTTCAGAATTTTGTATTTGACATTTTTATCTTTTCAAGGCTTCTATTTCAGCAATTCAGCAAGTGAAAATGGTTTTTTGACCAATGAGAAATTGTGTAATTCTGGAAATTTCATAAATATTTATTGAGCATTTAGAAATTTTCCGTTGCTGTGAGATTTCAGTGCAACGTTTTGATGAACTCCTCGTAGACCTGAAAATGGATCATTTGAAGGAAAAATGGTGAAAACATGTCCCTGACAAGTCAAACTAAGTAACAAGTATCAAATTGTCTTTTAATTTTCGACAACATTTTGCATTTTGCCATAAAATTTTCATATTTTTACACTTTACAGCCACAAATGAAGACTTTTGTGACAAAATACAAAGTGTGGTCGAAAATAGTAACAAATACCAACAATTCTAACCACAAATACAATACTTTTAAACTCTAAAGTTCTTTAATTTAGGGTTTAAAATTGCTAGGTGATTCAAAACTTTCAAAAAGAATAGAACTTTTAAATTTAGCAATGCTAAGGATCGCATGATAGCGTTGTGCAGTAAAACTCTTATAACAAATTTCATAACAAAGTTACCAGTAGTGCTTTTAGTTTAAGAGTTTACCTCGAAAATAATCGGAATATGCTCATCAGTCAATCCCCAATTGGTCACAAGTCTCACTCGATGATCGTCGAAAACCATGAACAACACTCTGCGCTCTTGGAAAAAGGAAACCATCTGGAAGGAGAAAGTCGTAAAAAAAATACACCGAAGCCAACGCTTTACTACTAACTATAGGATCTCAATAATTAAGGAGTACTAGCGGCAGTAAATGCTACCGTTCACCGTTAACACTCCGGTTTATAAGTATCACTTGCATCCTGTTTCCTCACCTGACTCGGTGTGACCCCATTCGCGCAACGAACCACCACAATATTTGTCAATCCTTCTTCATTTGCGTGCAGGGCTTCTTTCAGATGATTCGGCGTTCGATCGTTGAAACCTTTTGCCAGAATAGCCTGAAATTTGATAATTGAGAGTTGAGTTGCGCTTTATCTATTAATTATTAATCTATAAAGCTATTAACCTATTAATCTAACTAATCTTATGAATCTATAAAGAGTAGTCTAATATGGTTTTACTAATCTATTACCATTCTAGGATGCAGCATCAGGTTTGTAAGCAAGTCAGGTCAAGTCAGATCCAGGCCTGAAGTAAAGTAAAGCCGGCAAGGGATTGGCCATTGGCTGACCTGCAGCAAAGCCAGCCAAAATGTGCCTTTGGTACAGCCGTGACCTTGCTTGACCCGGAAAAATGCCTTTGATCAACCCTGGCCCAGATATTGTAAAGAAAATGGTAAACTAACCGCATTTTTGTTATCCCGTGTCACCGTCTTGATAGCATGATCGAGGGAATACATGGCGGCTGCGGCCAGGATTCCCGCTTGACGCCATCCACCACCGACAGCCTGGAAAGTGTTGAAGGTTACTGGATTCTTTAGATAAACAGCTTATAAGTCCGATTTTGATAATCTCCAACAATTGTAGCTATTTCAAAATCAAATTCCACTAATAGTTTGAACGAAACTAACTTTTCTCTTGTGTCGAACGAGATCGATGAATTTCTTCTCCCCCAACAACAATCGAACCGACTGGAGATCCCAAACCCTTTGAGAAGCACATTTGAATTGAGTCCACATAGCTAAACGTAATTAGTTTGAATAAAAAGATAATATTAGGTTGAGGAAAAGTAATGTCGGTTTTGAATTCCCGTTGTTGGCAATTCTCCAGTTCTTTGCTTATGCGATTTTTTCAAATAGATATCAGCTAGACACTCTTTACTTTCATATTATATTTAACTTTTACAAATTTTTACAAATTTAACAATATTTTCAGGTACAAAATGCAAGACGAACTTTGTGGTATGATTTTAAACAAGGGAAATCCGCGGCTGAATCGCATCGGACAATCATTGAAGTTTTTGGGGAAAACAGCATTAGCGAAAGACAATGCCAAAGATGGTTTCCAGCGGTTCAAAGATGGAAATGAAAGTCTCCAAGACGAGGAACCGTCTGGACGACCCCAGGAGATTTCAGATGAGACATTGTTTGATGCCATTGAAATCAATCCAACCATTACCACTTGTGAGTCAGCGGACACATTTGGGATGGACCAAAAAACAATCGACAACCACTTGCATCAATTAGGAAAAACAATTCACTGCGGAATATGGGTTCCTCATGAACTGACTCAAGGCAATAAAACAACTCGTGTTATCGTTAGCTCTACTCTGCTTCAAAAAGGCAAATCTCATGATTTTTGGGGAAGAATTCTAACATCTGACGAAACATGGATTCAATATGAGAATGTGAAGCGCAAAAATCAGTGGCTTTCTCTTGGTCAACCCCCACAACTAACTTCAAAGCCCGGTATTCATGGAAAGAAACTTATGCTTTGCTGTTGGTGGAATCCAAAAGGTTTGGAGTGTTATGAGTTGTTGAATCCGGGTGAAACTGTCACTACTGATCTTTATTCAAAACAGTTGATGAGAGTTAACGAGGCTTTAAAGAAATTGAGCGTTGAAACATCAAAGTGCCATTTTTGCATGATAATGCAAAACCTCACGCTGCAAAAAATCGACGAGCTTGGTTGGAAACTTCTGCCCCACGCACCTTATAGTCCGGACCTGGGCCCATCAGATTATTTTTTGTTTTGGTCGTTGAAGAGTTTTCTTATGGGCGAAAAGTTTGAGAATCATGCACAGATCAAAAAAGCAGTCGACACTTATTTTGGCTCGAAAACTCCTCATTTTTTTGAGGATTGGATCAGGACTTGCGACGAAGATGGGAACAAGTCATCAATAATAATGGAGAATATCTCATTGATTGATCTGCGTTTGTCTATGTTTTTAGCAATAAACAATTTTGTGACAAAAACCGACATTACTTTTTCCTCAGCCTAATATTAATGTATAAAACGAAAATATTAGTGTTATTTGTTACCTCGCAATCTCTGAGACATCCATTCCTGTGGCAACGGCCGCATTGTAGACTCTCGCTCCATCTAAGTGAACCTTCAATTTGTGATGATCGGCCAGCTCGCGAACAGATCTGGAAAAAAAAGTGCTTGATGCATAGAAAACAACTAGCAGTCGAATCTAGTTAGTAAACGGAAGAAAATAAATCTACTTAGTCCTCGTACTTATCTACTTACTATCTATCTATCTATCTATCTACTTAATCATAGTGTCCTCGCGAGTAAATAATTACTCGAGTAAAACTTGCATGAGTAATTTTTACTCGATTAATCGACCTTTTTCGCCGAGTAACTACGAGTCAATCCTCTTTACCCGTCGAGTAAATTGAATACCTTTACATTTGACGGGAATTTGCCACTAAATCAGTTAAACGGCTGAATATCTTTAAAAGAAAACGTTTATAAATCAGCGCTCGTGATTTTTTTCAAGCCAATTTTTGGGGGTGGGACAAATGAGACCTTTTTTTTTGCGCACCTGGACATTTGCGCACCTTTTTTTTTGCTGGAAAAGGCCTTAGGAAAGGTCGTAGAGCTTCAAAAATATTTCCATATAAGGGAATCGTATGCGTAGATTCCGAATTTCGACAAATCAGACCTCGCTAACACGTCAAATTTGGGCTAAAAAGCAAAAACTGCGGAAAAGCGTTAAGTTGCGTAGTTTTTGCCTTTTAGCCCAAATTTGACGTGTCAGCGAGGTCTGATTTGTCGAAATTCGGAATCTACGCATACGATTCCCTTAAATGAAACTATTTTTGAAGCTCTACGACTTTTCCTAAGGCCTTTCCAGCAAAAAAAAAGGTGCGCAAAAAAGGTCGCATTTGTCCCACCCCCAATTTCCAATTTTTGCAATTTTCGCCAAAAGTCGCCCCAAATGCTGGTATTTTTCCCTGGAGTGATATTCGATAATTTTTCAAGAAACTAAAATCCCAATATCGATTTAAAATTAGATTAAATCTAAATCCGGTTAACTAGACTGACAAAAAAAAGCCATGATTTGAGAAAAACGGATTGATGTTTCACATTTTTACTGATTTCCCAACCTGAGGTACTCTCTCGATAACGCTTTCCCGCCGGCCCAATTGTGAGTATTCTCAAGGCAGATAAGTTTCGTCGTTGGTAGATGCGAATCTCCGCCACGAATCGACGCCTCAATCTCTTTCAACGGCAACGTTCCATCGTTCGCAATCTCTACCGTCATTGCACTGACTCCTGGAATTTTTTGGATTGGCTAAAGTACGCCAAAGTGAAAGAAATTCAGTGTTTATTATGAAAAATCTCTGAACTCACCCCCAAATTGAGCATAATTTCCTTGTTCCCATCGATGAATATGCGATTGTTTCCCAACAATAATCTCTTCTCCACGTTGACAATGCGAAAGAACGGCAAGAAGATTGCCCATTGTGCCCGAACAGACAAAAATACCAGCTTCTTTCTTGAAGAGTTTAGCGCATCTAGAATTTTTCGTTAATTTATTTGGATATCTAGACATATCTAGAATATCTAGAATTCAAATAGATTTAAGTTTATCAGCTAAATAATAGCTTATTAGCTATTATTTTCAATGGATAACCTTTCTTCTAAAGCATTGATTGTCGGATCTTCTCCATAAACATCATCACCGACGATTGAATTGGCCATGATCTAGAAATAAATTCTTTTAAAAATCTCAATCATTTTGCATTAATTGGATTTAAACTTAAAAGATTTGAATGAAATTTTTCAAATCTATTAAAAAATTTAAATCTCTTTCTTTCTTTCTTCTTCCTTTCTTCTTTATTGTGTTTCCTATTTCTTCTTGGGGGAAAGAAGGCATCGATAGCTCAATGGCTATCGATGCCCGCTTCTTTTTTTTTTCTCTTTTTTTAGAGCATCCTCCAATGGTAGAGCAAAACAGAAAGTTGAGGGTTCAATTCCTATTCAATCCCGTCTTTACCGTTCATTTCTTTACTTTATTATTGCTAACGCTAAATTTCTTACAAGTCTAGCTTCATATTTCGGTGCACAGATCACTTTTACCGGTTTTAATCTAAATTCTAGTACTTTCTCTACTTCCTAGTACTTCCTAGTACTAGTTCCTTGTAAGTTTAGCTAAAATACTCAAGAAAGGGTTTCTATTTTTGTGCATACTTTTAAAGATAAAATATTGCCGATAGAGATTTAAAAAATTGACTACCTAATTATAAGATTACTACTAATCTCTATTATTGTACTACAAAAAAAGTAATGTACTATTGTACTATTGTACTATTTATTTTATTACAATACCTGTCTCATTTCGGGTGTCGGCCTTGTGATCGGTGTCTGATCGAAGATCGATACATTCATCGCAATTCTCCACTTTTGATGAATACGATACAGAAGGCATTGTTGTGTGAAGAAAATAGGCTAAATCTAGATATATATATATATCCTTTTTTTTAATTTATTAACTTTGAACTCGATTAGCAAAAATTTTAGCTGAGAATCGGAGGTGATATTTCGTGAGAATTTTTAGCATTGGAATGCGACTTGAGTTGGAAGTCAATCAAAAAAAAGTTGTAGACTTTATTCAGTAAGATTTGTAGAAAAGCTAAAAGAAAATAGCAAAATATTGAAATTTTTTGATCAAAATTCGGTATGATAACAAGGAAATGGATTGAATCGAGAAAAATTGCTATAATTTTCTTTTCAAGGTCAACTTTGATAAAATGATGTAGAAGGTGTAAAAATTTATAAAGTTTAATAGATTTTTCGAATAGAAAATTTAGAGATCACCTGAGAATTCCCGCTGGGTTCTTGAAATTATACTTGCAGTTTTTGTCTTTATCAAAAGAAATGCCATTGGCTTCCGATTGATAAGATTGGAAAAAGAAAAGAAAAGAAAGGAAAGGAAAGGAAGGAAAAGAAAAAAAAAAAGAAAAGAAAGGAAAGGAAAGAAAAAAAAAAAAAAAAAAAGGAAAGGAAAAGAAAAGAAAAGAAAGGAAAAGGAAAAGAAAAGGCAAAGAAAAGAAAATTGTTGAAAATAGAGTGTGTTCCTTTCGATTCACGTGTTTTCTGAAATGAACCTATTTGAGAAACCACCGTAGTCAAACTGCCAATTTACATCCAATCAGCTCAATTTTGGTATCATTTGATGAGGAATTACAAGGTTCAGCCAATGATTTAAAAATTGGATTGATCTAATGAAACTAACTATTTGATTACGGTACTTCTCAAATAGGTGCATTTTAGAAAACACATTAGTCGAGAGGAACACACTCTAGTTGGAAATCTATGCTTATCCCCACAAATTTCTTTGACTGTGTTTTCTAAACCGTGCCCTTTTGTATTTTTGTCGTGACATCTAAAGGAGGGTTATGTAGTCGTTAAATTATCATTTTATTTCTCACAACGTTTTTGCCTAGCTTCTATTCCAGCTAGCAACTATTCCAAGTTTTACTATTTGAATAAACCTAACTGTTATACTATCCTCTATGAATTAAATATCACTATCTATTAAACGAAATCTATTACACAACGCAACGACGCCGCAAAGCGGGTACAACAAAAGAAAAATAGATTTAGAATGTTTTATTGGGATTTATGAAGAATTTAGTGAAAATGGGGACCTTTTAGGATATGATAATTCGGTTTGAGTTGAAAAATTCGCGTTTAACAAGTTGAAAGCCATTTACAATTAGTAAAATGATTGGATTGGAATGATCAAAATTATTGAGAATTTGATTTGAAAATTTTTAAAAGTAAATAAAAGAATATTTTGTAAAGCTACATTGTGTAGAGCTTTTGTTGGCCCTCATTTTTGTTTGACAAAAAGAATTTCCCTTTAGTCTAAGCCTCTGATCTTGAGAATCCTTTAGTCTAAACCTCTGATATTGAGAATTCTTTGTAAAACTTTTTTCATCGAAGTTTTTAATTTTCCAGGTAAGAAAAGCTCTTTGATCAATATATAAAAGAAAATTAGAGGCTATAAAGAGGTTGAAAGGTTGACTTTAAGTTGCTCAAATTCCAGCAATAAATAGCTGCTATTTGGGTGACAAAATTGTGTTTATTGTAGTGTTTGGGCAAAGATTCCGATTTCTCATTAATGGGAAGTACAAAAGGTCAATTTTGAAATGATAAGAGATGGCTTTCTCACCTTTTTTCTCATCACAGACATGGATGCTTTGGGTGCAATAAAAAAAGGCTGCGGGACACTAAAATCGAATTTTTTAAGGAATTATCACCATTTTTTTTTGAAGATACTGTCAACTTTTAGAATCATTTTTCTCTTATTACAGTATCCAACTGAATATCTTTATAAAGAGAATATCTTTAAAATCTTTAAATATCTTTAAAAAGAGGAAAACTATTGTAACTTCAGGCAAAGAAAAGGTTACGGTAGTGATTATTCTGCTTAATTTTAATCCAGCTGAATATCTTTATAAAGATTGAGACATAAAACGAAACTTTAATTGAGAAAACTACCGTAATCTCATTCAATGATTAATTGATCGAAGACTTTTTAGGGAGATAGGGTAACGGCTTGAGTTGAAAAATTCACGAATTGAATGAGATTGAATCAATGAATCAATGAATCAATGAATCAAGAAATCAAGAAATCAATGAATCAAGGAATCAAGGAATCAAGGAATCAAGGAATCAATGAATCAATGAATCAAGGAATCAATGAATCAAGGAATCAAGGAATCAATGAATCAGTGAATCAGTGAATCAATGAATCAATGAATCAAGGAATCAATGAATCAATGAATCAAGGAATCAAGGAATCAAGGAATCAATGAATCAGTGAATCAGTGAATCAATGAATCAATGAATCAAGGAATCAAGGAATCAAGGAATCAATGAATCAGTGAATCAGTGAATCAATGAATCAATGAATCAAGGAATCAAGGAATCAAGGAATCAATGAATCAGTGAATCAATGAATCAATGAATCAAGGAATCAAGGAATCAAGGAATCAATGAATCAGTGAATCAGTGAATCAATGAATCAATGAATCAAGGAATCAAGGAATCAAGGAATCAATGAATCAGTGAATCAATGAATCAATGAATCAATGAATCAATGAATCAAGAAATCATTGAATGAGATTACGGTAGTTTTCTCAATTAAAGTTTCCTTTTATATCTCAATCTTTATAAAGATATTCAGCTGGATTAAAATTAAGCAGAATAATCACTACCGTAACTTTTTCTTTGCCTGAAGAAAAGGTTACAATAGTTTTCTAAATTAGTCACTTTTTCGAAACAGCAAAGAACTCACTCTATTTTAGAACCTTTTCATCTTACTACGGTATTATCGGATTAAGATATGAAGCCTTGAATCACACCGTGCTTTAATAGTTTCTTTTATTTTTAAATATTTTATTCAACAACAATGAAAGAGAGATTAGAGTATGAGAAGCTAATTGATGGAAAAGAACAGAAATTTGCATTTATGTGCATTTTAGGAAAGAGTACCAGTGGAAATTGAGACTAATTTGGAGTGTGAAGGCGAAGAGGATACAGGAAAGATGTACATGGCTTAGAAAACATAATCAAAGACTGTAACTTTACTGTAACTTTTGGTGGTCATTTTTGCATTTAAATGTAAAGTTACAAATACCAAAAAGTGTTAGAACATTAGAACAAATATTTGAGGAGCTGCTTGGGTGGTAAGTAAATGAATAGCTATAGGAGAAAAGATATTCAGTTGGTGAAATCAGCAAGACCGGTGACTAGATTACGGTCACGCGCCTCCTCCAAAAGACGACGGTTCTGAAAAAATTTCATAGTAATCTAGATATTTGAATACAGTAAGATTGTGCTAAGTTTTTTTAAGTATCAGTCCCGGAAAGGTATACTGTAATCGGATTTCTTTGAGAATCGGATTTGAGGATTGCAATTGATTGCTAAATTTTTAGGCTCAGAATACGTTATTCAAATTGAAAACTCTAGAATTCGTTTTAGGATCGATTTGTAGCCGCTACAGTACTTTTATTATATCTTTACAGTAAAATTACGCTACAGTAACCCTGCACCCTGCATAAAGCTAAAAACAATGCTGAAAATCAAAAAGGCCTACACTCGAAAAAAGACTGAACGAAGTTGGGAATGCTTCTGATTGCGTAATCCAGGGTGTTCTAGAAAAGAAAAACAAAAGAGTTAGTCAACGGTAAAGTAATCTAAATTAGACTAGGATCAAATTTAGATCTGAAAACTATCTTCTTACAGTAACCAGTCACATTTGTTCCCCCACTTACCCTCTCCTTCTGCTCCAGTTCAGCGATCATCCGAGTGCCCTCATTGTTCTCCTCTTGAAGAACCTGTAATTTATTGGTTTTAGATAATTAGATAGATCTATTATCTAATAATAGGTATAGATATAGATATAGATATAGATATCTTTGCCCCACCCCTTTGTCCCATTGGTAATCTAACTTTAAACTCAAATATCTTGGTGTTGGGTTGTCCAATTTATAAATTATTGGTATCACTAGATGCGTCAAGTCTTTCTCTGTCGATTGGTATAAAAACTATTTCAATTGAACAGCCGTACACGAAGGTATTTGAGCTTAAAGCTGGATTGTTAATGACAAAGGACATATCTATATCATTTGAGACATATCTATATCTATATCTATATCTATATCTATTATTTATTATCTATTATCTAATAATCTAATCTTATCCACTTTTTAACCATTTAAACTCACCGTAATGATGACAGCTTTATCCTCGGCGTCCAGTTGAATCTTTGTGATCTGTTCGCGGAGCTTCTTGATCTAAAAAAGAAAATTTTATACCTATCTATTTGCATATATCTAGCTATTAAAGTAACCTCAATTTCCAACGCCTGGATGTAATCGGTTTTGTTGCGTAGGCAAGTGACGAGCGCTTCCTCGTCGATTCCACTCGATCCGACGCGACCTATAGACAAATTTTTTGAGACTTTTTGATACAGAAAGCTTGATTCGATTGGGGAAAAATTGACAAAATTATAGACAGACAACACGGGGATTGACGACAAACCTCTATGTCTACGCTGCTTACCACTGAATTGCTCAGCGCGGCTCATTGCGGCGATCATTTCTTCTTTCTCGGCCAATTTTGCGTGCAAATGATCGATGTCGAGTCTGAAATGGGGCTTTGAATGAATTTTGCTCAATCTTGTACTCTTGAAGGGTACTTTTACCAGGTATCCGATACAGTACTGACTGTACGCAACTGGTACAGTACCCTTGAAGGATTCTGTGCCAGGTGCGAACCCTTTGCAGTACCCTGGGCACTGTACCAACTCCCTGTTTCACAATTCAAGGGTACTTACGCAAGTGGCTGGTTCTTGAAATATAGTCTGAATTTTTTGTTTCTTTACTTACTTCAACGCCGTAATCATATCCTCTAGATGTTTTTTGAATCACACCCTGATCATTCTGTTGGCTTTTTTTGAGCATTGTTGACGTCTTTCTTCAGCGATTCATTTTGTTCCATCAACTGCATTTTCTCGATGGTGCTGGCTTGGAGCTAAATTAGCATTTCAGAATGTTTTACGCTCGTTAGACTCACCTCGACCTTCAGATTTTCTTGTTTTTCTTGGAGGATGGCGTTTTGACGGAGAGCGGCTTCTAGCTAAAAAACTAAGCTGTTGATTGGTAGGGTTACGGTAGTTTGCAAAAGATGACACATTTTAGAAAATTAATTGTTCACGCGGCACTCACCTTCATCAGCATTTCCTCCATTTTGCCCTCTGATTCTTCGGTCAGCTGCTTGGTGACCGCTTTTCGAATGCGATGGATCTAAAATAAGGATTATATTCGATATCTAACTCCTATCTGGCTTACAACTAATTTTGAATTAAATATCACATTTGAACGGACTAATTAGACGGGCTAATTAGATGGACTAATTAGACGGGCTAATTAGACGGACATTTGCGTACAGTTATTCTAAGAATAAGGCTACCAAGGGAGTTTAGAATCGCAAGATGCATCATCAGCTCTAATTTTAATATCAATATCATTATCAACCTCTTCGGTTTTTCATCGACCGTTTCCATCAAGCGCTTGTTAATCTTTTTTTTCGGTGCTCAGCTGAAAATTGGGATTTAAAATCGAAAAAATTTCCCTGTTTCACCTGAACTTTGAGCTCTTCATTCTCCTCCTTCAACATGGCCACCTCTCCACCAGTGACGGCCATCGTAGACTAAAATTTTTAAGCTTACAACTACCGTAATATCTCTATAGTCTGTCTTGTTACAGTATGCCGAAATTAAAAAGTATTTAGATATTTGAATTGGAATGAGTAAATCGTTTTCTAAAAGATTTTGATTTGAAAAGCTACCGCACTCTTCCTATTAGTCTATTCCTAATTTTGATTCCAATTCATACACGGTTTTATCCCTCATCAAATGGAATTATAAATAAGTAAACAGAAGACAAGCTGAAAAAAGGATTACGGTTGTTTTCCAAATTATCCACTTTTTAAAAAGCGGGAACTTTTGAGGAGCACTCTCAAGTTAAATTTAAATGTCCAAATTTCAATTGAAACAGATATTCAGTCTTTTTAGCTTAATTATTTTGCTATAAAGTTTATTTTTAGATATTTTACCCCAATCATATGCGATTCGAACATTTTCCCCAAATTGCGCAGCTCGTCCAAAACGGTTTTCGAAGTTGGCATCGAGAAATCCGACATCGATTCTGACATAATTGGGGCTGAAAAAAGGTACGATTTGAACCGAAAACGTGTTCGAAATAGGGAAAAAGCAGATAAAACAGGCTTTGAATTTAAGGTTGCATAAGACAAGGCTACGGTGGTTATCGATTTTTGAGACTGTTTAACGCTTTACTATTTCGCAATCTACTATATATAAAAGAGAAGTGTCCGTCCGTCTGTCTGTCCGTCACGCTCTAGATCTCGGCTCTCCGTGAACCGATTTCGACAAACTTTGTTTTATCGATATGGCATTAAAAATGAATAGGTACATCCTTTTTGGTTAAAACAAGTTTTTCATGAAAAACCAGTTAAAAAATCAGAAGAACCACTTAGCCACCCCACTTTTTGCGGTCTTTGGGAGGGTGGACGTGACCGAGGTGGTTAGTGTCCCGTCTAGCGAGGCTGGTGATATTATAAATTGTCTGAAAAAGGCACCAACTTTCAGGGTCCGCGAGATTTCCGATATCAGATGGAGTTGGAGTGGTTGGGCGCGCATCAGTGGGCTCATTTGGAGTGGACTGGAAAAAAATCGAAAAGTAAAATTTTAGAGTCATTGTTTATTATAAAGTTACATTTTTGTTACAGTATACCTATTCTCCGTATCTTTTATTGAATCCTTTTGTATTCAGCACTACTCTGACCAATAGCAAGATTACTCTAAGTCACAGTATTTGTAGCTACCTATTTTTCGTATCTGCTACCGTAACCTATTCAGCACTATACTTTGACCGACAAGCAAACCTATTGGACACTAATTGCCCAGTTTGTCAAGAAATTCACTCACCTTCGAGATCACAAAACGATTTTTCGGATCCTTCAATCGACATCGTGTTGAGGAAGACGCTTTGTGTGGGCGAAGCGGTCGGCGTTTTCTCGGACTCGAGATCATCGTGGAATGAACGACGAACCGGGTCGGAGCCTGGAAATTTAAATTTTCATAGTTCATAGTTCATAGTAAATTGTCCAGTTTTTAAGCTAGTTTACTCACCAATATCCGGCTCGATCACCTCAAAATCATCGCAAACCGAGACGACATCCGAAAATTCCTGCTGCGATTCGGGGGTTTCTTTTTCGGCCATCTGATAAGAAAATTTTATCTCAAATTCTAGCAGTAAAAGGTACAGTAAAGATATGGTAAAGCTCAGTGGCGGAATTAAAGGATTCAAGCGGTAAGACTGAAACCTGTGCTTCATCAGAATTTGAAAGCATTCAGTCTTAACGTCCGAATGGTTACTTTATATTAATATTAATTAATATAATAAATATATTAAGTACAATAAATAAATATATTAAGCACAAGATGTAGGATTTACTGTATTTTTAAAAGATACAGAAAATCTTAAATCTTAAATTGACCCAAGTTTGCCCAAGGTATCAATTGTAAGCCACTTGCTAAACTTCTCAATGTGCAAAGGTTTCACAATGGAGAAAAGGTAAAAAAAAAGACTTTGCGAAAAACAAAGACTGTGTCAAGAGAGAAAAATCTATTGCCATTGCGAAACATCAGCTGAGTCAAAGCGTTGAGCAACGAAAACTGAGACGCGAAAGGGCACAAATGGTCGGTGTACAGGGGAGAAATGCGGAACTTTTCGCAAAGAGGAGCTGCATTCGAAAGTCCATGAAAACATGATGCTATGAAATCGCTTTTTTTCCATGAGCTTCACAAGTTTTACAAGGATTTTTAGACTAAAATGAGAGAAATTTTGGTATGAAATATATAGGCTTTGATAATATTCAGCTAATTAATTAAGTATCTAATCTGATAAATTTGCGAGTATATAATCATTCAAGTAAAAAAATTTTCTTGAAATTTATTTTTTTGTAGCTTGCTGGCTAGGTCGCCCCTTATCAAAAGCTTGCTAACTTTCTTGCCTCTGGCTAAATTTTACCATTTTACCGCCAAATTTCTACTCAATATCCCTTATTCTACATCTGTTGCTTATAAAATTGACCCAAAAAACGTTTTGCTACTGGCAAATTTGGATTTCTTATGCTTTTTTTCTTGTTTTATCTTTGCAAAGCCAGTGCTTAACTATTTTTTTCAGAGATGACTACCCTGGACATCTACAGCAAACAAAAGATGAGAGACCAATTCCAAGAGAAGATGGTTTCCCTCAACAAAGGGTTCATCAAAGCTTTGCAGAATTGGGTAGATGGATGCCCGCACTATGATCTCACGCCAACTGTGAAATCATACTTACAACACGTGAAGGAGCTCGATTCGACTTACTACCACGATGAAGAAAAAGATGAAAGGAAGACGCTAGTGAATCGAGTGATTGCAAAGGCAAAGAGACGAGCAACTGGAGACTCGCCGAGTTCGAACACGTCAAAGAACACCACCATTGTCGCTTCGTCTTCGACGCCGCTCAGTGTGAATGCTCCACGCATGCGTCTTTCCGATGTTTCGACAATTGCTCCAAATGATTCAATGCAGGCAACTCCGACTCCGGACATACCTCCTGGTGGCAGCAGAAAACGGGCGATTCGAGGCGGTGGACCTTTGGGTGAACCTGAGTCGGTCGTTTTTCGCGAAGAAAAGACGATGGATTCGAAAGCAACTTTGGATACTTCAAAGCTGATGACCGGAAAACAAAGCTTCCCAAAAGCTGGCGCAGACTTTTGGAACTTTGGGAAGAAAGACAGCGATGGGCCAACGGCGACCACTATTAAGACCAGCCCAGCACAGAAGACCGATTTGATCAAGAGGTTTTCTTTTACAAGCGATAAAACACCGGAGGAGTCTGTCAAAAGCACGGAAAGCAAGGAGCCGCTCGACTCGTCCGTGTTTGCCAAGACTCTAACGCCACCAACGAACTCGATCTTCTTGAAAGCTGCTGCAGCAAAAGATGAAAGTTCCCCAAAGGCGGCCTTTCCGAATTTCTTGAAGAAGGATGAGTCTTCCTCAAAGCCGACCTTTACAAACTTTTCGCAGACACTTGGACCACCCACTTTTGGCGACTCGCAAGAAGGACTCAAGCTCGATTTTGGAACTTCGGATTCAACGAAGTCGATATTTGGACCGACTGGAACAAGTGAACTACCGAACATTTTTGGACCAGCTGGCGGCTCGATTCCCACGCTCAACTCCCACGATTCTACTGGTCTAAAAATAACTTTCGGGCCACCATTGACAGCGAATTCACAAGGCGAGGGTCAAGAAGATGGAGAAGAAGGCGAATATGTGCCTCCCAAAGCTGAAGTTGTTGAGGGTGCAGAGCCGGACGCTTTTATCAGTGTCAAATGTTCTGTTCACAAAATGGTGGACAAGCAGTATGAAAAGTTGGGCATTGGGATGCTCCACATGAAAGAGAAAGACGGCAAGAAAAGTGTCCTCGTTCGAGCGGCAACCACTGTGGGCACCATTTGGGTGAATGCCCTAGTCAACAAAACGATGAAGGTCGCAAAAGTGGACGGTAAAAAGTTGCGGATCATGTGCCCGACGGGTGACAAAGAGATTGCGATTTACCTGATGCAATTCCCAACCCCAACAGAAGCCGATCGTGTTCGTGAAACTATTGAAAAGGAGTCGGCATAAATTATAATTTTTTATTGCTTTTTCATGTTTTACTGACTTTGATCATGTATTTTTCTTGTTTTATGGATGTTGTTTGCTATATAATTTGTAAGCTATAGAGTTTCTATTCCAATAAATTTCAGATGAGCGTTTACCGTCGAGGCCTTGCCGAAATCGGCATTAATAGGACGCCGCTGCCTAATCGAAGCAAACCTGCTACTCTGAAGGTGAGAACTTTGTTTTTCCTAGATTTAAAAAATTAATGTTATTTATCAAGTTTTAACAAAATTAATGATATGTATAGTCTACCCTATCATAAAGAGTTGTTGAGTTAACTTTATGAAATGATTGATTGTGTTATTTTAGGCGAGTATCAACAGCGAAGAAAAGCTGAAGAATAGCGCCGATTCTACAACACTTTCAACTGTGCCTGAGGTAAGTTATGGTGTAATGTTTTTAATGAATCTAAAACTTGAAAATGTTATTCATTATAGAAGCTTTTTTAGATTGACTATTCATCGCGAGTTGATGATGACCATTATTACATGTTGAAGTCGCCTTATCAACTCAAAACTCCGGTCATCCAAGAATCTACTCCAAAGAAGATGGAATTGCTGCAAGATGAGGAACCAATCGAACATTTTGATGGAGTCGACGATGATGGACGATTTCATCTCGAAGAATTCGCCAGGCCCGCTCCCGTACTTAAGGTTTTGCAATGGTATTTCAATAATGGGGGAAAGTTTAGAAGGCTACTTTAACTCAATATGTTGGAAACGCTGAGCCCATTGAGCGTTTTGGAGGAACGGATGAAGATGACGGTCGTTTTCATTTTGATGAACCATTTGGAGATTGTCCAGTTCTTTTGGTAGGCTTTTATTTGATGATCATTTGTTAAGGACTGAGACAGGCTGTATCATGTTTTTAGAGTGCCGTTTTTAAAAATGTTTTAAAAATAGGTCTAACTTTTAAACAAATGATCTTGTATTTTTAGGAGCGTGACTATGGGTTCGACAAGGAGAATCAGTTTGATGTGAGCTTCAGCGATCTTCCCCAAGAAGAAATCGACGCGATGGACAGGCTTCTGGAAAAGCTCACTTTGAACCAGCATGACGCGGAAAATTTTGTTCAGTGTTAGTCAGCTTTGACTATGGGTTGCTTGTCAATCTTGTGCTCTTGTATTTAGTCTTTTAGTTTTATTGTTCGCTTTATCCGACTTGAATCTCATTGATTTATGTGTAACCCATTAACCGGGAAATTGGTCGCTATGTTTCTATGCAGATTGTTCCGATAATTTTTTTTTCGATGTTTGTTACTAAATGATGAACCTCAAGTGAATGTCTTTCAGAATAAATATTTTGCCTCAATGCGGTTTGAAAAACTTGATTTGTACGATCATCTGAATACTTTAACATCTTACACTGAAATAAACAAACAAAGGACACTTGTTTAGGATGGACGAGAATTTATCGAAGGCTGACGTGGAAAGGTATAGTCGTCAGCTACTTGTTCACGAATTTGGAGTCAATGGTTTGCTTTAACCAACGTATCTGGTATTTTTTGGCTATTATGATAGGTCAGAAGGGACTGAAAGCGGCACGAGTGTTGGTGGTGGGTGCAGGTGGACTTGGATGCCCGACAGCCATGTACCTAGCAGGAGCTGGTGTTGGAACGCTTGGAATTGCTGATTTTGACAAGGTAAACTTTAAATTGCTGTCGTAAAATTACGGTCAAATTGATCGATTTCATAATCAGCATGATTTAAGATTTCCAAGGATAATCTCCATCGTCAAGTTGCCCATTCGGAGACGCTTGTTGGAAAATTGAAAGTGGATTCATTGAAGCAAAGTATTCTAAGGTAATATTGCTGAAGTTTGTCTGATCAAGTTGCTTTAGTTTAAACAGTAATATCGCCGTGCGAACATTTTCGACGGTGTTGAATGGAGCACAAACGATGGACATAGCCAAGGACTTTGATGTTGTTGCCGATTGTTCAGATAATGCAGCTACAAGGTTTGCATCAGAAATTATTTTGTTCAGACTAAGAATTAAACCAGTTTTACAATTTACCAATATTGAAAAGTAAATCCTTTAGATATATGCTCAATGACGTCTGCGTTTTTCTTAATAAGCCTCTGGTTAGTGGTAGCGCATTACGCTGGGAAGGTCAACTTACTGTCTACAATTACGGAGAGGCGAGTTTGGGATTGCTTTCTTTTACGCATGTTGCAATTAGAGAAATTTAGGATGGTCCATGTTATCGCTGTCTCTTCCCACATCCACCAGCCGCACATTTGGTCACGAACTGCAGTGAAGGAGGGGTAATGGGACCGGTTGTTGGAGTGATCGGATCAATGCAAGCCCTCGAAGTCATCAAAATTATAGCAAATACTGGAGGTGCGCTAAAATTTCAATGATTCAAACGAGATTTTAGAAACGCTTTCTGGGAAACTTTTTCTCTTTGACGCCCATCGTTTTCGAACAAGGATCATAAATTTACGCCGGAAGCAAAAAGATTGTGCCGTTTGTGGGTTGGTTGGAAAATATTAAACTTCTAACTTTCCTTTTTAGGGAAGCACCCACAATTCACGCTCCGATCGATTACGAAGTCTTTTGTGGCTCCGGGGTTGTAGATAAGGTGGTGACAAGCTTTTAGTGGTTACTAAATTTGGTTTAGAATCCATCACTCTCGTTGTTGGATCCAAATGAACGCGTCAGTGTGAGCGAGTATTCGACGGCGAGAAAATCACCGACCATTTTGGTAGACACTCGACCCAAACACGAATTTGCGATTGCATCGCTTCCTGAAGCACGAAGTAGATGTTTTTGCTATGGTTTAGACGTTTTTGAAACAAAACGTTTTCAATTAACCTATTCTTTTGTTTTAGATATTCCAATGGATTCGTTAAAGCAACTGGAAGACATAGAACTACGAAAGTTGCTGGGATTGTCTGAAGCGGCTGATGGTAAGTACTTCTTTGTTTTAGCTCAAATACAATCAGTAATTATATTTTAATTAATCTCAAGAATCAAATAAATTCCATTCTAGTTTTCGTGATTTGTCATCGCGGAAACGACTCTCAGTTGGCGGTTCGATTGATACAGGTAAAGCTGTAAATTTTGCATGTAACTTGTTTATTTCTTTAGGAGCGTTTCAAATCAGAGATCGAATCTAACGGATTTCAAGTGAAAGATATCATCGGTGGATACGATAGATGGGCCGACGAGATTGATCAAGAATTTCCAAGATATTAGCATGTACATTTTATACTTTGCATGTATAGTTTTCTTGATTTCCCCAATTGCCACTTTCAAAAATCATAGTTTATTTTTTTGTATTTTCCGAGCGCTACGATATTTTCATTTGAAATTTAAATGAGTGAAGATCGTGTTTCGTTTGAATTTCCCGATAGGTTTGTTATGGTTCCAGCTAATTCGGTGTTGTTATAGTCATTTTGTTTATTGCTCAATAAATTTTACGCGTGAACTATCAAAAACAACTCTGACTTTTTCGTTTTTCAAGATCTCGCTATTGAAGACAAACACGAGTGGAACTTTTGAAACCATTTATTTAGTCAAATTGTTGTTTAGCGGTCACGTGAAGGCGAAACTTTCGCCATCAGATCTTGACTTATTGGAGGGCAAGCAGAGAGTCGGAAGCTCTCCCGAATCGACTAGAGTAAGGTAAGTTTTGTTGTTGCCCATTGTTTAAAAGACCAGACCGAAGTGTTATAATCGAGAGTAGCACTTATTGTTTTTTGTTTAGTGACCGATCTTTTCGGGTGCGGCGTGACGTGGCAATCCGTTTGTATGCTTCACTTCTGGCGTTGTTCACATTTGGCCTAACAAGGTTCGTTTGTACTTTTGAAAGCTTGTTACTTTAGTTCAGTCATGAAAAAGACATTGAGAGGTTAAACGTAATTATATTTTATTAATCTCTAGTCAATTTAGTCTCGTTCTACATGGCCTTACCGTTGCTTCACGACTCTATCTTCAAGCCATTGCCGGGACATCAATCCTAGGTTAGTTGCTTATGATTATTTGATTATTTTTATAAAAGCACTTTTACCTAAAATAAATATGATCTCGTTTGTTTTAGTGGTTTTGTGGACTATGCTTCGATGGACAAGGCTGCACTCAATGAAACTATCGCGAAAGATTCGACCGATACTTGATATTGCTCAAGTTCTACGTACGAATACGTAGGTTGGTTGATTGATATTTAACAACAAGTTAACATTAACTACGTTTAAAAATTAACAGTGATCTCGAATTTTTATAGCGTTGAATCGAACATAGATTTTTTGAGAAAGTTTTGAGTGAAGCTGACTTTTATCATTTGCAGACTGTTTCGTGGAGATGGATCAACCGTTCTTTGCCCCGAAATTTATCGAGCCTACGATCTCTGCTGCGAAGATCCGACCATCAACGAGTCGATCCCGAGAACTATTGATAGGTTGGTTTTTAGAAGATTATAACTTTAACTTGTTGGTGTTTAGTGACGGTAGCCCGCCAGCATCTCCAACCGGGAGTAGAAAGAAGAAATAGAGAATCAAAATAAAGTTGTTTTTTATTTGCCCTGTTTATATGATTTGAGACAGAGTTGCACAAAATATTTATTTCGAGATCAAGGAGGAGATCGATGAAACCCGGGATTTTTACCCGTAAAAGAAATCAGTGAAAATTAGGGAATCGGTAAAAAGTTTGGCTGAGAACGCTTTTGTGTTATTGCTAGGGTTGACGGGTCTAGTTTGTGAATATCTGGTAGAGAAGAGGTTCTTCGATGCATGCGAGCAGGTCGACGAACTGAGGAATGCAGAGAACCACCGGTGGCTGCCAGCTGAATTGGATATTTTGATTGGATTTGCATGATTTCTAACTCACCGCTTCCGAGCGAGCCTTTTTGCCAATTCTGAGAAGCTCTCCGAGAGGCGGTCACCGACATCGGCCAGTACTTTTCCGGAACCTAATTTTTGTGAGTGGGTCACTTTTTCTCATCGATTCGCTCACGTCTTTGCAAATCAATATGTAGAGTTGTTCCATGAAAGCTCTTCTGTAAGTATTTGAGAGGATGAACATCACGTAGTAGTTCTGAGAATAGCAAATTAGTGCGAGAATCACCTGAAATATCGTTTTAAAACGAGAGACTTTAGTTTATCGATTTACTGAATAGCTTTGCAGTAGTTGGGAACGTTTTTGGGATAGGGGAAGATCGCGAACGATGGTGATCCCGATGATATAGGAAAACCAGGAAAAGAGGTAGACGGCAAGGAGAACTGAGAGACTGCGAAGCACCTGGAATCAAGAGATTTCTTTGATTTGAAGCAATGATGAACTTGAATTCAACGGAAACTCTTGCTCCAGCATCATCGGAACGCTGTGCCAAAAAAAAGAATGTTTCAGGTAAGCTTTTTTTTGAACAATAAAGCAGGTAAGCCGATTTTTGATACAATTTTCGTTACAATAACGATTATCAACTTCCTTTTTCTTTTTAAAACAAACCTTTTTTTCAGTGGTCTTCGCCTTACCACCTCCGCGATTTCGACTCTCATCCGAGTAGGTACGACGGATTCGATCGGCTTGTGTGCCTTAATATTTCAATAAATTCAAAAGTTTAAATATTTAACATACCATTTCTTGCGATTAATATATACAATGCACCGTAGACGATAACGTTTACGCAATTGAGGCTGACATTTGAGGAAAGCCACCAAATTAAGGAGGAACCGGTGAGCGCGAGTGCGCCGTTGCACCAAGAAAGCTGAACAAATTGAGAGTAGTTGATTTAGCTTTGGATGCTTTACTTTATCTTTATTTTTATCGATCACCGCCCAACAGATCGTGATCAGCGCGTAGATGAAGGCGGGCAAGAGAAAAAGGGACACGTAGCGCTTTAGTGAGTAGAAACGATGTCTGAACGTTGAGAATGGGCTTGGATTGGATTTTAAAGGTTACAAATGGTATATGTTCGGAAATTCTTCCGATAAACTCTATTTCTCTTTAAAATCTATCAATCAATGTTCCCTCTTAATCCTCCTTTATCCTCCAAAAATCTTTCCGCGATTTCCCCAGACACAAGCTAGCCAAAACATAGACCTTTTCAAAAGATTTCCCACTCAACTTTTCGGTATATAAACCCTCCGGTGCTTTAATAAATATTCTGCCTGAACCAAGGGATATGGACACAACAGTATAGATCTTAGTCAGACTATGCAATAGCACCTTCAACGAATCAACGTTTTTTCCTGAGTTTTTACTCATGGTCATTGGTTTGGCTTTTTGTTTTAACCAAAGACTTTTCCAAAAGCAAAGTCTAAAATTAGTCTGCCAGATTGGTTGCGTTTGTGAGAAGAAAAAGTTAAAGCTCTATTGAACAAATCTAATATTTAGATCCGTTTTAAAAGGGATTATAAAGTCTAATTGTAAGTAAAAGCCTCTACTATAGTTAATCTCGATCAATCAAATCAAATCTAAATCAAAAATACTCAGAAAGACAGCTGAATATTTAATTTTGACATACGGTAGTAAGGATTACACTTTAATAAGCAAAGAAAAAACTCACTGAAAAGGCCATAGAAGGGCAATGAGGAGATCGAGAGAGATCGAGACGGACAGCACCGTTTGAACAGATGAGACAAAGAGATGCGGGATTGACACGCGAAGGCAATCCTCGAGAATCCAACCATGTTGGGAAACTGAAACTTGAAACTGTTTATAAAGGGTTGAAAAAGTTAGTTAAACTCTAGTTAAACTCTAGTTAAACTCACTAAAATTATTCAAGAACACGTAGCTGAGCTCGGAAATGAGACAAAGATTGTGGAAGACGCAGAACCATAGCATCAGAGAACCTGAGAAAATTTCATTTAATTGAAATGGCTTGATTTTTTGATTTCTTTAACTTAAAACTAATCATCCAAATTGCAATTTGAATTTTTAAACCACATACCGTTACTTGCAAGGACACTATGATTAAGTAGATACCGTAAATACTGTAATAGTACCCCACCCCCCTCGTACAGTCGCGTAATCGCAAAAGTTTTTTAGTATTTCAGTTTTTAGTATTTTTTCAAAGCGCCCGTACGTTCAAAAAATGTGTCTTTGGTATCAAAAAATAGCTGAAATTCAGGGCTATTTTTTGATACCTAAACGAGCATTTTAGCATAAACCAGTGTCGAGAAAAACTCATTCAAAGCTAGACTACGCAACACTTCGCACCGTCATTATGGGTGGTGGGGTACTATTATAGTATTTACGGTAGTTTAACCAACCATGTTTATTCCTCAGCTCTTTGTTTCTCCATGTGGCCCAGATTAGATTTGAGTTGCCGAAAAGACCGAAAATATTGAAGGCGATGATGAGACTCGAGAGAATTAAGGAGTGAAAATTTGGATG
Source organism: Mesorhabditis belari (assembly GCA_958450365.1). Lineage (NCBI taxonomy): Eukaryota > Metazoa > Nematoda > Chromadorea > Rhabditida > Rhabditidae > Mesorhabditis > Mesorhabditis belari. Next base: position 582,763 of record CAUEEP010000737.1, read on the forward strand.
GAAATCTTGAGAGAAATGGCCGAAACGAGTCGAGTTTAGGCGACTGCTCAGTCGCTCTAATAGCATTGAGCCTGAAAAAGTTTGTGATTAAGAGCTGGAGATAAAGGGATAAGAAAAAACGATGCTCAACTTGGAAACGGACTCTAACACGTTACAATTATCGTTGTTAAGTTACTGTAATTTTAAACCCTCAGTCTTTTAGCAAAATGCTTTTGTTTTCGTAAAGCTTCAGAAAGGAATGTCGGACTTTAAAAAAAAAACAAAAGTTTTTTGCTTTTTGCTAAAACGCACTTTTTCTCTGATTCAGTTATTTGAAATCTATGCTTTTTTTTCTGCTTTTTGCTTTATTTGCTTTATTGCTATATTTTTGCTTATAATTCATGTTTTAATGAAAAAATAATAATCTAGACGATACAGGACAAAGTTTTGAAAGAATTCAAGTACAAATGTTTCGGTGAGCCGGATCAAAAAAAAGTGCTTTCATTGACAAAGGAAAACAGAATTTAAAGAATTATTGGGAAAGTGAGAGGGAGTGTAGTTATCCGATTCGAGAGCAAAAAAAAAGACTTGAATGTGTATTTTCTCGGAACACAAATCCTCTCGAAATGGGGAGGAACTAAAATTTCTCCAGTCTTGTCCTTGAGAAAAAATTTTGAGAAATTCGGAAATTCTTTCAATTTTGTGTGAAAAATTTGCGAATTCTTGGAGTGTTTGACGTGAATTTTCCCTCAAAATCAAACAAATTTCTCATGGCTTTTGATGGTACGAGAAGTTGCAGTATTTGTAGTATTTGAACATTTGATTTTGTATAGTGAGTAGAGGTTAAAAATGGAACATTGAAAGGTTGTGGTACTACACGAAAATAGGGTATTGGAAAGGGTATGGGAAAGGTTAGGAATAGATTTTGAACCTATAAAGCTTGTTATTCAATTGAAATTCAAAGACAGAGAAAGCTTTTAAGATGAAGGCAATGGAATCGAAGCTTGATTTGCACTTATACCTAAATTCATCTCCAAAATTTGCTTTTTGTCTGAAAATTAAAAATTTCCATTTAACCCAGCATAAAACAAAGCTCAGCAGCGAAAAAAAATCATTCTTCGTCTCACCCCGCTTGCTCGCTCGATGTCGAGCTGGAGCTGGAGTCGAGCTGGAGCTGGAGTCGAGCTGGAGTCGAGCTGGAGCAAAGCCAGAGCCGCCTTCATCAACGAATGCAAGAAGAATGACATCAAAGGACTTTGCGAGAAATTCAAGCTGTTATTCTTTTAATCTACTTATTATTGCTTTATCACAACACTGTTTTTCTTTTAAACTTTAGATAGTTCTGGTTTGAGTTAGTATTCTTTGGTAAGGATCATCAATAAATTGAGATTGGAATTTCCATCGGTGGTTTTACAACTACAGAAAATGTGAAGCTAAGTTTTTTTCTGTAAGATATCGGAGTTGTTAATGTTAAATTGATCTCGTAGCTTGATCAAATTCTTAATAATGTGAAAGGTGAAGCTTCTCAATGAAAATGTTCCCTAACCGTTTGTTTTAGGTCACTCATTATCGTTTTGACTGATGGCAGGATCACTGCGCTCCAGAAGATACGAAAGCGGCTTTGCGTTTGGTTTCTGAGGTGGCTGGGCAATTCGCGAAAAATCCTGGATCAGTAATTGCCCATTGCTCAGCAGGTTGGCTTTTATTCTGTTTTTGATTTTGTATGGTTCCTTATAAATCATTTTGTTTAGGTGTTGGATGAGCTGATGCATTCGTTGGTGTCTTCATGGCCTTAGAATCTCTTCGCAACGGAACCTCCACTCGTTTCAATCGTCAAGAAGCTTCGCGATCAACGTCTTCACGCGATTCAGAGTGACTTGGTTTTTGTGGTTTCTCTATCTTATTATTGTTGTTTTTAGCAATTCTTCGTCTTCGTCTTTCGCTGTACTCAAGGCTTTGGCCGGGAAGAAGGTAACAAACTCTCTAATGAATTTTTAAGCTTCTTTTTAGGCATTCAGCCCCAGCGAGGATTGATACAAGACGTTCGTCTTCGACTATAACAACTCCATCACCAAGAAGAAAAAGAAAATCGAGGAGATCCTGGGTAAACGGGTGAGATTTTGGTGGAGCTAATGTTTTTTAGCAAATCGAGAACAATGCTTTCGACGAGTTAGCGGACAACTAAAGGTTCTGTTTGGGGTAACGGACAACTAAAGGACAACTAAAGGACAACTAAAGGAACAAATGAGACAACAAAAGAAGGAATTTAACCCATCGCTCACAGAGTACTTTTAACGAATTCTTGCAATAAACTTTTCAGGATGTTCTTGTTTATTATTTTTGAAAAGAATGGAAAATAGAAAATAAATTGATGAAATTTCTTGGAAGGAAGTCTAGTTCTATTTGGGTCTCGGGAAACTTTTTGGTACACGGATAATTGGCGTCAAGATTGTAGGGGTGGAATTTTCACAGCTCAATGAACTGAAAATCTCGGATAATAGAGGAAAAATGTAAAAAAGATTAAGACAAATTACCAGAAAGGAAAATCAGATATCGGATTTGGGCAAAAAAAATTGGATAAAATGGGGTTTATTGTGGGGATATTTGGTTTAAAAATAAGGAAATCGCGGGAGGGGAAAACGAGCCACACAAATTGTTTTAGCCGATTCACGAGGATCGGATCAACGACTGGAGAAGAAAAGGGATCCATGTTAAGAGAAAAGAACCAGTTCTTCCCGACAAACAGTCTATCGAGGTCATTTCGGATTTTTTTGAGACTAATAAAATGAAAGTAAAGATCACAAGTTTACATTTGATACAATGGACTGTGGAATTCACCGGAATTCACATTTATGGCCGACCTTGATAAGTACAAAAATGTTAGTGATAAGAAGCAAAAAAAAAAATTCGAAATCGTTTATCAATCCGTTTTTGATACCCAAAAACTTATTATTAGTCTGATTTTTAGAAAGGAAACAAATTTTTAATTGATGGAATTTTTTTTGAGAAATAGCCGCAAGCTTTTTCAGCTAATTTCGGCATTTAACGGACAAGGAAATGAATGGAAAGCGCGTTGGAGGGAAGGGGAAAGGAAATGGCTTTTTTTTTTTACAGCAGTTCAAAGAACGAGCGTTCAGTTTCATTGTCTAGTTTCGAGAAAAGATAATAGATTTTCATTAAATACTATTTGTAATCTAAAACAAACCGAAGAAATCAGTGAGAGCTTTACAAAAGGATTTTCAAAGCTTTTCAAGCAAAAGGATTTTCAAAGCTTTTCAAGCAAAAGGATTTTCAAAGCTCTTTTGATAAAATGTTGTTAAAGCCTCCTGTTAAAGCCCCAAATTTTCAATTTAAAACTTTAAATGAACTGATTTTGACTGGAAATATGCAAACTGATAATTTTAATAATGCTAATTTTGTGAATTGATTCAAGGAGAAATTTTGCGAGGCTTTAACAAGATTGTACCGCTGTTTTAGATTTAAACTATTGTAAATTGACAATATTCTGTCTAGTTTTTGTCTAGATTCAAGCAATCGAGAATCTTCTCTTTATTCAGTTCAATTAAATGGTTAACTTTGTGAAATACTTGTAACTTTACTGAGAACTCATAGTTGTCAGTCTAATTGATTATGTTGAATCAAAACAAATCGACTGACTTAGAGATTTAGTCATCAGCTGATGGCCATTTAGCTGATGGCTGATGGCTGATGGCTGATGGATACTGGATTTACAAGATCCCGAATAAACCAGAGCCCGTATGCTATGCTCCGGGAAAAGTCCCGGCGTCTCTGCTCTTTACGGCGGCATCTTTGATCCCGAACTTATCGGTTTAGTGAAAGTTAAAGGTACTGTAGCGCTGCCAGTTCTTTTCTTAATACAGTAATCTTGAGTGTAACCTTAAAATCGAAACCTCCTGAGCCCGTATGCTATGCTCCGGGAAAAGTCCCGGCGTCTCTGATCTTTACGGCGGCATCTTTGATCTTTCCGGTAAAAAGTCCATAATTTCCCGCGAAACGTACTTTTCTTCCAGAAGGTTTCCAGTAAAACTTTCCAAGGAACTTTCCGAGGAAAAGTACGCTCTGTGGGAAAACTATGGACGAAATCAAAGGTACCGCCGTAAAGGTCAGAGACGCCGGAACTTTTCCTTTTCCCGGGCTCAGGAGATTTCGACAGCCAGTACAGCTACTACAGCTAATACAGCTAAACCTCTTTAACCATCGTTTTCACTCCCATAAATGGAGCTTAAATCCAAAATTTTAATACATCATTTCCAAAAAACACCGTAAGAGATCGTTTCAAAAAGTTCAACAATTTAACAACAAATAAAACTTGACGCTTTCTAGACAAGGAAATTTTTGGAATAAAAGAAAAAAAGCAAAAGAAAAGGCAATCTTTATCTTTTCTTTATCTTTTTTGGGCAAAAAAAAGATCCCGAAAGGTTTATTTGCTCGACCCCATAAACTTTTGGTTCTTTTTTTTTTTTTTCCTTTTAACCTTCAAAAATGATATCAATAAAGACTTAAAAAACTCAAAAAAAGAGGAATGGAAAAATAAAAATAAAAATAAACTAGAAGATTTATCGGATAAGGGAAATAAATAAAATTGATAAGATAAATTGATGACCTTGGCCGGTGTCGTCGGATTTGAAAGGCTAGAACTTTGTTTAGAAATAACAATGTTCTTTAAATTTTATATTATTGTATAGAGGGCACTTCTGGCTTTTGAATGGTACCAAATTGAGCCTGATTGGATGATTCAATCCTGAGAAAACAGAGAGATTCTGTACTTGAGCTCTATCAGTCTTAGGCCAAGTTGGGCTTTGATTTTTGTGAGACTGGATAATCGAAATGAGTTCTATTTGGTATCATTCGAAAGCCAGAAACATCCTCTATGCAATGATATAAAAAATTAAGAATAATAAATGTTTCTAGGGAAAGTTATCGGGCTTCAAAGTTGGATCACTTAAAATCCCGGAGATTTCTTTTATGTGCCAAAATTTCTTTCTCTAGACATCGAAAATCAATCGAAACTTATCTTTAAGTTATTTCTAAAGAAAAAAACACTTTTTGTATTTCAATTTCTATGCAAATTTGTGTACAAATATTTTTTGGAAATTGAAATTGAACTTTGAGAAAAATGAGAAAATTGAGAAAAAAAAATAAGAGTAAAATTTTATATTTTTTCATTTTAAGTGGACAAAAAGGGTTACAGTAGCTTTTAAAATTATTCATTTTTTTAGAAAATACAGTAGTTAAGAGGATTATGTAAACAAAAAAAGATGTAGAAATGAAGTTTTCAAAAATGTTTCTTAATTTGCAAATGAGAGATAGAGGTTAAAAGGAAATCCATGAGCTATCCGATATCCATTTCGAGAAAATCCCAAATCGGCTAATCAAACCAATAAGAAAACGCATGTATTTCTTTTGATTTGATTAGAAAAAGACTCTCTTTATCGAGAAAGGAAATTTTGGGGGAGGGGAAAGAGGTGATGGGGATGAACCTGTGATCTAAAGGTTCATCTAAAAAGTTCTCCGCGCACGACTTGTAAATGATTGATTTTCTAAATTATACATATATATAAATACTTTATTTAGAAAGAAATAAAGTACGAAAACGACATGAAAAATGTACTAGATAAAAGATGACAAAGTCGGGGGTGGGACAAATACGACCTTTTTTTTGCTGGAAAAGGCCTTAGGCAAGGCCGTAGAGCTTCGAAAATATTTCCACATAAGGGAATCGTATGCGTAGATTCCGAATTTCGACAAATCAGACCTCGCTGACACGTCAAATTTGGGCTAAAAGGCAAAAACTACGCAACTTAACGCTTTTTCGCAGTTTTTGCCTTTTAGCCCAAATTTGACGTGTCAGCGAGGTCTGATTTGTCGAAATTCGGAATCTACGCATACGATTCCCTTACATGGAAATATTTTCGAAGCTCTACGGCCTTGCCTAAGGCCTTTTCCAGCAAAAAAAGGTGCGCAAATGTCCAGGTGCGCAAATGTCCAGGTGCGCAAAAAAAAGGTCGCATTTGTCCCACCCCCGACAAAGTCACTTAAAATGCAATGAAGTAGCTTTTAAAATCTTTTAAAATCAGAGACGGTGGAGATCAAACGCAACTTGTCGGGAAGGGCATTCCAAACTTTAGTCACACGATTTAAAGAAAAAAAGCTCTAGAGGATTTAGAGAAAGCAGATAAATTCAGATCAAGATAAAAGAGCCACGCCTAGCCACGCCAAAAGCCTCGAGTTTAGCCGAAAAAAAGATTTTTAAAAGAAGGGTTTTGATGTTTTGCTTTTAAAATTTTAAAGCAATTTTGCAATTAAAGCAACAAATGAAAATTAAAACTAAATTTCTCATGTTTTATATTATTTTGAAGCTTGAAACTGTGATGAAAATTCAAATTTCAAAAATCAAAAATTTCTAGCCTTTTCAAGAAGCCTTTGGAGACGAATTTCACATATTTTTAAAAAAAAACTATTTTACGTTTTGATTATGATAACAGTCTTTTTTTAAAAAATAACGATTGAACTGTTTACTTAAAACAAAAATGTACATATAAAAAGGCTTTTTTAAAGGATTTTTCAATAGAAAACAGATTTAAATAGGTGAGCGCGATGAGAGTTTGTTTCAAGCGCACTACAATGCATTTTAGTGCTCACAGCTCTCCAAAAAAGCACTACAATGCTTCTTTGGAGAGCTCCAAAGAAGCATTGTAGTGCTTCTTTGGAGAGCTGTGAGATCACAGTCACCTGGCTGTGATCACAATGATTTAATTATAGAAATGCTCTTGAAGTTGAAAAGGATTTTAACTTCAAAATACTATATATTAGGTTGATGCATAAGTGTTTTTGTTCCTTTTCGTCTGCCGTTTCAAGCCAACAAATGCACGAATTAAACTACGGTTGATTTCATTAGAAAAACCAATTATTTTTCTGCAAAATAACATTAAAACGGGTTTAAAAATATTTAATGCCTGGATTTTCTTGAGAGTATGAAGTCGGGTAGTCAAAAAGGGCTAACTCGATGATGCGGTTTAGGCTCAGGCTCAGGCTAAGCCTCAGCCTAAGCCTGAGCCTGAGCCTGAGCGGTTTAGACACCTTAGCTAAAGAAAACCTATCTTCGTGTCAATAGATAAAAGATAGAGAAAAAAAACGTTTGATATTTCGCCAAAATTTCAGAGAAATTCATTCAGCCGATTTTTCCGTAGAGTTTTTTATAGATTTTTACGAAAAAGGCGTTTTTCACTCTCGAATTTGCTTCAAAGTGAACCGAAATTCATTTAAAAAGATGCAAATTGAACAAAAAAACACTTTTTTTATAGAGCAAACTATAGATTAATTCGTGAATTTGTTACTTTTTAACAGAAGTACGAAAAAAACGAAAAGACTTATGCATCAACCTAATAGTAAGTCGAATTTCGATCTGGGTTTTAATTGAAATGGAATTTCTTGAAAAAAAATGGAATTTCTTTTGTAAAATCAATCATTTACAAGTTGTGCGCGGAACTTTTTAGATGAACCTTTGGGTCACAAGTTCCCATCACCCATCACCATCATCACAAGTTCCCATCACCCATCACCATCACCATCATCACAAGTTCCCATCACCCATCACCATCACCATCATCACAAGTTCCCATCATCATTCATCCCCATCACCTAAAGTGTTCGGGAAATTTTTGAGAATCAATTCGAAATCGTTGACATTTCGAAAAAGAATAATAATAATAATAATAAAAATAAGTAGACCTGTGAAAAGACCTTTTACTTTAAATTCTTCGCCTTGTGTACTTTGTGATCAAAATTAGAAACACAACCTTTCTGATGCGAATTCTTCTTGCAGAAATGTTTTCTAGAGTAGAGTTGAGTGTGCCGGAAAGGTTTCGTTTCGATCTTTAAACAAGAACGATTCTTAAACTCTTAAGGAGTTCTCGTAAACGCGCCGCATCTGGCGCATCACTCGAGAACTCACAATGGGATTTTTGAGATGGATTTTGAGCAGAAACTAAAGCTGTAGTTTGGTTTTTCGATAATCCGATAGATGCTGAGCGTTTATGAGATCAGACTTGAGCTCAAAATGGGGAAAACCCTTTTGTTTACGCACTGAATCCATTTCCTGTAATCATTATTACGAAAAAGATGAACCAAGTGCGCTAGAAAGGGTGCATTTAGTTAAGCAGTGTCAAGCACAAAGTAGCAGCAGAGTTAAACACAAAGTACATACAGAGTTAAGCACAAAGTAGCAGCAGAGTTAAACACAAAGTACATGCAGAGTTAAGCACAAAGTAGCAGCAGAGTTAAGCACAAAGTAGCAGCAGAGTTAAACACAAAGTAGCAGCAGAGTTAAGCACAAAGTACAAAGCAAAAGAACAGATTTTTGATGTAAAAACGAAGAAAATGAGGGATATTTCTTAAATCTTCAAGAAAATTGGGTAAATTCAAATCGTCATCATGAAAAAAAAGAAAAGAATCCACTCAAGTTAGCCTTGTTATAAAAGAAAAGGCCAATTGAAGTCACCCCCTCAACTCAAAAATCCATTTTTCCCTTGAAAATCCTTGAAATTCAACGATGTGCGTGTGGGCTGAATTGAGCATAAAAAGGAATTTTTTCAAAAAACGTTGATATCTTTTTTTTTATTATTAAATTGTTGAATTCAATCAGATTTTTTAAATTAAAAATAGCTCTATTAAAGCTTGACGGATTATCTTTTACGAAAAAACGATAAGCTCGCGATGATGCCGATGATCGGCCAGCTCGCGAACAGATCTGGAAAAAAAAAGTACTTGGATGCATAGAAAACAACTAGCAGTCGAATCTATTAGGTTGTCCAGTTATGAATGCGCGCCTGCTCTTGAACAGTGTACCTTAGGGCTATACAATTTTATCAAACCCTATTCTCTATATGTTGTTCAAGATTTCTTATTTATTACAACTTTTCGTGTTTTTGACGTTAAACTAATTCATTTTTGATTTAATTTCCGTGTTTAAATGACCGAGACGAAGTTTGCCAGTCTTTGGTATGACTTCAAATTGGGCAAAAATGCCATTGAATCCCATCGAGATCTCTGCAAAGTATTTGGCGAAGATGCTATTTCGGTCGCCGATGGTTTCAACGATTTCGAGAAGGAAATGAATCTTTGGAAGACGAAGACCACCAACGACGACCTCCTGCGATCGATAATGCAGTACTGAAGCAGGCGATAGAAATGGATCCTCGACAAACGACGCGTGAACTTGCAGAAATATTTAGAGTAAGCCCTCAAACCATTTCCGAGCATTTAAATCAATTGGGGAAAACAAGCCGACAAGGGAAATGGGTTCCTCATCTTCTCAGCAATGCCAATAAAGCTACTCGTGTCACTATGGCGGGTATTCTTCTTCGTTTGGCAAAAATACTGGGTTTTACGATGAAATCCTTACTTGCGATGAAAAATGGATTCAATATGATAATTCTACACGAAAACGGCAATAGCTAGAACCTGGTGTGGAGCCAATACCAACACCAAAACCCGACTTCCTTGACAAGAAAGTAATGCTTACTGTCTGGTGGAATTCCCAAGGCATTGGGCATTTTGAGCTGCTTAAACCTGGGCAAACAATCACGGGTGAAACGTATGCACAACAATTGGAACGAGTGAACAATGTATTGCTACGAAAAGGCCTTGATCCTTCAAACATAAAGTTGATTCAAGATAACGCCCGTCCACACGTTGCAAAGATTGTTCAGGAAAAACTCGAAGAGTTGGGCTGGGAAACTCTCCCGCATCCGCCATATTCTCCGGATATTTCTCCTTCGGATTACCATTTATTTCGCCCAATGCGAAGCCATTTGGCCGGAAACAAGTTCAAAGAAGTTCAAGAGGTCGAAAAATGGATAGCCGACTTCTTTGCCTTAAAACAAGCCAATTTTTACGCGGAGGGAATTCATTGGAAGATGGAAACAAATAATGTTAACAAATGGTGAATATATTGTTGATTGAGCTGTTAAACTGTTGGTTTTAAAATAAAGAGTTGTTATCTTAAAAACGCGCATTTATAACTGGACAACCTAATAGTTAGTAAACGGAAGAAAATCAATCTACTTAGTCCTCGTACTTATCTAATTACTACTATCTATCTATCGTAAATACTGTAATAGTACTCCACCCCCATAATGACGGTGCGGAGCGTTGCGTAGTCTAGCTTTGAACGAGTTTTTCTCGACACTGGTTTATGCTACAATGCTCGTTTACGTATCAAAAAATAGCTGAAATTCAGGGCTATTTTTTGATACCAAAGATGCATTTTTTGAAAGTACGAGCGCTTTGAAAAAATGAAATACTAAAAAACTTTTGCGACTACGCGACTGTACGAGAGGGGGATGGGGTACTATTACAGTATTTACGGTATCTACTTAATCATAGTGTCCTTGCGAGTAAATAATTACTCGAGTAAAACTTGCATGAGTAATTTTTACTCGATTAATCGACGTTTTTCGCCGAGTAACTACGAGTCGATCCTCTTTACACGTCGAGTAAATTGAATATCTTTACATTTGACGGGAATTTGCCACCAAATTAGTTAAACGACTGAACATCTTTAAAAGAAAACATATATAAGTCAGCGCTTGTGATTTTTTGCAATAATTTTCGCCAAAAGTACGATAATTTTTGCGAAGTGTACGTTTTAAAAAACGTATTACTCCCGCGGAACACACTCTAATAAGCTGAGAGTAAGAGTTTTGAATTCAGATGTGTTTTATACTCAGCCATGAGACGGGTCTAATCCAGAGAACCGAAAAGAGTTGATGGGCGCTTTCTAAAGCGTTCTAAAGTTATCGTACTCTTCTAGTTTTTAAGGACTTTTGTTATTAATTTCTCAGAAAATTCTCAGTAATATTGGTTCTAACTTCTGAAGTTTTTGTTTGAAAAAAGCTTTTGTTTTGTTTTGTTTCAAAAATTCTTTCATAAATTTATTTACAGAAAGCTTGAGCAATTTAGAATCCTATTCTTTTTTCGTTTTTCCATTGCTTCGACATAGTGAGCAACACTTGCAAACGGTGAAACGAATCGTTTTATAAAGAATGAAGAGAATGAGAAAGATTGAGATCGATAAGAAAGCGATGACATCGAGAGAATGATAGACAAACCAGTTGAGCTTGGTTCCGTGTGGGACGAGGTTCTCGAATTCCTGGAAGAATTTCATTTGCAAACTTTGAATGAAAGATTCACCCGTTCAATGCTTTTACAGTAAACCAAGAGGCTTTTACCAAGAGGCGCTGAGATCGTGATCGTAAGACTATTCCTCTTGAGCAAGTAATTACTTGAATAAATTCGCGCAAATAATTTTTAACTTGAGTAACGCGTCAAGTAAATCTCAAGGACCGTATTTTCTCTAATAGTAGTGCACCCTGATCGTCGCCTAAATTCCTCGAAATCTCGAGAACCGCTTATCAGAACCTATCGATGTGGGGTCGGAAAATGTAGCTGATGATGAGATCTAGTGGGGGATTAGAGTGTTGAGCTTCTGCAAAACCTTGGAAACCGTAAAATAGCCACCAACTCGGTTCGCTGTGGTGCACTACTATTAGAGAAAATACGGTAATCGTATTGTGCTTTTTTCGATTGTTCAAATAAACAGTTATTACTTTTCTTTGCTTTTGAAAGCTAATAAGTTTACTAACTGTTAGCTAAAACCCTCTAAACCAATCTAGCAAAGAACCAAAAGTTTTTATAAAAAAAGGCAAAAAATTTAACTCGAACGGGGGTCGAACTTGCTGCCTAACTGCTGTTCGCTTTAGAGACAAGCGCGCAAGCCACTCGGCTACCCGGCCAGCAGTGAATGATGATAGTTTTTCCCTTTAGATTACTCGGAAGGACCCAAATCTAGTCGTAATTCAGTTAGTAGAAGTAGTGAATGTTTGCTGAAATAAAATCTTCAAACCTGAAATTCGGCCAAGAAATCGGTCCATTTCAAGAGCAATTCGTCGGGTTTGATCGGCTTCTTTCGAACCATGTCCGAGATTCGTTTCGCTACGTTAGCGTATCTAGAATTTGCATATGAATATTACGAATGAAGAAAATTTAGCTTTAAACTGCATACTTTTTATTGCCAAGCATCTCGTTGAGTGCTGTTTGCAGGGTTTCCGCAGAGAGGCCAGTTTTGACAACATTTATCCCAAAACCTGAATGTTTTTAAGATTAAAAGATATCTGAATATTGTATCTAGATATATCTAGACATAGTTTTAAATGTAAATAAATGTAATAGTGGCTTTTTTTATGTCCAGCTCACCCAATTGTTCGGCTCCTTTCGCGTTTTTCGGTTGATCGCCAAACAAAGGGATCGTCATGATCGGTTGACCGCTGTTCAAAGCCTCCTAAAGCTTGAAAATAATAAAAAAGAAAGTGAAAAAACTTATATCTATATCTATATAGGTACTTAATTTATATAAATATACAGTTATTGAATCATTTTCTCATTTAAACCTGGACACTATTGTATCCACCGTGCGAGATGAAGCCGACCGTTTTCGGGTGCTCTGAAATGGTAAGACTGGCTTTAAAAACGCTTATTTATTACATTTTATAATGTAAATTTTATAAAGTGCTATAAATTCAATACTGTAACTCACTTAGTAAATCATTCTGCGGCAACCATTTGTAGAGGTGAACGTTTTTCGGGCGAAAACTTTCCATATCATTTCCCTCGTATCGAAGAATGAACTCATAGTCGGGGAAACGGCCGAAAGATGTCATGAATGCTTCCTAAAGGGTTTTGAGGTAATTTTTGACGGAACACAATAGTATCTCACATTATTCTTAAACCGAATTAGCTAGGATTGGATAGGATCTAAAACTAACGTATTTTCTCTAATAGTAGTGCACCCCGGCGAGCCGAGTTGGTGACTATTTTACGGTTTCCAAGCTTTTGCAGAAGCTCAACACTCCAATCCCCCACTAGATCACATGGTCAGCTACATTTTCCGACCCCACATCGATAGGTTCTGATAAGCGCTTTTCGAGATTTCGAGGAATTTAGGCGACGCTCAGGGTGCACTACTATTAGAGAAAATACGATATACCGTATTCTCTCTAATAGAGGTGCACTCTTTAATAGTAGTGCACTAATAGTATTGCGGTCCAAGAGGGGGTTCAAAAAATAGTAGTGCACCCCCCCGAAAATTTGAATTTCTGTTTGCTTGTTTTTCATCTAAACCTTTTTGACTTTATGTTTATGTGACATTCTAAAGCTATTCAAGCAAGCAAAAGTGAGGCTTTTTTTTATTCATTTATTAACTATTCTTCACATGAAAAAGTTAGCAAAAATCTAAAATTGTTGTGCAAAGTGCAAAAACATCTTTTTGTTGTTTGTCAAGACACAAATTGTCAACTCGCCGGCCCACAACTGTATGTCAAAAGGAGCCAAAGGAGTACGTGAAAGAATTGCAAGAATTTTTGGAACAAAGATCTGTCTTACTTTGGTAAATGATAAAGCTCTTTAATAGTAGTGCACTCTCTAATAGTATTGCGGTTCGAGAGGGGGTTGAAAGAATAGTAGTGCGCACTACTATTAGAGAGAATACGGTATATGATCTGACTTGAGCCTAGGCCTGCACGGCACACTTATAGGCTACAGTGATCTTGCTCAAGGCTACTTTGTTTCTGATTATTATATACCCTTTCTTTGATTTTGATATGATTAAAGATAGAATTTTTCTTCTTTACCTTCCAATTCTGTGGCATCAACTCCATTCGAGCGACCGAGCCGAACGTGAACACGACAACGCCTTTCTTCGATTTGTCGACAATCGTTTGAAACTCCTGAATATTCAATGATTGCACAACTTGTTACAATAATATTAGAGTTTTTACCTTCTCCAAAGGTTTCGCATCTTTAAATTGCATTCCCACACCGCCGATGTTGACCACTTTGTGCAGGGTGGGACGAGCCATTTCGTAGAGCTCATTTGTGTTCACCATCACTAATGGGGACTGAAATTTTGATGTTCTCTAATAAATTACTCTAATAAATATTTTAGTGCTAAGTTAAGAATACTGTAAAATCCATTACAGTATAAGATTCAAAATTTGTCACCTGTTTTGACAACTCGATAAGATCGGGGAAGTTTGGGTCGACGTGTTTCCGGAAAACCGCCGTTTGTTTGTTAGGGACCATGCTGGAAATTTTGGATTTAAAAACAATTTCAATATTTTGATGTATACCTGGGATACATGGCCCTGAAAATCCAATGTCCGACGAAACTCTTCGTTCGCTCGTAGAAGTTCATCTTTGAGCCGGCTTCCATCATCATTGCTTAAAGATCATTTAATATTTTAAAATTTAATTATTGTTTAAAGGGCACCCTTTCGCCCAAATGCCCAAATTTGTAATTAAAATCCTAAATAAACCCTTTGCAACCCACGCGGCGTATAGCTGGGGATGAGAGGAACACCGATCGCGTCGGCCACCCAATCCATCAGAAGTCCCGAGTTCAGCCAAACCCAGCCTTTCACCTAGATAACGATTACAAGTGCATCAAAGCATTATCACTTACCCCAGCTATGTGATTCAATCCGATCGGGCAGTAGTCATACTAAATGTTCTAGTTTTAAATTCACAAACGCAACTCTTTTCAACTCAACCATATGCGAGAAGACGACCTCGAACTTCTCATCTTTAAACCACTGCAGGAATTCCTTGTTTTGGATTACTTCTGGAAAAGTTGAATAGAGTGAGTAATGTGTTTTCTATTATAAAAGGTTTATGTTTGTGAAAACTATTGTAATCAAGTCAATTTATATTCGATCAGCCTGATTTTAGTTTCATTCAATGAACCTTGTGATCTCCATCGAAAGACCCTAGAATCGGGTTAACTGAACGGTTTGACTACGTAGTTTTCGCAAATAGATCAGTTGAGCGGATTAAAACATGACCTAGCTACCGTAATCCGTAATCTTGGCCCGAGAATTTTGTTGACCAGGATCAACTAGGCCATGCCCTGGCTTGACCGGCTTATAGCCTCGGCCAGGGCAGGTAAGGTGAGATCAAGGTCAGGTCATGACCCTAACCCCGGCTTGGTCTATTTTAGCTTATAACTTGTAAGACCAGCCCTAGCAATAAGTTTTTAATAAAAATTTCAACCTACTCTCGCACGATCCAGTCATCATTAGACTCATCTTGGACATCTTATTCCTCTGCCGGGCGTCCCAAATCGATACATCCTAAAGAATTCGCATAAAAGTAGTCAGTAAAATACAGTGGTCCACAAAAGTAATGCCCCATTGCCATCCAACAGTATGTTTTGTAAGGAAATCTTGCAAAATTGACATTTCAGAAAAAGAGTAGGGTATTTTTATCTACCTATAAGACTCTACTTTTCAAGAATATAAGATTTATCCGTATACATTAAAACAAAATAAAATATAAAACAAAACCAATAAGTTACTTAAAAATTAGCTCCGCAAAAGTAATGCCCCATTTGCAAAGAATTAACACAACTTTTTAAAATCAATACTTCGATGGTCCTCCTTTTGCTTTTATTACTTCATTGAGTCGATCCGGCATGGAATCCACGAGATTCTTCAAAAGACTTTGGGGGATGATGGCCCAGAGAAATTGAATGTGAACCCATAAGGCAGCCTTCGAATCGAATTTCTTTCCCTTGAGTCGCGGCTCCACAAATGACCGGAGATGCTCGATAACATTGATATCCGGTGAGTAGGGAGGCGGATTGATCAATTTGACTCGATTTGCCGCAAACCAGCCCGGAAGTCGTGCTCGTGTACCATTTTGAAGAGTCACCACCGTTCCCATCATGAGCCTTGACTTGTGTTTCGGGTCGTTGCCCTGGCAGAGCATTCATCCAAGAGGCATCGTCTGTGTGGCAAAAGGCAGCATTTGGGTCTCCATAATGTTCGTGTAAGCCACATCATTCATCGTTGAGTTGACGTGAACTAATGGACCTACTGAAGTTCGTGACATCGCTTCTAAAGGAAAACAGTCAGGTAACAAAATACGAAAAAGGATCTTACCCCAACACATTATGTTGCCTCCATTGAATTTCACCGTAGGCCGAATATACTTGAGTGTGTATCGCTTTCCAGTCGGCCGCCGAATAAGATGGTTTCCGTCCGCGTGAAATAAATTGATTTTTGTCACATCGCTAAATAGCACTTTCGCCCAATCACTTATTGTCCAACTTCGGTAGGTCCGTGCAAAATCCAGGCGCTGCTTCCGGTGCTTAGAATTCATCAGAGGTTTACGGGCAGCCCATCTTGCATATAATCCAGCCTGAATTAATCGTCGTTTGATCGTTTCCGACGAAACAATCTTGCTAAATTGATCACTCATCATTTGGCTTCCATCGGTTGTTGTTTTGCTCGGATCGTTTTTCACCATTCTGGTCACGGCTTGATCTTCTTTTGTGGTTGTGATTGGTCGTCGGCCACTCTTGAGGCCTCGATGAAGGTTTTTGCCGACTTTTGATTGAGAAAAAAGGCGGCGCACTGTC
The DNA here is from genome assembly GCA_958450365.1 of Mesorhabditis belari. Taxonomy (NCBI): domain Eukaryota; kingdom Metazoa; phylum Nematoda; class Chromadorea; order Rhabditida; family Rhabditidae; genus Mesorhabditis; species Mesorhabditis belari. Next base: position 599,237 of record CAUEEP010000737.1, read on the forward strand.
CATATCGAGCAATTGAAGAGGTTGACCACACCCTTCTCCCGCATTCCATATTCCCGGGCCTTAGCGATTTGGAGCTTCTTCGGAGTGTCAAGATTTTTCATGTCAGCAATCTAAATAATACAATAGAATACATTTAATGTTCATAGAAGGAGAAATAAAAAGAATAATCATGAAAACGATCAATGGGGCATTACTTTTGTGGAGCTAATTTTAGGGGTAAGTGCACTCTTCGACATCGATCTTTTGTTTGGAAGGATCTCAATCAAAAAAAATTCAGTTATTTAACAACTAGAATTTCTAAAGTATTTTAAAAGAAAAATATAGATTTTAAACATATGTTTTCAGGAGGAATTTTGCAAAAAATACTTTTGTGGACCACTGTATAAATATATAAATAAAATATAAGTAAAGCAGAAATATAAAATAGAAATATAAATAAAATAGTATTCGCCGCTTAATAAATGAACTGTACCTCGAAAATCATCTCCGATTGCTCTTTCTCCCACTCATCGATGTTCACACCGGCAACCATTGCGTCGACGGTTTTGACTAAAGAGTGGATAAAATCTTGAAAGATTAGCAATAGATTAGAAATAGATTAGAAATATTTACTTTTTATCCTTGGATCGATCTCGATTTTCACCTTTTTCTTGTCGAACGGGCGAATCATGACCATTGTGATCGAATGATTCGCTTGGAGAAGCGTCTCGGCGACTCGTTTGTTGAAAATGATCTAGATTTAGAAAGTTTTAAAAAAATGGTTAAAATTGGGGGAGTGGGACAAGTGCGACCTTTTTTGCGCACCCGGACATTTGCGCACCTTTTTTCCGCACTTAGCCCATTAGCGCACCTTTTTCGCGTTTTAAAAAAGCTCTAAAAAGCTTATATTAACCAATTTCTATTCCAAAAGTTGTTTTTCTAGGTAATTTTAGGGCGTAGAAACGAAATTTTGACATATCAGAGCTTGTGGAAACAAGCGGACGGAGTTATACAAAGAGAAAAATCGACAATTTTCTGTAATTTGATCTAGCCGTTTTGTCTTTCAAATTGCTTTTTTAAAACGCGAAAAAAGGTGTGCTAATGGGCAAGGTGCGGAAAAAAGGTGCGCAAATGTCCGGGTGCGCAAAAAAAGGTCGCATTTGTCCTACTCCCAAAATTGGTTTAAAATTGATTCTAATCTGTCAATCTTCTGAAATTAGATACTTTTTTAAAAGACAAAAACTTTTTAAAAAGTTAAAAGACAAAAACTAGGTAAAAAAAAGTGCTCTTTGGTACTTCTAAAGAGAAACAAATCCAACAAATCAAAACAAATATTACCAGCGCTCTTTAGACTCGTTTAAATAAGCTTTAAATCTTAAAAAGAGACCAACTGCTTTTAAAAAAAAATTAAAATTTCAAACTTTAGAACATTGTACCTGACTATTCGCCATCTCCAATAACACGATGCCGATCTTGGCCGAATGAGCGATCGAAAGAAGGCAAAACAATGGCAAGAGTAGACGCATTTCTCCTAAAATGGTAAAAATGGTAAAAGAAATGTTTTAAAATAAACAGAATATCTAAAAAAAGCAGTTCAGGGGTCAAATCGGGCCAAGTGCTTTCAATGAATGGATTCGATGCTCTTTTGCACGTTCTGATAAGACTTTTTGTCTCAAAAAGCAAAAGAAACAAGAGGAAAAGAGAAAAGTTTTGATAAAGTCAGAAGTCAGAAGTTAGAAATCAGAAATTAGAGCAGGATTATATATTCAATTCTATATTCGTAAACCTAAAAAGTTAGTTGGCTATCATCTTAAATGAATTTCACTGAAAAATGAGAGATATAGTCGTAAAATTTGTTTGAAACGGGTTTATCTTGTCTAGAAATTGAATTTCTGAGTTAAGAATTTGGGGTTTTTAACCTTTTACATTAAATTGACTCATTGAAAATTAGTGAAATTTGTCTAAATTTTATAATTTTTTGTAAATATTCAATCAAGAAAATAACTGGTGGTTAGGGAGTGGGACAAATGCTACCTTTTTTTTTGCGCACCTTGCCGTTTGCGTCAAGAAAGTGGGCAAGAGTGATGTTGTAACTCAAAGGATTTCTTTGAGCTGTGTATGCGTCGCTTGAAATCGAACATTCCACAATTTCTTTTAGGCTTTCCCTTATTTGGTCTTCGAGTCTACCGATCGTTGAATTTTGTATGGTCTCGATCGTATACTTTTTTTGTAGTAAATACATTTTTATAAACCTTTTTCGACCAGGTATTTTGATATTTTGCGCATTAAACCATGCTTTCCACCTTTTGCTACGACTAAGCTGAGTAATGGAGATATTAGTTTCGGCCATAGCTAGTGTCAAAAGCGTATCGTTTTTCCTAGAAAAGACGGTCATTTAAAAAATTTATATCACTAACAATGCCATTTGCACATTTGCATCTGCACCTTCAGTCATTTCTACAACGTTTGCTATAGTGTTATCGCGGTGAATTTCTGCCGCTGTCCACTCCACCAGATGCTCTGACTGGCTTAAGGTTTGCAAAAATAAAGTAAATCTACTTTTAGATGATGTTTCATGGCGTAGAGGGCGCTAATGGCATAGTTTGCAACTGCGTTTCTGGGGCATAGATTGCATTGCGCTCGAGTCTCTTTATTGCTCACATCTACATACTTTGACATAAAATCCCAGGCTAGTGAGGGCATTTTAGGTTTACGCGAAGGGGTTGCGGAAGTCTGAAAATGATTTATAAGCGTAAAGGCAACTATCACTAGAATTTACCCCATCTTAGAATATGCTTCTATTGTTTGGTCTCCCCCGCGCACAAGTCTTTATTGAACGCTTGGAGAAAATTCAGAGGAGGTTCACAAAAGTCGCTTTATGGAAAATTGACTATTCTAAATATTCTAGCTTAACTTATGAGGAAAGACTTGCTTTTTTTGAACTAAAAACTTTACAGCATCGTCGCTTTGTCATTGATTTAGTCGAAACTTTCAAAATCCTCCGTTGTAAACAGATTAGCCCTTTGTTTATAGACTTTTTCAAATTTAAACCGCGGTCAGGGCCCAGAAGTGGCTCTTTCCTTTTGCAAATTCCCTTTGCTTCCAATGCCTCTTTATCAAATTCATTTCCCGTTAGAGCCGCTAGATTATGGAACTTGCTCCCAAACGACATACGAGAAATTCAGTCGCTTTTCATATTCAAGAAACGTATCGATGCTTTAGATCTAGTGGCTCTTTGCCGTAAGTAATTGGCTTATTGATTTCAGTATGTATTGTATGATTAAGTATCACTGTGCATTTCTCTATGATTTCTTTCACTTTATCGTTTGAATAAAGTATTATTATTCCTGGGAGAAGCATCCATTTTCTCTCACAATCACACGGTTTTCTACGCAACACTCTAAATAGTAGGAATTATCAATTTAACCTGTTTGAAAAAGAGAAAAAACAAAAAGTTATGGAAAGAACAATAGAAAAAATGCGCAAGATTTTAATGTACATTTGCATTTGAAAAATTTGCTGACGCAAAGCATAGGGTTACGGTAGCTTATCTTCGGCGCGCGCTTTTTAGAAAACGCGTTGTCTGCAAGGGACACACTCTACTCCTAAGAAGAAAGAAACACGGGGCCGGAAGAAAAAGTTGTCCGATCAAGACGAACGCGCAATTACGAGAGGTCTTTCCAACACGACGACATCACTCGAAGAGGTTCGCAAGGAAACGAAGCTTCCGGTCACTCGCCAAACTGTGCACAACGTTGTCAAACGATCTACAATACTCAAATACAAACTCATACAAACTCTGGTGCTGATGGTTTTCGAGGATATTGGAAGGATTTACGAAAGCCGGGCATGGTCTTCAGCACGAGAAACTTCGGAGGTGGATGTATGGTATGGGGAGCCTTTCGAGACGGTGAACTGGTCGGCTTAGAGTTTATTTCGACCCAGATGACATCGTTTGACTATCAACAAGTGTTGGACAAACATCTAACCGTCTATCTTAACAACAATGCGGGCAATAACTTTACTTTTATGCACGATAACGCGAGTATTCACGCAAGTTGCTCCAGAAGAGATTGGCTGACAGCGCACAAAATCGGCACTGTCGCTTGGCCCGCTTGCAGCCCAGACTTGAACCCGATTGAGAATGTGTGGGGGACACTCGTTCGAGATGTCTACAAGGGAAACAAGCAATATTCGAGCGTGAATGAACTCAAGAAAGCCATTCAAGTAGCCTGGAATCGGCTTCAGCCAACAGCGCTCCATGACCTTGTCTCTTCGATGCCGAGCGTCTTTTTGAAGTTGGACTAAAGCAAGTAGGGGCCACACATTATTAATTTATTTGGTTTGTGTTGTTATTTTTATTTCTGTTGACTTTTTCTTGATAAAATAAAAGCGCGTCTATAATTTTTTGACAGCTGATAAAACGTTTTTTATGCGATAAAGTACCTTGGATGAGTGAAATGACTTGAAATTTTGCATGGGTCGTTTTTTTTACATTAAAGAAACTAAAAAGTACTTTTCACTGGACTAGCACTTATATCCGGCTCTAAACTAGCAAAAAACAGGGTGCGTCTATAATTTTTTGACAGAGTGTATTTGTTGTAACTTCTAAAGTGCGATAAAAAAGCTTTTGTTTCAAAAATTCTTTCATAAATTTATTTACAGAAAGCTTGAGCAATTTAGAATCCTATTCTTTTTTCGTTTTTCCATTGCTTCGACATAGTGAGCAACACTTGCAAACGGTGAAACGAATCGTTTTATAAAGAATGAAGAGAATGAGAAAGATTGAGATCGATAAGAAAGCGATGACATCGAGAGAATGATAGACAAACCAGTTGAGCTTGGTTCCGTGTGGGACGAGGTTCTCGAATTCCTGGAAGAGTTTCATTTGCAAACTTTGAATGAAAGATTCACCTGTTCAATGCCTTTAAAGTAAACCAAGAGGCGCTGTGATCGTAATCGTAAGACTATTCCTCTTGCGCAAGTAATTACTTGAATAAATTCGCGTAAATAATGTTTTACTTGAGTAACGCGTCTAGTAAATCTCAAGTACCGTATTTTCTCTAATAGTAGTACACCCTGAGCGTCGCCTAAATTCCTCGAAATCTCGAGAACCGCTTATCAGAACCTATCGATGTGGGGTCGGAAAATGTAGCTGATGATGAGATCTAGTGGGGGATTAGAGTACCCGGCCAGCAGTGAATCATGATAGTTTTCCCCTCTAGATTACTCGGAAGGACCCCAACCTGGTCATAATTAAGTTAGTTCATGTCTCATTTTCGAACTTTTCCACTTGGAGGATTAAAGCACGACCCAGCTACGATAACCAGTCACCCAATTGGTCGTTCTACAGTAATCCAATCCACCTTGGTTGCAAAGCTTGAATGCAAATTTGATTCAAATTAATCTTTTTGTCTGAAAACTTAGAAGTAGTGAATGTTTGCTGAAATAAAACCTTCAAACCCTAAATTCGGCCAAAAAATCGGTCCATTTCAAGAGCAATTCGTCAGGTTTGATCGGCTTCTTTCGAACCATGTCCGAGATTCGTTTCGCTACGTTAGCGTATCTAGAATTTGCATATGAATATTACGAATGAAGAAAATTTAGCTTTAAACTGCATACTTTTTATTGCCAAGCATCTCGTTGAGTGCTGTTTGCAGGGTTTCCGCAGAGAGGCCAGTTTTGACAACATTTATCCCAAAACCTGAATGTTTTTAAGATTAAAAGATATCTGAACATTGTATCTAGATATATCTAGACATAGTTTTAAATGTAAATAAATGTAATAGTGGCTTTTTTTATGTCCAGCTCACCCAATTGTTCGGCTCCTTTCGCGTTTTTCGGTTGATCGCCAAACAAAGGGATCGTCATGATCGGTTGACCGCTGTTCAAAGCCTCCTAAAACTTGAAAATAATCAAAAAGAAAGTTAAAGAAAACTTATATCTATATCTATATAGATACTTAATTTATATAAATATACAGTTATTAGGTTGTCCCATAAAAACCCAGAGATTTTGAATTTCATTTATTTTTAGCGCATAGAAACAGCGAAGAACCAGAATCAAATTATATATTTTCCAGATGAATTTATAACTTTTCTCCAACGTTTGGGTAGCTTGTCAATCCCCCGTTCGTAAAACCCAAGCGGGCGCGAGCGAAAATAGTCGTTCAATTCGTCCTCGAATTCGCTCTCATCTTTGAACTTTTTACCACGTAAGAAATCCTTTAGCAACAAGAACAAGTGATAGTCAGAAGGGGCAACGTCCGGAGAATACGGTGCATGAGGAAGGATATTCCAGTGTAGGTTGTCCTTCACAAAATCGATCGATCTTTCTGATTTGTGGGAGCTTGCGCCATCCTGAAGAACGAAAACGGGGCCGTTCCATTTGTTTTCATAGAGTAACCTTCCGACTTTTTGTTCCACTTTTTTCATATGATATAGATAACCATCGATGTTGAAATTTTGCCTCGGTTTAAGAAGTTCCCAGAGAAGGACGCCTGTTGAACACCAGTCGACACACAAGATTCGCTTCTTTTCGTGGATCTTCCGTTTTGGCAGCATTTTACATGCTTGCCCTTTTTTCAATCACTGCCGTTGTAACACTTGACCATCGTAGAAAACCCACGTTTGATCGTGAGTGATGATGTTCGAAAGTCGAAGCCGACCGGTATTCGCTCCACAAATGGTTGCATGTCCGCTTTCTTTTGACTTGGATTGTTTCCGATCTTTCGTATGGAATTGTTGTTTTCTACGATTTCTTTCCACTTTCCGCAGTCATGGCTACACAGTCATCCATCCACAGTAACTTCCAACCAATTCTCCGGTTGATCCATCCATTCTCCGGTTGATCCATCGGGGTTTTGCAGGAATCGGTGCCTCAAAATCGATCGATCCACTTTGCAGGGGTCGGCCGCTTCTCCTCTTCCGTTTGATCCTTGTGTTGTCCGTCTTGAATCTGTGAAACCATTCCTATGCAGTACTCGTTCCAACGATTTTGTTGCCATAAAATTGATTGATTTCTTGTGTTGCTTTGGTCGCTGAAATCCCTCTAGAAAATCGTTGGAGCAGTTGGGTGTGAATTTCTTCTCGAGTTGGCTTCATTCGATCGACTGCAACTCTCTTCTCGTGTCGACCCCTAAAAAATGAATGCTAGTGCAAGAAAGAAGAAAGTTTTAGCATGAAAAAGAAAAAAAGATGAATACAAAACGTAGTGTTGTGAGCGAGTAGGGATTAAAACAAAAAATCTCTGGATTTTTATGGGACAACCTAATATTGAATCATTTTTCTCATTTAAACCTGGACACTATTGTAGCCACCGTGCGAGATGAAGCCGACCGTTTTCGGGTGCTCTGAAATGGTGAGACTGGCTTTAAAAACGCTTATTTATTACATAATATAATGCATCATATATTGCAAATTATAAAGTGCTATAAATTCAATACTGTAACTCACTTAGTAAATCATTCTGCGGCAACCATTTGTAGAGGTGAACGTTTTTCGGGCGGAAACTTTCCATATCATTTCCCTCGTATCGAAGAATGAACTCATAGTCGGGGAAACTGCCGAAAGCTGTCATGAATGCTTCCTAAAGGGTTTTGAGGTCATTTTGGACTAGATCTCATCGTCAGCTACATTTTCCGACCCCACATCGATAGGTTCTGATAAGCCGTTCTCGAGATTTCGAGGAATTTAGGCGACGACCAGGGTGCACTACTATTAGAGAAAATACGATATGTATGATCTGACTTGAGCCTAGGCCTGCACGGCACACATAGGCTATAGTGATCTTGCTCAAGGCTACCTTGTTTCTGCTTATTATATACCCTTTCTTTGATTTTGATATGATTAAAGATAGAATTTTTCTTCTTTACCTTCCAATTCTGTGGCATCAACTCCATTCGAGTGACCGAGCCGAACGTGAACACGACAACGCCTTTCTTCGATTTGTCGACAATCGTTTGAAACTCCTAAATTCAATGATTGCACAACTTGTTACAATAATATTAGTGTTTTTACCTTCTCCAACGGTTTCGCATCTTTAAATTGCATTCCCACACCGCCGATGTTGACCACTTTGTGCAGGGTGGGACGAGCCATTTCGTAGAGCTCATTTGTGTTCACCATCACTAATGGGGACTGAAATTTTGATGCTCAAATTACTCTAATAAATATTTTAGTGTTAAGCATACTGTAAAATCCATTACAGTATAAGATTCAAAATTTGTCACCTGTTTTGACAATTCGAGAAGATCGGGGAAGTTTGGGTCGACGTGTTTCCGGAAAACCGCCGTTTGCTTGTTAGGGATCATGCTGGAAATTTTGAATTTAAAAACAATTTCAATATTTTGATGTATACCTGGGATAAATGGCCCTGAAAAGCCAATGTCCGATGAAACTCTTCGTTCGCTCGTAGAAGTTCATCTTTGAGCCGGCTTCCATCATCATTGCTTAAAGATCATTTAATATTTTAAAATTTAATTATTGTTTAAAGGGCACCCTTTCTGGCACACCAAAAATCGTCATTGTCCGATGAATGAGTGCGCCAGAAAGGGTGTGCTTTCTTGAGCACAGAGTACACCTAGAATAAAGAATTCGATTTTAACACATTCACGACGATACGATCCACCAATGGGCCCTACTAATGACGATTACTTTGACATCAACTCTAGTTTTGCAAAGAGATTTGCATAGAAATGCCCAAATTTGCAATTAAAATCCTAAATAAACCCTTTGCAACCCACGCGGCGTATAGCTGGGGATGAGAGGAACACCGATCGCGTCGGCCACCCAATCCATCAGAAGTCCCGAGTTCAGCCAAACCCAGCCTTTCACCTAGATAACGATTACAAGTGCATCAAAGCATTATCACTTACCCCAGCTATGTGATTCAATCCGATCGGGCAGTAGTCATACTAAATGTTCTAGTTTTAAATTCACAAACGCAACTCTTTTCAACTCAACCATATGCGAGAAGACGACCTCGAACTTCTCATCTTTAAACCACTGCAGGAATTCCTTGTTTTGGACCACTTCTGGAAAAGTTGAATAGAGTGAGTAATGTGTTTTCTATTATAAAAGGTTTATGTTTGTGAAAACTATTGTAATCAAGTCAATTTATATTCGATCAGCCTGATTTTAGTTTCATTCAATGAACCTTGTGATCTCCATCGAAAGACCCTAGAATCGGGTTAACTGAACGGTTTGACTACGTAGTTTTCGCAAATAGATCAGTTGAGCGGATTAAAACATGACCTAGCTACCGTAATCCGTAACCTTGGCCCGAGAATTTTGTAGACCAGGATCAACTAGGCCATGCCCTGGCTTGACCGGCTTATAGCCTCGGTTAGGGCAGGTAAGGCGAGATCAAGGTCAGGTCATGACCCTAACCCCGGTTTGGTCTATTTTAGCTTATAACTTGTAAGACCAACCCTAGCAATAAGTTTTTAATAAAAATTTCAACCTACCCTCGCACGATCCAGTCATCGCTAGACTCATCTTGGACATCATTTTCCTCTGCCGGGCGTCCCAAATCGATACATCCTAAAGAATTCGCATAAAAGTAGTCAGTAAAATATAAGTAAAGCAGAAATATAAATAGAATAGTATTCACCGGTTAATAAATGAACTGTACCTCGAAAATCATCTCCGATTGCTCTTTCTCCCACTCATCGATGTTCACACCGGCAACCATTGCGTCGACGGTTTTGACTAAAGAGTGGATAAAATCTTGAAAGATTAGCAATAGATTAGAAATAGATTAGAAATATTTACTTTTTATCCTTGGATCGATCTCGATTTTCACCTTTTTCTTGTCGAACGGGCGAATCATGACCATTGTGATCGAATGATTCGCTTGGAGAAGCGTCTCGGCGACTCGTTTGTTGAAAATGATCTAGATTTAGAAAGTTTAAAAAAAAATGGTTAAAATTGGTAAAAAAAAATGGTTAAAAATCCTTATTTCTCTAAATTTGGTTCCTTATTTCTCTAAATTTGGTTCCTTATTTCTCTAAATTTGGTTCCTTATCTCTCTAAATGTGGTTCCTGTTTAAAATTGATTCTAATCTGTCAATCTTCTGAAATTTGATAATTTTTTAAAAGATAAAAGCTTTTTAAAAAGTTAAAAGACAAAAACTAGGTAAAAAAAGTGCTCTTTGGTACTTCTAAAGAGAAACAAATCCAACAAATCAAAACAAATTTTACCAGCGTTCTTTAGACTCGTTTAAACAAGCGTTTAAATCTTAAAAAGAGACCAAATGCTTTTAAAATTAAAATTTCAAAATTTAGAACATTGTACCTGACTATTCGACACCTCCAATAACACGATGCCGATCTTGGCCGAATGAGCGATCGAAAGAAGGCAAAACAATGGCAAGAGTAGACGCATTTCTCCTAAAATGGTAAAAATGGTAAAAGAAATGTTTTAAAATAAACAGAATATCTAAAAAAAAGCAGTTCAGGGGTCAAATCGGGCCAAGTGCTTTCAATGAATGGATTCGATGCTCTTTTGCACGTTCTGATAAGACTTTTTGACTCAAAAAGCAAAAGAAACAAGAGGAAAAGAGAAAAGTTTTGATAAAGTCAGAAGTCAGAAGTCAGAAATTAGAGCAGGATTATATATTCGATTCTATATTCGTAAACCTAAAAAGTCAGTTGGTTATCATCTTAAACGAATTTCACTGAAAAATGAGAGATACAGTGTGGTCCACAAAAGTAATGCCCCATTGCCATCCAACAGTATGTTTTGTAAGGAAATCTTGCAAAATTGACATTTCAGAAAAAGAGTAGGGTATTTTTATCTACCTATAAGACTCTACTTTTGAAGAATATAAGATTTATCCGTATACATTACATACAAATTAAAGTATAAAACAAAACCAATAAGGTACTTAAAAATTAGCTCCACAAAAGTACTTTTGTGGACCACTGTATAGTCGTAAAATTTGTTTGAAACGGGTTTACCTTGTCTAGAAATTGAATTTCTGAGTTAAGAATTTGGGGTTTTTAACCTTTTACATTAAATTGATTGAGTATTCATTGAAAATTAGTGAAATTTGTCTAAATTTTATAATTTTTTGCAAATATTCAATCAAGAAAATAACTGGTGGTTAGTTATTTTTTGGGGGTAGGCTAGTTTCCGCAACTTTTTTTGCGCAACAGGGTCTTTTGCGCAACTGGGTCTTTTGCGCAAAAGGGAAAGGGAAAGGGAAAGGGACAGGGAAAGGGACAGGTTCCCATCAAAGCAATATGTTGTAAGATGGATTAGAAAATGATTGATTTGAAGAGATTTGGGTCTTTCCGAGAAATGAATGAAGATCGATTTGATGGAAAGAATCGAGTGTTTGAGTGAAATGTTTGAAAATATTGAGATATGAGCATGAAGATTTAAAGATAAAGTATTCAGTTTTGGGGGTACGCTAATTTCCGCCATTTTATTTGCGCAACTCGGCATAACTTTCTTCTAAGTGGGCTAATCTTTATGATTTTGGTCTCATTTTCTAGATCCCAATAAGTGCAACAAAATGAAATCAAAATCATAAAGATTAGCCCACTTAGAAGATAGTTATGGTGAGTTGCGCAAACGACCCTGTTGCGCAAAAAAAGTTACGGAAACTAGCCTACCCCATTTTTTGGGTTAACTCAAAGTCAGAGACTAATATTTTAGTTTTTCTAACATTTCTAGTTTTTCAATTTTTTAGGAATTGATTTCAAAGCTAGAGCTAAAGAAATGAAATGAAATGAAAAAAAAAACAATTTGAAGAAAGCGCAGAAACTCTTGAAATATTTGTTTCTAGGGAACTGTTTTTGAAATTGATGAAATTTGGATGGGAAACCCAGAGAAAAGATTTTTTTTTTTTTGAGAGAAAATAGAAATGTTTGATCTTTGATCAAATAAAGGGAAAAGAAATGAAAAGAACAAACAAGTCAGTGATGCAATTTTTGTGCCTTTTCCTCTTGATCTCTCTCTCTTTTTTCCAGTTAAAAAGAATCATGACGAAAATACTTTAATGTGTACTTTGTGTTCAAAAATGTAAACACAGCCTTTCTAGTGCACTGAATTTTCCATTTTTCCCTCAAAAATGATCAACTGTAAGAAGTGAAAAAGTGTGGAAAAAGTGCAGAATTCAGTGCACCAGAAAGGGTGCGTTTGCATTTTTGAGCTCAAAGTACGAAGTGGTAGCAAAAGCGCCGCGTTTCTTTGCGCCACGTTTCATTTGCGCCAAAAATTTTTGCGCCGTGTATCATTTGCGCCAAATTTACGCTTACGCAAATCACTTTCAGCTCACTTTTTCCCAACTTCTAAGCAACTTTTTTTTCAGTTTTCTGCTTCACAATTTTAATTCACACTGTTTTCAATTAGAGGACACGTTTAAATAAATATACAGCCCAATAAACAGTCATTTTTGTGTCACCGATTGGGCTTTTTGCTCTTTATATCGATTTTATGCTATTTTCAGATCCGGTGAAGGCGGCGAAATAGCGAGAATCATCGACGAGAAAAAGTAGTATAAAAAAAATTAAAATAAACGATCAGAGTTGGTAGGAAAGTGTCTTGAGAAGCGCAAATTTGGCGCAAATCATACGGGGCGCAAATAATTTGGCGCTTTTGCTAGCACCTCCAAAGTACATCCGAAGAGTTTAGAGATTTCAAAAAAAGCTTGCTAAACGTAAATTTAAAAAAAAATCCTGTTGAAAGAGGTACTGGAAGGGATATGAAAAAGAGTCCACTGGAAATTGCCGGAAACTGGAAACAGAAAACAGAAAACAGACAATGTATGACTTTGTTATTTTTGATAACATTTTCCTTTTACGAGTGGTCTTTTATAGTGAAAAGTTCGAAATGAAAGCACAATTTGATAAGCGTCTCGGGAAAAGATTTGGATGTGAGCGCATTGCGAAAGTGGGCATTTCTCAGATGATGCAGAGTTGAGGTGTAAATGGAAAGACTGATCGATTTCATCATGAATTTGTGTGAACTATGAACCTGGCTGCGATCTATGACATGTGTGGATTTAGAGTTTAGCTCTTGAGTTAGAGTTTTTAAAATAAAGAAAAGCTACCGTAATCTAGACTACCGTAAATCAATTTAGAAAGACAGGTGGATACCGTGGCTTTTCCCCAAGCTTACTAGTTAGAAAATGCTTTAACCAAAAGAGCACATTCTTGGGTAAAAGGAGGTCAGGCGTATGTTTACAAGTGCGCAATCCCAGTAATCTAGACCTTTTAGAAAAACGCATTTTATGTTTCGCTAAAGCGCACCTAACCTACCGTACCCCTACAGAGAAATCAGGCGGCAACCAAGTTTATTTCATTTCTCTCCACGGCCTACTGGGGGGTGGCTACTTTGCGCAGAATTTGTTTTGCGGCGTAACTTCGTAACTTCTAGATCTCAACAAGTTCAAAAAAATAACACCAAAATCATAAAGATGGCCAATCTTTGACTTAGAAAAAAGTTATGGCGAATTGCGCAAATAATTTGGCGCAAAGTAGCTACCCCAATGTTTTTACCTGACGTAGTAGTACGACTGGTACTAATAAACTTCGGGGGACGAGCACTTTGATCCGATTTGGTCAGATTATATTTATTGACTATTTTACCAAAGTTATTTTACTTTTTCTGGGGTAATCAAATATACTGAATCTATTAATAGTATTTTTAGAAAGTTTTGAACAATTTTTATTGATATTTTGTTAATCTAGCTGGAGTTTTGTCTCTCCAGTGTTGCTAAGCTTGAAAATGACGAGGGGGCAAAATACAACGTGAAAACTTGTTTAAAATACTCTAAAGATGTCGCCAATCGATTAAGTGTGTTTGATTATCCCAGAAAATGAAAAACAAGACTAAAAAACGCGTAGAATAGGGTCTGACCAAGTCGGGTCAAAGTGCTCATAGTTTTTGATTACCTCTTTCATACCACCCATGACAGCAAAGTTGCCAGTATTTTGCGAAAAGTTGCGTTGTAGTTTTATTTAACCTCTCCGCCACTCTATTCCCAGCAAAAGCTTTGCCAATAGAGCCCCTGCTATTCTTTTAATTTAGCATTAAAGCTCATCTACGATGGATCGTTTGTTGCGGGGAGTTTGTGATGACGAACTCTTGGTAAATTTTGACTAAATTATGCCTTATTCTTTTCTTTTAGTTGTCGAAATATCGAGTGCGAATTGTGGATAAAAGAAAGGTACATTGTTTCTTTACTTTCGTGTTTGATTGCTGATTTTAGGTCCCGATTTTCGAAGATTCGACGATCAGCTTTGCAGCCAACCAAATGGTCGTCGTTATTGATTTGCCAAAAGTGAATGTAAGTTTGAGTTTTGTTTAATTTTTTAGGTAAGTGTTGTTATACTAATCTTTTTGTAATCTTTATTAACCTAGATTTTTAGGATGCCCAGTGTCCAGCGATTGGAGCAGGCCCTGCTTACTGTGAATCCGATGACGATGAAAACGGCCCACTGCACTTCTCCTTTCTTACACTTGACAAGCTGGATCGAGCCGCAGAAGTAGCTTTCATTCACAAATTGTTTCATAAACTTCTTTTAGGCAAAGGACACCAGGCTGCGACGTATTAACATTAACTATGCAACGATCGAATGCTTTGAGACGACTCCGATCCCCTGCAAAGACGCCATTCGTTTATGCCAAAAGCAAGTTTCTTGAGAAAAGTGTTTAACTTTACAGTTTGAGGCTTGTCAGGGACGGATCTGAACATTTTGACGCGAGTATCAACAAATTTCCAATGTTGATTGTTGCTGAAGCAAGTGATGGCATGGGCTCGGTGTATTTTGGTTGGCTTTGAATTGCATTCTTTGAAATAATTGTTTTAGGACTTCAAAGACCTGCGAATGGGCGCATCATGAGTTTGCATACAAGGCTTCTTGGTAGTTCTTTGTGCAATACCGAAAACTCTAATATACCTACCTAGGTTCGTCAAATGCGATGGTTGAAATCAATCAATTAAATCAGCGAGTTACTGGAACCAAGCCTCGATGTGAAGCCACGGCTATATACAATGTAAGTTTAATTGGATATGATTTGAAAAATGAAGTTTAGCTCTATCCACGTCGGGATTCAAAGGAGAAAGCTGTTGAATCGGGGGAACTAATCGTCACTTTCAATTGGCAGGAAAATGCTGTGAGGAAAATGCTATGCATATCTTTGATTAATTTTTACGTGGTTAGAAAGCCATGCTAACTCAACCTGCTTCATCGGCTACGGGATATTTAAAAATTCAACCAGGCTGGCGAGACTCTCGTTTTGGGTGCCGCCTGCTTGTTAATGAATTGGATCAAATTTTGGTAATGTTCTTGCAAAGATTTATCAATAGGAATTATCTAGGCAATGTGCAACGCTTTGTTAACAAATGATATTGAGCAGATGAAATGGCCTAAATTTGACTCGTCCAATGATGAAACTGCTCTAGCAAACCAAATTCACAAAGTAAGTTTTTGGTAGCAACTTTTGTATCACTGGATTTAGATTATTGATACTTGTCAAATCGGAGCGAAGGACAGCAGAGAAGGGTATGGTTTAAAGCGCATACTTGAAATATAGAGTTTCAGCCGTTTTCTTGACATGACCGAGCAATTGTGGGGTGTTCTGAAGCTCAGCGAGTCGCATCAACAACTTGTGCGCGCAATCCGTTTGACTTTTACTGGTTTGGCTGATGGAAAACCACAGAGCATGGTTTGTAAAGGTTTTTTTCTGTTACTCGTTTTTCTTTCAGATTCACGAAAACAACAAGACGACACTTGCTCGACTGATCAGAGACGCTTGCAATAATGAATTAATCCTGCCACGACTTGAAGGCCTTACTTCGATTCAGATCTTGGCTGAAATAGGTGCCGAGAAAGTTGCACGGTGAGTTTTGAACGTTAAGTCTTTTCTAATTTGGAATTATAGGGACATCAAAGATGCATTTGTCAAAGAAAAGCTTGTCAGAGATGAAGACGTAATTATGCAGCACCTCAATTTCCATTCTAAGGTCAATATTTATTGTATCAAGCTTTTTAATTAAAAACGTTTATAGAAGCTTGTACCCGTCGAAGAACGTGCCGCAAAGATTAGAAATATGCTTTTGGCTCTTCAAACGATGCTCGAGGTTTGTTAATTCTTATCTAAAACTATTTATTTTATTTAGATCAAGTACCTACTCAATGCTGATGATTTCAAATTATTTGAATTCGGTAGCGACGTTGTCAACTACTTTGCCGATATGCCACAAGAGAAACTCAAGAAAGCAGCTTATGTAAAAAGCATTCCATTTTCCGACTTCAACTCCAAGTTCTTTCAATGGTAAGCAGTTCTTAAATTAAGGATTTCATTTATTCGTTTAGTTATAAGCCGTTGGTTTGGATGAACGAAATAGTTTTCAATTGTGGAGGAAATCGTGAGGTAAGTTGGACTTTGGTTTACCCTATCAATCAACATTTCTTCAGATTGTTCACCTTGTGCACTTCACAAAGTATTCACGACTCGACCACCTCAACGCTCTCGCAAATACGCAGAAAGCAATTTTGGAAGACGCTATGGATCAACAAAACAAAACTGGTACTTTAAACTCAAATTTTACAACCTTTGGAACAAAATTTTAGGTGATGAGAAGCTCAATTCACCGCAAAAGAAGCGCACGCGGGGGGATGACTTCGACAAGGATACGGACAAATACATTGCCACTTTTACGACTATCTCAACGATGGATTTGTTCAACCACAAAAAACAAAGTGCTTCGTAATTTTCCCGGTATTTTCTTATACCTGATTGATTATATTTTTTTGCCTTTGTCCGGTGTGTTTTTGCTCGGGTTCTTTGTGAATTATTGTAGTGATATATTTGTCTGTAATTCGGTTTTGTTTCAAATGCAATAAATTTTATGGTATCTGGCTTCGTTGTGCTTTTGAAGTAGTATGATACATTCGGATACTTGACTACCTTTGTTATGTAGGCATAGTTAAGATTTTGTCGTACTGAATTAAACGTCTTTTTAGGATGGATTTGTTGGGCGAGAACACAAACACGTTTTCACAGCAACACTTCGGTTTCTCTCCGGCAGCGTTAACCGATTCGGGTATTATTTAGCATGAAAATCATACATAGTTAGCTTTTATATTGCTGATTTCAGTTCACAATATCATCGTCGAAAATTGGGCTCGAATGGTCGAAGAAATGGTTAACGATGAACAGATGCCAGATGTACCAACGGGTTTTGGGCATACGATGTACTATCTTTGGTTTAGAACATGAAGACCGCAGCCGTTAGCCAAGAATTGACGAAGTCGCTATTGAAAGACAACCTTCTTCATAATGCGATGAACAAATTTGAGGTTTTGAACTTTGAAAACAATAATCCTCTTGTTAAATTTAGGATAACTTGAAACGTTATGTCATGCGGATTCCAGAGCATGTTACTTTGCCAGAACATGAATCCAACCTTGAGGTAATGATTTTTTACAATGTTTTACAATTAATTATTCAGGTTCCTTCAAATTTCGACGATGATGCACTTGAAAAGGAAATAACGAAACTTGAACAAGAAGTTGTGAAGGTACAATTTTGTTTGTATTGATTTACTACTTTGATTGTAGAGGCGCGTAGTTATCGCTCATCAGGATGTTGAGGAACGAGATATTCATGATGCAATAACGATTATGCAAGTAAGTTTACTATTTCAAAGTTTCTACCTGGTAGTAATAAGAGTTGACTAGAGGGGTCGAGACTTGACAGCGCTTTATCATGGAAATCCTACCGTAGTTAACAACGTTTTTCTTTAGAAAATGAACCAAATGATTGCCGATGAAGAATCATACGAGGATGTGACGGAGAATATGGACAGTATGAATATTAGCGGTGTGCCTGGCGAAGCCCCAACTATCCGCGATGATCAAGAATGACTCAATTCTCTTTTGACCTTTCACATGAATATTAAAGTGACGTTATATTAAATTTGCTTTCAAAACGCTTTAAGATTTCATTCAAATCTCGTTTTTATCCTTGTAAATGTGAATAAATACATGTATTGTGTTTTGCATGCGTTTAAAATATAGCTGGATGCTTGTTGAATTTTTGGAAAAATGGACCGTTTGCTAAATAGTGGAAGTCGTTTTAGATGAAAATTTTTGAATTATTAAAAATTTGTGACACGTTGAAGCATCTGAAACGAACGGGATGGGTTAAAAATAATGTTGGTATTTTATCAGTTTGCGCTACAAAAGAGCGGTTTAGATTGATGAACCAGAAACTGTGGCCTCGCATATGTATCGAATGGCTGTTCTCGCGATGGCGTTAGATGGACAAATTCCTGGGATCGATGCCTCCAGATGTGTCCGGTAAATCTTGTTCCTT
This sequence comes from Mesorhabditis belari, assembly GCA_958450365.1. Taxonomy (NCBI): domain Eukaryota; kingdom Metazoa; phylum Nematoda; class Chromadorea; order Rhabditida; family Rhabditidae; genus Mesorhabditis; species Mesorhabditis belari. The sequence goes on from CAUEEP010000737.1 coordinate 617,552, forward strand.
TTTATAAATGGTTAGCGTTAATTTATTTGACTTTGGCTTAATGATTAACCTTTTAGGATGGCACTGGTTCACGATATTGGCGAAGCTATCGTTGGTGACATAACGCCGCATTGTGGAATCAGCGAGGAGAATAAACATGCATTGGAAGCTAAAGTAAGCCATTATTTTAAATGCATATAATTTTTTCTATAGGCTATGCAACAAATTGCCACTTTTGTACCGGAAGACGTTGGGACTGACTGGGTAACATTATGGCGGGAATATGAGCAACAAAGCACGGAAGAAGCCAAGGTAAATTTAAAGGACTCAGATTCGCAAAGATTTCGCTTTACTTATTGTAGATCTTGTTCAGGTTGTGTATCACCTCGACAAATTCGATATGATCGCGCAAGCGTTTGACTACGAGCAGAAATACGGTTCGAGTCGCCGTTTTACCGAATTGTAAATGGTAATTTAGGTATCGATTTACACGAGTTCTTCACTTCGACGGTAGGAAAACTCAAAATGGAGCCTTTCGTCAGTTGGGACACGGAGTTACGAGCGAAACGGGCAGAATGGATCCAACAAAAAAAGTAGTCCGGTGGTTTTCACGTTGTTTTTTGTTTTGTTGATATATAGCGCATAAATTTTCGAGCAAAGTTCAGATAAAAAACATGTTTCAAACTTCTCATTGGACTCAAATTTGTTATGCAAAAAACTGCTCAAGAGATGTCCCTTTTCTCTGATACGCACTTCACAAACGATGTTGTGAATGTTTTGAAAAGGGGTTGACTGATGGGGTGTTTGAAATGAGGGATGTGAAAGGGCAATGGGGGAGGGACATCGCCTAATCGAATCCATTTGTCCCCTTTCCGATTCCCTGATGTTCCCCCCTTCATTTCTCAATGTTTCTTGTCTCACCCTCCCTTCTTTTCCCCTTTTCTGAAGGGGGGTCATCCATGTAATCTCCTCCACTTGAGTTCCGTCCCATTCAATCATTGCATTGCAGCTTTGTTTTCAGACATTTTTGTTAACTTTTACTTTGCGCTGCCCGATTTGCATTTTAATTCTTTATAGAATGCGAATTTCACAGAAAACTAGGCTTGGGTTTGAAAAACATTGACGTTTTGCTCGCTTAAGGTTTATTCAGGTCCTTTTCGAAGCTTGGACTGTAAAGGATTTTCAAAACCCTCTAAAATTCTACTAGAATATTGCCAGATATCAATTAGTGTGACTGGAAGGGATGAGAAGCGTTTCCTAATCACTCCAGGGGATAGGCGGAGAAGTGGTCCAAGACAGCCCCCTAAAACCCACGGGGGTTTGTGCAGCTGGTCAGTTGTGTCCAGTTCTTTTGAGCTTTTCTTTTTCTCTTTCCAATAATAGGATGGACAAGGGACATAAGGGGATGGAAAAGGGAAAGGGTCAGACTGGAAGAAGAAATGAAAGGGTTGGAGGACCGCCCCCAAATGGGCTTAGCTTCCCTCCACCCTCAGCTCAGGTCCCCAGGCTCTTCCACCTAGCATCCGTTTAGATGTTTATGCAAAATTTTATATTCTTTTAGATTTTCAGCTTGTTATTTTTCTTTGGCTTTAATTCAAATGGATTTCTTTTGGCTTACTGTCCTCTCATAAACTTTTTCCGAGCGTCGACTCTGGTAGATGCTTCAAAGCCTGCCCTCGCTTGCTGTAATCAACTAAATTAGTGTTATAATAACTGTTAAAGTTTACGGTATTTGGTACACTCTTTAGATAACAAGAACATTGGCTTATTGTGCTCAATTCATGTCTAGATTGGGGTTATTTATCTAAACTAAGCATTTATTTATTGAAATTTCAAATTTCAAATAGTCATACATCTTTAGATTGCTTTTAGCTCAATATATAGAGCCGACATTTGCTTCAGTGACACTTCTGAAGCGTTACTTTTCTCACATTTGATCTATTTTCATCATGTACCGGAAATTAATAAACTTGAAAGCTAGAAAGCTAGAAAAAATATGGAAAAAGAGAAGCGACTTATAGAAATGGGACTCAAAAGATGGGGAAAGGGAGAAGAGATGAGAGGGGGATTGAAAGGGATTACCCATTTGGATATGAGGAGGCGCGGTTTGAATGAATTCCTTTTTTTTACTTTTTTACCCTCCCTTCCCCCCCCCCTCACTCACATTTTTTTCATCCGAAAATATCTGCTTTTCCATATTCAGAAGTTTTTTTTTCACATTTACTTCAGTGAATTCAGTAATTCTGAGAGCTTTAACTCTCATTCTGTGCCTTTTTTTTAAAGCTAAATGTCCTACACCAGTTCAAGTTCAAATTTACAGCTTCTTTCAATAGAATTATCATTTGTACTTGGTGGAATTCAATTATATTTCTTGTCGTTTTCAGCTCAAATTTCGGATCTTTTTAGATCTTTAGAAAATAGTTGTTTTCAGCTCAAATCTCTGTGCTTTCCAATATAAACCCACCCTTTCTAGCACGCTGGCTTCTTGTTTTTCTTGCCAATGATCAATAATGAAATTTGAATGCATTAGAAAGATTGTGTTTACATTTTTGAGCACAAAATACTTAAAAGTATAGAATCTTTTAAAAAAAAACATTTTCTAAACGTCTACTTTGTGTTTAAAAGATGAAATGCTTCATTTCCTTTGGTTTTTGGTTCTGGTTCATTCTGATTCATTTTTTTTTCTTTCAAATTATGATTTTTGACAAAGTAATGCAAAAAATTAGATTAAAATCTAATTCTAATCTAACATTAACAAAAGGAACATAATGTTGTTTTGATGTGAGGGGGAGAGGGGAGGGAAATAGCGGGAAGGGCCACACTCTCAGTCCCTCCCAGTTCCCTTTTCATTCCCAAAAAAGTGCAATCAATAGAAAGAGGGATTTAGCAAAAAGAGAAGCTTTCCGCAGCCTTTTTTTTTTTTTTTTTTGCATAATTCCGTGTCCCAGGGGTTTTCCCTTTTCTTGAATACAATTTGCTCTTCGTTGAAGGGGAAAAAACAGGAATTTTCCATCTCTGTTCGAGAATTTTGAGCTTTTCGTGGATCCTTTTGTGGCTTAGTTAACTTTTAGTTTTATAACATTGCAAATTTCTGATCTTTTTCAACTTTAGATATCGAATTTAGATAAATTTCTTGAATTTCACTTCTTCAGAGTATTCAGAATTGTTCTGCTTTATCTGTACTGTTTGTTTATCTGTTGTTTATCTGTTTATCTGTTTATCTGTTGTTTATCTGTTTATCTGTACTATTTATCTGTCTGCTTTATCTGTACTGTTTATCTGTACTATTTATCTATTTGCTTTATCTGTATTGTTTATCTGTTGTTTATCTGTACTGTTTATATGTACTATTTATCTGTACTGTTTATCTGTACTGTTTATCTGTACTGTTTTCTCTTTCTTTTCTTTCTTCCAATTAAACCATTTCCATTATGACACGGATTTTGCGTGGAATTCAATTATATTTCTTGATTTCTTGTCGTTTTCAGCTCAAATTTCGGATCTTTTTAGATATTAGATTGTTGTTTTCAGCTCAAATCAACAATAGTTGTTTTCAGCTCAAATCTCTTGAAGAAATGATGTGAAAATGATGACTCGACACGAGTTTTCTCTAATTTTATTCCTTTTCACGCTACTAATTGCTAGAGGTTGGTGCAAAAAAAGTTATTTAAAGTTATTCTTTTTTTTAATGGATCTTGAAAGTCTTCGTTTTTAAATAGTACTATTGTTTGATTTCACTAATCTAAGCATCACTTACACTCAAAGGTTACGATGAGTCTTGACTGTTCATTCAATTCAGTCAATAATCTTCTACTTTCTTCGTTCTTCCAAGTTCTTTCCGAGCTCACAATTTGAAAATTTCTGTTTTCTGCTTAATATTGGTCAAGTTTTTGACTGAATTCGATTTTTTTAAAATGCAAACCTTTTGCCCACCCACCCCGAACTCTGTTGCCCGTTTAAGATAGTGCCCCCTACCCCCACCCCAACTACGTTGGCCCGGTTTTTGACTCAATTCTTGCCTGGATTTCATTGCTTACTTTTTGGCCCTCATTAAACTAAACAAATGTGAATGGTGTGAAAATTGTTTGTTCTCGTCGATTCACTCAATCCATAATAGAGCTGCGATGGGCTTAGTGAGGAGAAAAGGGAAGGTGGCATATGGTTGCGCGATTTTGAGCTGAACAAAGAGGAATACCTAAAGGAAAGGGATTGATTGAGATGAAATGGATTGGGGGAAATGGAAAGGGAAAGGGAAAGGGACAGGGACAGGGAAAGGGACAGGTTCCCATCAAAGCAATATGTTGTAAGATGGATTAGAAAATGATTGATTTGAAGAGATTTGGGTCTTTGCGAGAAATGAATGAAGATCGATTTGATGGAAAGAATCGAGTGTTTGAGTGAAATGTTTGAAAATATTGAGATATGAGCATGAAGATTTAAAGATTTAAAGAAGTGCCGTAAATGCTATAATAGTACCGCACCCCCATAATGATGGTGCGGAGTGTTGAGTAGTCTAGCTTTGAATGAGTTTTTCTCGACACTGGTTTATGCTAAAATGCTCGCTTAGGTATCAAAAAATAGCTGAAATTCAGGGCTATTTTTTGATACCAAAGACACATTTTTTGAAAGTATGGGCGCTTTGAAAAAAATGAAATACTAAAAAACTTTGCGACTACGCGACTGTACGGGGGTGGGATGTTATTATAGTATTTACGGTATTCAGTTTTGCAGTAAAATTGGTTTTAGAGTGTTTTTTATAAGTTCTCTAGTTAAATTTCAACTGTTAGACTTTGATCGATCATTAATCGATTAGTTTTCATTTATTTTGTACTCAAACGTATCATTTCTAATGCATTTAATTTAATTTAAGACAATTCAATAATACAATTTCTGTTTTAAACTCAAAACTTGCATTTGAAAGTAAAAAAAGCTTTAAGGAGAAGAGAAAAGAGAACAGAAAGAAAGAAAGAAAGAAGAAAGAAGTGTCAGAAAGAAGGGAAGAGGTAAATTTCCTGTTTAAAACTAAAACCTAATGATGATTTTGATCAGTTTTATGTAATCTTTCCCAATCGACTTGACTACTTTCATAGTAGTTTTGTGTCTGCCATCTGTCCTATTTTGGTGAAAAAGGATGAGAGTCCACTCGAATGGCGGGACACAATTTGATTCATTTGTGTTCGTCTCTTTTCTCTTTTCATAGCTGACTTCCCCGTGCTAATTAACATTATGCAAATTCATCATGACCACTAGTTTGAATTCGGCATCTTTTAGCGAATTGAGGATATATAGATTGAGAGGATATTGAGATTAGTTTATAATGTAATTTAGCCTTTTATCTGTTTACTGTACTCGCGCGTAGTCGAAACGAAACGAGTTAAGACTACAAAAATCGAGTTTAATAAACACATAACAGATCTAATAATGGATAACTTATAGTTAATGGATAGCATAAAATTAAATGCAGAATTAGAATCTAGAATTAAATCTAGAATCTCTTAGAATTAAAAGCCTATGAGCATTGAATACTCAAGAAAAAAACTAATAATAAATCGTACTAATAAAAAATAAATTACAAAAGGTTTAGAGAATATTTAAAGCTTCTACCTGGCTGACATGAACTATAGCTCAAAAATATAGAAACTCAAGAGCTTTAAATATTTAGAATACCACAATTGACGACTCGGCCACGGTTTTGCTTTTTTTTTTATACAGAAATCCAGAAAGTTTAAATATCATCATGTTGTTTGACTTGCGAAAGCCTTGTCTTTGCTCTAATTTGCAGTAAAAGCATAAAACTATTTGCTATATAGTTATGTAAACGTAAAAGATCTGCAGAAAGATCTGAAGGAAACACTCTGAACTAGATCTGCGCAATATAAACTATAAAAACGACAAACCTCAAACTACAAACGCTTCTAACTTGCTTCAAATCTGCCGGCCTGACATGATCTATAGCTCAAAAAAATAGAGAAACTCAAGAGCTTTCGAATGGACTAAAGTACACCGAGAAATATCAATGCTAAAGAAAGTTACAGTGGTTTGTAATCCTGATACGAAACGGGTCGTACTCGCGCGTAGTCGAAACGATCGAGCCAAGACTACAAACCACTATAACTTTCTTTAGCATTGATATTTCTCGGTGTGCTTTAGTCCATTCGAAAGCTCTTGAGTTTCTCTATTTTTTGAGCTATAGATCATGTCAATCCGGCAGATTTGAAGCAAGTTAGACGCGTTTGTAGTGTGAGGTTCATCATTTTTATAGTTTATATTGCGCAGGTCTACGTTCGTAGTTTACGCTTAGATCTTTCTACAGATTTTTACGTTTGCAGTGACTATGTAGCAAATAGTCTTAGCTTAAACAATGTCAAATTAGAGCAAAGACAAGGCTTTCGCAAGTCAAACAACATGATGATATTTAAACTTTCTGGATTTCTGTATAAAAAAAAAAGCAAAACCGTGGCCGAGTTGTCAATTGTGGTATTCTAAATATTTAAAGCTCTTGAGTTTCTATATTTTTGAGCTATAGTTCATGTACAGGCAGGCAAAAGCTTTAAATATTCTCTAAACCTTTTGTAATTTGTTTTTTATTAGTACGAGTTTTTTTCTTGAGTATTCAATGCTCATAGGCTTTTAATTCTAAGTTATCTATTGCATAAGTTATCTATTGCATAGCTATAACAATCATAACTCATCCGCCAATCGGAATATCGAAATGAAATATGGAAATCGAGTCTCCTCAATGTGTAGTAGTTGACGTGACTCCCCATTTCTCTCCTTTATACCCCATCATCCATTTGATCGAGACATAATGGTGTCTCTTCTTTCAATTCTCTTTCTTCTCTTTCAATTCTTTCAATTCTCTTTCTATTCCCCTTCCATGGTGTCCTTTCATTCCACTATTGGGTGGCCAAAGCTAACAAGGGATTTTGGTGGAGTAACTCGACTCCGGGGATCTCCTTTGTCTCTTTCTCCCTTTTTCTCACTGCCCTACTTTCCCATATTCAGCTATGAGCTTATGCAACTCTTTATGCATTGTTGCCCCCTCCGCTTCCGAGATTCTAGAACTCACTAAAAGGGTGATGAAATCTCGAGATTGCTGGGAACACCCTTGTAGAATACAGACTGTAAAGCTATTCTACTAGCTATTCTACTAGCCGCTTTGTTTCCTGGACAGTCCTTGCTGGTAGAAAGTTATAGTCCTTGCCATCATTTCCCCAGCAATCACCACTCAACACTGTTTCTATTCTAATAGCAGTGTAAACCAGCAATAGCAATGTAAAATCTTTTGAGGAAATGAGTTGCTTGTGACTGGGAATCGAGAGATAACTATTTGATGAGTGGAATGGGGTACCCTCATTTCCCTTTCAATCATCACCCATGTCAAAAATCTATCCAAGAGCCAATTCCAGTCAACTCGGACAAAGAGAAGTCTCTGGGGGATTTGTGCAATTGTGAATGTGGTTTGGATCTTGATTGAGATGATAAAGAACATTTGGTTTTGAGGAATTTGAAAGATTCTTATAAGCTTTGGATTTAAAAGGTTAGCTGGATTTAAGCCTAGATAAGATTAGACAATAGGCATTGATATTAGAATTGTTTTGATTGATATTAGACTATTAAACCAGGAAATTGTTTAGGAAACAGGTTTAAACAGGTTTAAAGTCTAAGGAAACAGGTTTAAACAGGTTTAAAGTCTATGGAAACAAGTTTAAACAGGTTTAAAGTCTATGGAAACAGGTTTAAAGGTACCAAATTGCAAAAATTGTAAACATTCTCAGAGTCAGAGTCTTAGCTTAGCTTTAACATTGATGTTTATTCGAGAAAAATTTGCATATCCAACTCGTAGTCAGCTATAATTTCACTACTTCATAACAGATTACGGTAGTCAGTAATGATAGCAGTAGAGTACAGTATTTCGATCAATATCATCAATATCAGACTCTGACTCTGAGAATGTTTACAATCTTTGCAATGTTGTACCTTTAAATCTGTTTCCTTAGACTGTTTCCTAAACAATGTCCTGGTATAATAATCTAATATCAATGCCTATATAAATGCCTATATCAATGCCTATTCTCTAATCTTCCCTAAGTTCAAATCCAGCTAATCTTTGCCTTGTGTACACTCGAAATCTCGATGTTATTAGTCAAATAGTCAATGGGATGACCGTATGGGTCAACAGACGGGAAATGAGCTGGGGTTTATGACCAGGTAATAGGACAAGGCCGGCATAGATCCCAGAGAGTTCTTTGAAGATAATGGAGGGGTGGGGTTGGCTGGCTTGGAGTAAAGGGAGTATCTCATGCATACCTTTGTTCGATGGGTGCAAAAAGAATCCCTTACGATCCAGTCAACCGAATTCTTTTCACCTTATTAGCTAGAGAGGTCAGTCAAGTGAGAACCTAGAAAATTCTAGTGAAATTAGTAAAGTATTCTAGTAGTTCTAGTAATTCTAGTAAACTTAATAAAGTATTCTAGTAATTCTAGTAATTCTAGCCTCTAGTAAACCTAATAAAGTATTCTAGTAATTCTAGTAATCCTAGTAATCCTAGTAGATTCTAGTAATTCTAGTAATTCTAGTAATTCTAGTCCTTCTAGTAAACCTAGTAAAGTATTCTAGTGATTCTAGCCTTTCTAGTTAACCTTTTAGTTTCTAGTTTCTTTCTAGTCTCTAGTAAACATTTCTAGTAGTAAACTTTCTAGTAACCTAGTAAACCTAGTCAATAGTAAGGTTGAACACTGTCATTATTGTATTCAAGGATTCCTTGCTATAGTACTTGCAAGAGTTTCGGTTGTGAAATAATGAAAAGGTTACAAGGTTAGGGATTACTGTAACTAAGGTATTGTTGAAAAATGATTACTGTAGAATGTAGATGTAGAATTTATCTTTAAGAATCATTCAAGAATTACTGTAGAGTAATTATTGGAAGGTTTTAGCTTAGCCATTTCTGAGTGGCTTTTCTCTTTACTTGACATTTACTTGACAGGAATTTCCAGCACTTATGTTGTTCTTGGAAATCGGACGTCCGATATAGACTGTAATCTAAATCGGACGTCCGCGATAAGTTCAATCTATATCGGACGAAAATCTAAATCGGACACAACATATACAAATCTCAAAGAGATTCACAAAGATACTTTTCCGCTATATTTATCATGACATCTTTGATTCTAGATTTAGAAAGAAAAGACTTTAAAAAAAGAGGCAAAATCGAGGGGTTCCAATTTCAAACAACATCAGCCAACACCAGCCAACATCAGCCAACAATAGCCATTCTTTCTCCCTCTCGTTCCGATATTTTTCCGCCTCACTAAATCCCCGAGAGTTCTTCTAGAAAAGCTAAGAAAGTCAAAATCTCAGAAAAAAAGATCTGAATTTGTTATTTCAATTTGGAATCCTTTTTTCGGGTGGTGTGAAGTGAGTGAAAGATTCATGAGTGAGCCTTTGTCCGCTTTTTTTTTCAGCGCTCCGAATTTTAGATTCGAAAATGGAGAATTAGGGAATTTTAGACGAATGCCTGGTTCGTTTTCTTACGAAAATCATGAATTTCTGTGTACTTTGAGCTCGAAGACGTAAACGTTTCCTTTCTAGTACCGTTGAAACTTCATTTTTACAACTCAACTGTTGCTACGAGAAAAAAATTCATTGCACCAGTGGGATTCGTTTACATCATCGCAAAGAACAGTCGAAAGTTTGTAGTCGAAATCGTAGTCAAAAGTTTATAGTCGAAAACCTACACAATTTAAAGTAGTTGCAGCCATGTTAAGCTTCGCCTGCTTTTTGGTCGGTTTGCCGTTGGCAATTTATGTATTTAGCTCGTTTCTTTGCTTTGATTCGACTCGAAATCGAATTGTTCTATCGAATGAAAGCAAATTCAGCAAATTTTTTCCCAATTGTGCTTTTTAAAAAAAACGCATTACAGGAAAACACTCTATTAAACAGAATTTCGGTTTAGTTATCGAATTCTTTTAAATCTCAATTGATCTTTCATTCTTCTTTGTGCTTTGAAGCTTTGTGGTTTGAACTTTTCAATAAAAGTGATGAATTGTAGAAGTGAGGAGAAGAAAAATTGATTACACAGCTCTTTTTCCTTTTTCCTTTAAAACCAATTCCACAACGGGTCAACAACAGCTGTTTTTCTGGCCACTGTTAGCACTTTGCCATTAAAAACGGAAACTTAAGAAGGAAAAGATTTTGATGATAACGCTTTTGGGACAACAAATTCAATAGATTAGAAGGTTTTTATTGAATAAACATTTGGATTTAGTGAATTTTGGTTTTTAATTGGTTTTTAATTGGTTTTTAATTGATTTTTATTTTGAAATCAAGCTGATTTTGATTCATTTGGCCCAAAAATCTTAAAAGATCAAGCCCAATCAAATAAGTCAATACATACAATAAATGAAACCAATGAAACCAATCAAAAACCAACTCATAAAATCTTTGTATATCTGCAAATTTGATGTACTTTTATGTAAAGTATCTGAGGATTGTATCTGAGGATAGGGCTTGTTCTAGAGCTCTGGAATTCGGTAATTAAACCATTGAATGGCTTAAAACAATTGGCTTAAAGCTTTTATTGATCAAAGTTCAAAGAAACTGGATTATGGTACGAAAATTTCTACAAAATCGACTAGATTAGATTCGTAAAAGAAGAGTTGAGAACAGGCAAATGAAATGAAATTTTTGTCGCGATGCCTGAGCATGTCGCGAGTTTAACTCAATATTTCTTAGCGAGACTAATAAAATGAACATTTGATTGTTCATTTTATTCGATCGAAAAGATATAAAGTGTCAAAACCTACGGCAAACTTCTTTTTAGCTTTTCTAAACGTATCAAACCTTGTAAACCTGGTTTGTTGGTTTACAAGCTCAGGTTTACAAGCTTTAGGAGCATGTCGCGAGTTTAACTGAATATTTCTTAGCGAGACTAATAAAATGAACATTTGATTCGAAAAGATGTAAATTGTCAAAACTTACGGCAAACTTCTTTTGAGCTTTCTAAACGTTTGTTTGATTAAACGAAAGGTTTGATACCTTGCAAACCTTTCGCCCACACCTTTCCTAAAACATTTCATCCACATAAAATGGGTAAGGATTATGGTACGAAAATTTCTACAAAATCGACTAGATTAGATTAGATTCGTAAAAGAGTTGAAGAGTTGAGAACAGGCAAATGAAATGAAATTCTTGTCGCGATGCCTGAGCGTGTCGCGAGTTTAACTGAATATTTCTTAGCCAGACTAATAAAATGAACATTTGATTGTTCATTTTATTCGATCGAAAAGATGTAAATTGTCAAAACTTACGGCAAACTTCTTTTTAGCTTTTCTAAACGTTTGTTTGATTAAACGAAAGGTTTGATACCTTGTAAACCTTTCGCCCACACCTTTCCTAAAACATTTCACCCACATAAAATGGGTAAATGGGTTTATGTATTTTCTCGCGCGAAGCCAAAACATTTCACAATATCGTCACCGTTCCGAGATTATTAGATTACTAGTACTAGATTCGACTTACTAGTACTAGATTTCCATATATGCAAATTGATTATTATGGAAAATTTTTGTAGATTCTTATCTCTAGATTGGGTGAGATTTTTGCTAGGTGTAATTAGCAAAATGTGAGGAGCAGATGGCTTTTTTTTAGTTATTTCTTTTAATTGTATGACATTGGAGAAGGAAAAGGAAACAAAAATTGGAAAAGGAAACGGGAAAGGGTTGGAAAAGGATTGGAAAAGGATTGGAAAAGGATTGGAAAAGGAAACAAAAAGCGGAAAAGGATTGGAAAAGGATTGGAAAAGGAAACAAAAATCGGAAAAGGAAATACAAATCTTAAAAAAACCTCTGAATCTTTTGATAGATCAAATTTCAATGCTTTTAGCTAAAGGACATTTTTGGAAGCGATTTTGATACTACTCGTACAATTTGAAAGCTCTAGAATGTTAGAAATGAGTTTGAATGTTCATCACTTTCTTCAGAGATCATTTTGACTATTTATATGATTTCTAGAAGAAAAAGGATTTCAAATGAAATCAAATAGAGCTTTATTGGATTGAACAATCCTTGGGGAAATTCAGGAAACAGAATGCACAAGCTACATCGCATTGTTCTCTGATTTTGGCCACTGTTTGATTGATTTCCTTGATGTGGAATTTGTATAAAAATTCCAGCCAAAGTTAAACGAAAATTCTCTCAAAAATTCGGCCATAATTTGTTTGTATCCTTCTACAAACTGAAAACAGTGCGATCTGATTTTCTTGAGATTTTGACTAGTTAAACTGATTGCATTTTCAGCTCGAGTTTTATCGGGTTCTTTTTACTTGAGTACTAAAATTTGTATACGTAAAGAAAACATCCTTTTCCCTTCTTTTTTTTCTTTCCAACTCAATGATTCACCCTAAGAAAAAAGGAGAAAATTTGGGGGAAAAAGGGGGAAATCGGGGACACTCCCGGGGGCCATTTTTACCCCATTTTGGTCACACAAATTTCTCCCAAGGGACAAGAAAAGGAAAAGAAAAGAAAGAAACAAAGAAAGCTGATGGGATTTGTCTATTTTTTTTTTGATGAAAGCTGAAATTAGCATGAAAAAGAAGTGAAGGAATTGGCAAGAAAAAGTAGATTTCCGGAGAGGGGATTCAACCATCGACCTTTTGCTTTTTACGGGGATTTTGTAACTAATCATTGAGCTATTCGGTACCATAACTTGTCATGAGAAAGAAGAGAAGACAAGGGGGAAGAAGAAGAAGAAGAAAGGAAGAAAGAAAGAAGAAAGAAAGAAAAGAAGAAAGAAAGGAAGCAAGAAAGAAAGAAAGAAAGAGGGAAATCCCTTTATGGAGAAGCTAACTTGATTTGCAATCCTATTAGCTCTGTGAAAATTTTGTTAAAAAGCCATTAGAGTAAGGTTTAAGCTAAATTTCTGAGAAAGTACAGGATGAAATACTGAATACTGTAGTTGACAAGACATTACAGCACTTTTAAGCTAAAATTTACAGTTAGCAAGTTGTGTTTAATACAGGAACGTTTAAGAGTTAAGATCTAAACAAAGGTTTGGACTAGATAACCTTAGCCCAGCTTCAGACTAGATAACCTTAGCCCAGCTTCGGACTAGATAACCTTAGCCCAGCTTCGGACTAGATAACCTTAGCCCAGCTTCAGACTAGATAACCTTAGCCCAGCTTCGGACTAGATAACCTTAGCCCAGCTTCAGACTAGATAACCTTAGCCCAGCTTCGGACTAGATAACCTTAGCCCAGCTTCGGACTAGATAACCTTAGCCCAGCTTCGGACTAGATAACCTTAGCCCAGCTTCGGACTAGATAACCTTAGCCCAGCTTCGGACTAGATAACCTTAAAACGGGGGGAAAGAGGGATAACTGTTCTAGATAACTGTTCTGGGCTGTTATGGGCTGTTACGGTTAAACAATCGTTAGCCAGTCCTATCTGTATGTCAATAGCTCAATAGAGCCTTTTAGATTTTTTCTTGTTTTCAGTTGTATTTGAATGAAAGCATTATTCTACGATTATTTCGTACTTACAAGATATTTCAGCTTATAATTGTGATCTTAGCCTAAATAAGTGTTCTTTTTCACTTGTGAATGCCCGTATGACCAGTACTTAAATTCTCGAATTCTCCTTTCATCTTTCAAGTGCTTTCCTCAAATCTCGAGAGTTTCCATCGAAAATCACTCATCTTTCTCTTACTAAAATCATTCAAAAAAAAAGAAATATTTGAATAATTATCTAAACTATCTAAATTATCTAAATAGAATCAATAAAATAGAAATTAATATCAATTTTTGAATTTTTAGTCTCATCAGAATGCTCGGATGTCTCTTATTCGGACACAGAGATCGTCTTTCCACAATTGAAAAGAATCACGAGGATAGGTGAGGATTTTGAAATGTTTGAATTTGAATTTGAAAGGTTTGAAATGTTTTTGATTGAATTTGAAAACATTTGAAAGGTTTGAAAGATTTGAATTTGAATTTGAAAGGTTTGAAATGTTTGAAAGGTTTGAAAGGTTTGAAAGGTTTGAATTTGAAAGGTTTGAAATGTTTTTGATTGAATTTGAAAACATTTGAAAGGTTTAAAATGCTTGAATTTGAATTTGAAAGGTTTGAAAGGTTTAAAATGTTTGAATTTGAATTTGAAAGGTTTGAAATCTTTTCAAATGTTTTCAAATGTTTTCAAATGTTTTCAAATGTTTTCAAATGTTTTCAAATGTTTTCAAATTCAAATTCAATGTTTGAAATGTCTTTCTTTGGATAAAAAGTACTTCTTCTTATTCCTCATTAGACTTTTTAAAGGTTTTAGAGTCACTTTTAAACTTATTAGACTTTCGAATGATCTACGAAAGTGTCAATAATGATTTAAACGATTAAACGATGTTTGAAATGTTTTCAAATGTTTTCAAATTCAAATTCAATGTTTGAAATGTTTTTGATTGAATCAAAAGTACTTCTTCTTATTCTTTAGACAAAATACTAATCAAAAAGCTCGTGTTGTTCAAAAAGCTGTACTCGTAACTATCTTTAAGCTAGTGTTTTTACTCGTAGCTGTGTCTCACCTCAGGTATCTCACTTCGGGAGGTCAGATACCTCAGATTTATATGTAAAACACTAATTTACATTTAATATATCACCTCAGGTATCTTTAAAACAAATTTCAGCCGTACTCGGTCAAATCTCGGCTTTCTACGTGCAGACTTCGATGGGCGATGCACCACCACGAAATGTGCAGACGTCAACCGGGAAAAATATGGTAAATTTTTCAATAAACCTTTTAAAAACTATTGTATTCGTTGAATAAGTAGTTAAACGAGTTTTTCTGTAGTTAAACCAGTTTTTTTCTCTGTAGTTAAACCAGTTTTTAACCAGTTTTTCTTTAATCATTCTTTTGGTGATAAAAAGGAGATAAAAAGTCGATTCTCTAATAAGTTTCGACATTTTAAACAGGATTGTCATAAATTTTATCATAAATTTGAAAGATCTTTACTAAAAACTGGTTGAAGAGACTTTTCTAGGTCCTCTACTCATCACTTTCCAACATTCCATCTTGGCAACATATCGATCTCCTCGTGAACCTCGTTCGAATCATTTCCGTCTATAAAGACAACAAAAAGCATCAGCCAGCTCTTGTAATGACTGTTTGTGATTACGGTAGGTTTTGGCTTGTTACTGATAAAAGAATATTGATAGATAGATCTTGATTGATAGAAAAAGGGCAAAAGTTTAGACTCTCGAATGTTATCTCTTTCGGATTCTCCATTCTCGGTGGATGTCTCGAAAACAGCTCTAGTTGCAATGTACGAAAATGAGCTCACTGTACAGTTTCGGTTAGTTTTTAGGGGAAATTTGTACTAAAGTGATAGAAAATGTTAGCTTTGTCAGGGTCAGTAAGGCTCTTAGCTTTGTCAGAGTCAATAAGGCTGTTAGCTTTGTCAGGGTCAGTCTAGGGTCAATAAGGCTATTGGACTAGACTTGTGACCAGGTTCAAGTCTGGCTTTTGAACCCAAAGACTTTTCTGGACTTTTCTGGACTGATATCAGACAAGAGTCAGACTTCTGACTTTGAGAAACTGTCTTTGGGAAAATCCTGAATATAAATGATCGTTTGATTTTTTTTGTTTATTTAAATGATATTAGCTTTAGAACTTTTCGCTCGAGTCTCTTTTTCTTTTCTCTATCCGATCATGGAGATGTGCTAATAGCTTAAATTATTCAAGGAACTATTAAAAAAATCTAATCGATCATTGACCTAATCGATCATTGATCTAATCAATCATTGATCTAATCAATCATCAATCACTATTTTCTTTAGAACTTTTCGCTCGGGCCTCTTTTTCTTTTCTCTATCCGATCATGGAGATGTCCTTATAGCTCAAATTATTCAAGGAACTATTCAAGTGATCTTTGATTTTGGTTCGTTTTTATCGTTGAATTCAACTCGTTTAGCTAAATTCTTGAATGGCATTATCATTTCTAAATTAAGAAATCTTTATAAAACATTAGGTTCTCTATCACCATCGAAAATCTCGGGTGGTCGAGCGCTTGACGATGGGGAATGGCATGAGATGAGATGGGTACATCAGTTTGACTCTGTTCAATTGAGGTTTGACAAAGTTGACAACATTTGTCAACAACAACAACAACAACAACTATAAACGAATTTCTAGTATCGATGGAGTCCTTCTAAATCAAACCACTCCAACTGGACTCTACAGAAAACTCGATTTGCATTCACAGGTGAGAGAAAAAGCTCAGATCAATCAGATCAATCAGATCAGTAAGCTCAGTAGTAAGCACCAGGTCTTTCTACTGATGCAAAGCTTTTCCCTGACTTGACAAGATAATGAAACTTTCCAGGTGCATGTAGCCGGCCGACCGCCAGACGAATTCTCACCTAATGTCGAGTCCTCGTTTCACGGATGTTTGGCAAGAATGGCGTTGAATGGAGTGGATTTACTGGCGCACGCTCCATCCGATTTCGACGCACCGTGTCAGGTGAGATTACAGGAAAAATATGGGTCTTTTCTCAATTTCACAAAATTCTTTAGATGGCTCGTCCTCCAGCAATCTCTCTCCACCCAGGTGCATCTGCTTGGGTTCCTTTCTCGTTTCTCCCATTCTCTTTCGAATTCCGAACTCTCCCCACTCCATCAATTCTTCTACATCTACTCGACACAAAGAATGGAACTTTGCTCAAGGTTTTAGATCAATGATCGATTAGAGCAATGATCGATTAGATCAATAATCGATTAGATCAATAGTCGACTAGATCAATAATCGATTAGAGCAATGATCGATTAGATCAATAGTCGATTAGATCAATAATCGATTAGATCAATAGTCGATTAGATCAATAGTCGACTAGAACAATAATCAATTAGATCAATGATCAATCTAATCCATTTCCTTAGATAACCCTCGAAGACGGGAAAACGTTGCAGTTGATCTCGAACTTCACCAAGTTCAAACAGATCTCACATCCTGGTAAGTTTAGGGGAAAATCTCTCAATCCCTCTATCTCTTATTCCTTTTTTAGCGATTTCGGTGGCCGATGGTGGTTGGCATGGGTTATCGCTGAGAATTCGAGGGTCAAGACTCGAGGTGGATATCGATGGTTTCACTGTGCTGTGGTTGGAGGGATCGGAGGTGAGCAAAGATTGTTATATCTTGATCTTCATCTTCATCCCCTAGATCAGCAAAACATTTTCAGGTGCGTCGAATCTCCGTCCATCTCTCCTCACTGGTGATCGCTTCACCGGGTTGTTACCGCTCGACGACTCTTGATTTCGCGACGGTGAGAACTGAGGGAAAAGTGGAGCGGATGAAGTGTGCAATGATTGATCGGTGAGAACTTTTTGGATACAATCAACTTATTTCTCAATTCTGTTTTAAACTTTAACCTTCTTGGACAATTTGGACAATTCTAATGGCAATTCTAAAAGTGTTGTTTTCTAGTTTTCAAGGACATTCCTTAAAAGAAAGATTTCCGAAAAGGGGATTGAACGAGGCTTTCCTTCTTTTCCAGGCAATTGCTAGGCTTAGCCTAAGCCTAAGCCTAAGCCTAAGCCTAAGCCTAAGCCTAAGCCTAAGCCTAAGCCTAAGCCTAAGCCAAAGCCTAAGCCTAAGCCTAAGGTTCAGCCCAAACCCAAATAGACTTAGTGCTAGGCGCTAGCCGCTAGCCTACGCACTAAGCCAAAGCCTAAGCCTAAGCCTAAGCCTAAGCCTAAGCCTAAGCCAAAGCCTAAGCCTAAGCCTAAGCCTAAGCCTAAGCCTAACCACTGAGCCATTCAATATCTTTTTGCTAGAAAAGAAACGGAAATCTAAGAGAGAAGAGAAAGAAAGAAAGAGAATAAACACTAAATTTCAGTTGCTTGCCAAACCCATGCGCAAACGGTGGTGAATGCTCGCAGATCTCGTTAACAGAGTACACTTGCGATTGTCCAAAAGGTTATTCTGGGACAAATTGCTTTACTTGTAAGTTTTTTCATACTTTTTACCACTCATTCATCTCTTCAGCCGAGCACTATCGTTCTTGTGAGGAATGGTTTTTCTTTCGAGATCGAAAGCTTAAGAAAAGCGAGCCAATGAATGCAAAGCTACGGTAAAAGTGGTTTAACTTTTAAGCTTTCAATTCAATTTTACAGAAATGTGACAGTGGACATTGATGGTGGATCAAAATTGAGATCATTTATGATGCAATGTAAACGAGACGTTGAATTGAATGGGGGAAATGTTGTGGTGAGGGGAATGAAGAAGGCTAAAGGGATGCGATAACAACTGCGATAAAATTTAGATAACAACTATGTTGAGTCATGATCTTATCAATCCTGTAATCGTTTCTGGAGAACAGAAACCAGGAGCCGTTAAAAGAGGGCTTGATTACGGGCTGGCACAGGAGGAAATGGATGCTTTAGTCGAAGGGTTTGATGAATGTCAACAAGTGAGTAGCTTTAAAAGAAGATGATTTGAACTGATAGTCTTTTTGGATTTTGTTTGGGTTTGTTGGGTTTGTTGGATTTGTTGGATTTGTTGGATCAATGAATATCAATGAATTCATTCTTTATTCAATTCCAGTGGATGTCCTATAGTTGTCGGGGAGGGGCACGTTTAATGACATACAATGATGAGAGGACACCATCAAGTTGGTATGCGACAAGAAGTGATAAACATGCGCTACAATGGGGAGAGGTATAGTCGAAAAGCAAGAATGATATCAAGAATGATATCAAGAATGACATCAAGAATGTATCAAGAATGTCATCAAGAATGTCATCAAGAATGTTATCAAGAATGACATCAAGAATGATATCAAGCATGTCATCAAGAATGACATCTAGAATGACATCTAGAATGACATCTAGAATGACATCAAGAACAAGAACATCAAGAACATTCAACAATTCGATATTTCTAGGCTCCACCCTACTCTCGGATGTGCAGTTGTGCGGTGAATTCAACTTGTATTCATAACAGGTTATTTTCCTTTAAAAATCTTTCAAGAACCTAAGTTTTACTTGAATATCTTTTAGTTTCTTAAACTTAAGCTCTTTATTTAAAGCTATCATTGTAACTAATCATTGTAACTAATGATTGTAACCTTTTAAAAAGAGCTTAAACTCCATAGGTTTACTATAGTACTTTTAGGGATCCTTATTGAGTCATTGTGCAAACTATCGCCTGAAGCTATCGATAATTTTAGAATGTGCAACTGTGACTCAGGCGAAGATGGGGTTGATGTCGGTTGGAATCCTTTCCCACAACTTCTTCCAGTCACAGCTCTTTATTTGGGCGGTACAAGCAGCACCTCAGCCGTCAATGTATCCATTGGACCGTTGATTTGTAGAAATAAAAGTGAGTTCTAGAATGAAAAGTAGATAAACAGTAGATAAACAGTAAATAAACAGTAGATAAACAGTAGATAAACAAAAAGATAGAAGAGGGTAAAAAAAAAAAAAATAGTAGTAAAATAGTAGATAAAAATAATAAAAAAAAAAATGAAAAATTATAAAAATAAAAATGTATAACAGTGAAAACTAGATATTAATAAACAGATAGGATATATTATTAAATAAGTAAAGTAAAAAAAAGGCTGATCAAGAATTTTGAACCGAGAGGGAATTGAACCCTGGACCCTTTGCTTACCCCTCCACACCCCAAGCCTAAGCCTAAGGCGGATGAGCATCGCCAAGCGGGTGTCCCTTAGCTCCGAGAACTGGCTGAGATCCAGAAAATGGGGGTTTAGCCCAAACCACAAATAGACTTAGTGCTAGGCGCTAGCCGCTAGCCTTCGCACTAAGTCCAAGCCTCTACCACTGAGCTATCGGTGTCTGCTTTTCTAAAGAAGACAAAGAATAAAGAGAAAGAATAGCGTATGGCTAAAGCTTTTGCTAGATTATCAAAATATCGAAATAGATTTAATCTACTCGTTTCAGTGGTCTTCGAATCGGTGACATTCAGCTCGAAAAACGCGCGATTATCCGGTTCTTCTCGTCCTCCAACCGATCATTTCTCTTTACTTCTTCACATTCGTTTCACTCATTCATTACTCTCAATTTTCACTTGGGAAAGCGTCGACGGGTTGCATTGGTTTCAACTTTATATTAAAGGTAAATTATGTGAAAAATGCTATTGAAAAATGCTGAAAAATGAATGCAAATGTATAGCTAAAGCTTGCTTCTGAACAAAGCTCGATCGTAGACAAATATTTGCTCAATTTTCATTTAGTAAAGTTATTCATTTATGGTTTAAAACCGAGTAAACCGTAAAGTAATTCATTTAGTCTTTAAAGTAATCTTATTGTTGCATTGATTATTGTTTTGTTTTATTGGGTTGGGGAGAATGAGTCGGCGCCAAACTTTAAAGGGACTTTTTGCACACATAAAGCCTTCTTTAAACATACGTTTGGTTTCATCAAAAGGATCCACTATTTCTCTACAAAATCACTTTTGAGAGATTCCACAAAGCTTTTCTTTCGTGGAGTTTATGAACTTCGAAACGCAGCTGGTTAAAATGGCAAAGAGTCCGACTCATCATTTGAACAGTTTCTTTCACATAAACCTTCTTTGGTGTTTATATAAAAAAGATAGAGCACATTCAATTACTTAAGTTGCCAAATTTGCAGGAAGATCCCACCAATGGTTTTTTCTAGATCACAGTTTGTAGTTTTTGTGAAAAAATGGCTTTTTCTTGAGCGGAGGCGCTGTTTGAATTTTCTTTTAAATGTCATTTTGTAGAGAATTAGTTAGCCATTCTACTGATATCAAACGCATATTATTTGACGAAGTCGAATAGAAGTTTTAGACATTTTTTTGATTTTCGGCGCCGACTCATTCTCCCCAACCCAATAGTTTAATCATAACAAATACCATTTAACATTTGGATAAGAAAAATTAACTTAAAAATTCAAAATTCAAATTTCAAATTCAGGGTTTACCAAAATAAATGATTCTGAAAGGGAAAGCATTAGAAAAAATTTGCCTTAATCAAAAATTTCCCTATTTTAAGTAGTTTATTTTAGGTTTTGAATGAGACCAATTGCTTATTCATTAACCCATTAAAAACTTGTCTAAAGACTGGTCACTCAAAAAGTGATCAAGTCTTTTTTGTGTATTAGTGACCAAGATCAAGAATAAATTACTCGTAAAAAAAAAAATGAGTAAAGCTTTCCCTTAAATTTTGGAGATTTTTGAAACATTATTCTTTTCCAGCTTAAATTCAGCTCACTTTTTTGAACGAGAAAAACGATTTCTGATGAGTTTAAAGCAATCATAAATGAGCAATATAAATAGCAATCATAAATGAGCTATAATCTCTATTTTTGGTCAACAAATTCTTTACATAGAAGCTGTGTTTAAAAAAAAAAAAAATGATTTTTTTAGTGTCATCTTCTTGACACTAAGTGTTTACTCAAATAGATCATTCTAAAAAGTTAAAGCATTCGATTTGCCTTTATCAAAAATTTGCCCTATTTTAAGTATTTCATTTTAGGTTTTGAATGAGACCAATTGCTTATTCATTCGCCAAATTATTGGGTTGATGCATAATTATCCGGACTTCTTTTTGCGTGCTTGTATCTTTTTTGTTTTGAAAGCTTTTTGTCTATTTCTTTTTTTTAAATATTCGTTATTCTTTAGTGAACAAAATGCGTGTCGACAATCATATCCATCTTCGCCATATCATGCTCTACCACTTCGAAAAGGGATGGTCTGCCGCAGAGTCGTTTCGCGATCTCAAAGAACTGGAGAAGCCCCAACGGACTACCACGTCAATCGATCGCTCAAAAATTGGCAAACAAATAAGATCTACAACGATTTGGATGACTTGATAGACGATGTTAAAGCGTGGATTGCCTCCAAAGATCGTTTATTCTTCGCTCGTGGAATCGATCGTCTTCCAAGCAAATGGCAATCAGTTATTGATGTAGGCGGTGAATATGCTCCAGAATAATCAATTAAACATATTTTTCTAACTATTTATGTTATTTTTTGTTAAATAAAATCATTTATAAAAGAAGTCCGGATAATTATGCATCAACCCAATAAAAACTCGTCTAAAGGCTGCTCACTCAAAAAGTGATCAAGTCTTTTTTTTGTGTATTAGTGACCAAGACCAAGACTCCATCCAACGAATCCACCAATTCAAGAACATTTTATTCTATTATTTAAAAGTCGACTTCAAGAAATTACTCGTAAAAAAAAAAAATGAGTAAAGCTTTCCCTTAAATTTTGAAGATTTTTGAAACATTATTCTTTTCCAGCTTAAATTCAGCTCACTTTTTTTGAACGAGAAAAACGATTTCTGATGAGTTTAAAGCAATCATAAATGAGCAATATATTGGGTTGATGCATAATTATCCGGACTTCTTTTATAAATGATTTTATTTAACAAAAAATAACATAAATAGTTAGAAAAATATGTTTAATTGATTATTCTGGAGCATATTCACCGCCTACATCAATAACTGATTGCCATTTGCTTGGAAGACGATCGATTCCACGAGCGAAGAATAAACGATCTTTGGAGGCAATCCACGCTTTAACATCGTCTATCAAGTCATCCAAATCGTTGTAGATCTTATTTGTTTGCCAATTTTTGAGCGATCGATTGACGTGGTAGTCCGTTGGGGCTTCTCCAGTTCTTTGAGATCGCGAAACGACTCTGCGGCAGACCATCCCTTTTCGAAGTGGTAGAGCATGATATGGCGAAGATGGATATGATTGTCGACACGCATTTTGTTCACTAAAGAATAACGAATATTTAAAAAAAAGAAATAGACAAAAAAGCTTTCAAAACAAAAAGATACAAGCACGCAAAAGAAGTCCGGATAATTATGCATCAACCCAATAAATAGCAATCATAAATGAGCTATAATCTCTATTTTTGGTCAACAAATTCTTTACATAGAAGCTGTATTTAAAAAAAAAAAAAATCATTTTTTTGATTGAATTTTTTGGTGTCATCTCTTTGGCACTAAGTGTTTACTGTGTTTACAAAGAAGCTGTAAGTGTTTAGTGGCACTAATAGGTGATTCTGAAAAGTTAAAGCATTAGCATAAAATTTTCCTTTATCAAAAATTTTCCCTATTTTAAGTATTTCATTTTAGGTTTTGAATGAGACCCATTGCCCCATTAAAAACTCGTCTAAAAAAGTGATCAAGTCACTTCAGTTGAAGAAATCTCTTTTTTTACCTGAAGCCCACTCTGTTTTTTTGTTAAAAAACTTTCTGCAATATAGTTAAGTTTATCTGGAAAGGTTTGGTTTATGAGAAATCATCGTACAAACGACTTTTTCCGAGAACTTTCTTTCAAACCTAATACTTGAACTCTTTACATGATCGATCTGATACTTGTATCCATTCAATTTTAAAACCTATTAAAACATTTTTGACTTACAGGTGGTCAACTCATTGGAGAGATTGTAAATGGCGGTGAAACGGTGACTCTATCAACAAAGAAAGCATTCAACGATGGAAAATGGCATTCAATCTATTGGGAAGCTGACTCTTTGGGCGTAAGTTTAGGCAAATTTATTCCTAGATTTTAATTCAAAATTTAAACTTCAAAAACTTTAGATGCGATTGAGTGTTGATGGATCGACTGTTCATTACAAGGGTCTTATCTTGCTTCCAAATGTACATCAATGGACATTTGGATCAAGAGAGGGCAAAGGGTTGACGGGATTCGCGGGAGTACTCAGGAATATCTATCTTTGTGGAGAGGAGATCGTTTTGGGGAACTCGGCTAGAAAGGCGCCTGTGAAAGGGGTTGAGGTCAGGATTTGAAAGTTTTGAAAGTTTAGAATGTTTAGAAAGTTTAGAAAGCTTAGAATGTTTTCAAAGTCTTGAAAGTATAGAAAGCCTAGAAAGTTTAGAAAGCCTAGAAAGTTTAGAAAGCCTAGAAAGTTTAAAAAGCCTAGAAAGTTTTGAAAGCCTAGAAAGTTTAGAAAGCCTAGAAAGTTTTGAAAGCCTAGAAAGTTTAAAAAGCCTAGAAAGTTTTGAAAGCCTAGAAAATTTAGAAAGCCTAGAGAGTTTAAAAAGATTCTTAGGTATTCAAAATCAATTTATCAATGAATCAAATCAGATTTTAAATACCATGAACTAATTAAAAACGCAAGAATTTAACCGGAAATTGAATTTCTAGAAAAATGTAGACAATCTAAAGGTAAAGGATTCGGGGAATCCATTTCTCCCTTCAAATTTGACTATTTTCTATAAATTCTACATCTCATAGTAATAAAAAAAATTTTGTTTATTAGTAAAACTTTGATTTTAAAAAAATTTTTTAAATCGTGACGCTAAGTTTAAAAAAGACAAACTAATAAACTTTTTTTTTACTATCAGATGTAGAATTTAAAAAAAATATTAAAATTTGAAGGGAAAAATGGATAAAAAGCTTGAGCATAGACATGAGGCAAACACGGAAATTTTGTCGGAAATTTTGGCTAAATTTGTCGAGCCATCTTCTGCCGAGCCACTTTGTTTGATAAAGCATTGATTAATTGATTGATAGTTGAGCCATTGATTTCGCGAGTTCTAACGTCTTTGCACATCTCTTCGAAGCCGAAAAGGGAAGCCCTTATGCTAAGGCGGGTTGCCAGACGGCGAGCGATTACGTGGGCGCACAAAGAGCATCTAGTCATTTCTAGGGATTTCTCTTTTGATGATAGAATAGCTGTATTCAGCTGTAAATTTGCGATCTTGAGTTTTCGAGATCGGGGAATCGATTGGCGGGCGTTAAATTATCTATATTCTTCTACAAAACTGAGAACTGTGTTCAGATTGGAGAGGGTGGATCCTGTCAACCAGGTTTCTGTCACAATGGTGGTTTATGCGTTGATGGCTTCGATTCACATCGTTGCGATTGCTCGTTGACACCTTTTGGAGGACACGATTGCACAAAAGGTTTTAAAAAAAGAGTTCTTGATGTATAAACATTCTGGTGCACTGAATTCTTCTTTAAGTCGGAAAGGCTTCAAAGAACAAGACAACTTTACTTGACAATATGCCAGAAAGTGTTTGTTTCTGTTTGTTGAGCAAGTTGATTTGTTCTTTTTCCAGAATACGGTATGTGGGTACCATTGAACTCTTCACTCGAGATCCCATGGCAAAACCCGAATCAACAAGATCTTTGTCATCGAATGGCTATTCAAGTACAGTAATTTACAAAATTTGTCTAGTTCTTAGGTGTTTGATTAATCATAAACATCAAAAAAATACTTTAGACAGCTTCCTCAAACATTTCTTTGATTCATGGACGCTCACTCTTTTCCGCAGCTCGTTTCAATTTGTCGATGAGTGGGAAAGGTTTGACTTGAAATTTTGACTTACTAGAAGGACGACTAGAAGGACTTACTAGAAGGAGTTACTAGAAGGAGTTACTAGAAGGACTTGAAGGACTTACTAGAAGGACTTGAAGGACTGACTAGAAGGACTTACTAGAAGGACTTGCAGGACTTGAAGAACTTACTAGAAGGACTAGAAGAACTTACTAGAAGGACTGACTAGAAGGACTTACTAGAAGGACTTGAAGGACTTACTAGAAGTTCTAGAAGTTCTTACTTGAAATTCGTATACCAGAAATGGTGCTCAATTTTTCGCAAAACAAACTTTAGGCCATCTCTCTGTGATCGGCTGGGATGGGTTTATGTTCACGCATCGAAAATCGGATCGAAGTGTTGTGGTGAACGATGAACGACTCCACGATATCACCCTTTGCGCTAACAAAAGCGGCCTCAAAATGAGTGTAAGTTTATGCATATGATTTATTTATGCTTTTATGATTTATGCAATATGAATAATGTGAAATAAACAAATACAAAACTCAGCACACTGCTCGAATACTCCTAAAGATGTTCCAGAGAAAAAACTAGAGGAAAAAGTAAAATTTTCCAACGGCCAGAATCGAGCCCGTAACTTCTCGACTAGTATACAAGATCCTTATCCACTCAGCCACAAAAGCAGCTGAATTACGATAGAAAAAAACTTATAGGTTGATGGCCTTCCACTAATCACTCTCGATGGGAATTGGACCTTTTTTGAGACGCTCAACGTTTGGGAAATTCTCGATAAGAGTAAGTTGTACTTCTGGAAAGCCATTCAAAACAATAAAGCTACAAAAATTGTACTTTGTGGTTTAAAAATTGTAAACCCATCTCTTCTAGTGCAAAAAGATCTTGTTTTTTTTCAGATTTCACTGGTTGCGTCTCACGACTACGAGTGGGAAACTCTTTTCCGTTGAAAAACGCGAAAGCTTCCCGTTTAAAACACACAGGAAATATTCGATTCGGGACTTGTCCAGTGAATAGTCTGTGAGTTTTAAATACTATAGAACTATAGAACTATAGATCTTATACAGTATTCAAGTTTCTATTTGCTATCTTTCAGAGAGGTTAGCCAAGAAGAGCCGACAAGTACCCCGTTCGATGAGATCTCGATTTCGTCCGTTGTTAGAAGTCGAGCCGCCGTCATTTCATTAACATGTCAGTAACGGGAACCGAACCAGGATTCTTCTGGCTGGGATTCCAGCGATTTACCTCTAGATCATAGCTGCTATCATCTAGTATCTACTGAAATACAGTCGGATTTCAGACTTAAACCTTGAAGCCAGATATCTTACGATACAGAGCTCCATTAGAAAAACTAGAAGCAAATTCGGAATCCTCATTTAAAGCTCTATCAAATACACTAGATGCGCATCAAAAATAGCCTTGACCTTTCTCTAGTACCCTTGATAAAAAATTCTATAACTCTACCATGTTCCCCTGCTTTTGATCCTCTAAGCTTTCTACAATATTAGACTGATTTACAAGAGTGATACTGTAATTTGGATGGAATTCAACCAGGCTAGGTTGTCAAAATATAGTAAAGGAATTGCAGATAGATTTCCAGTAGGAGATTGAAGTATCGGCTTTCCGGGCTTTTGCTTTTCAAGCAATTACTCTAACTATTGAGCTATTCGGTACTTATCTTACCAAGAGAAAGAAAGAAAGATAAGGGGGAAGAAGAAGAAAGAAGAAGAAAGAAGAAAGGAAAGAAGAAAGAAGAAAGAAGAAAGAAAATAAGAATATTACAAAATCGAAACTTTAGCAATTGGTGGCGCTTGTTTGGGTGGAGTTCTACTGTTAACACTTTGCGTTTTGGTATGTTGGATGAGATCAAGACCAGAGGGAGTCTATAAGACAAATGAGGTGAGAATTGGGATAATGATAGGACAGTTATAGTCATAACAATAGTCACAATAAACAAATCTCATAAGCTTTTCAGGGTGTCGAGCAATACAGTGGCTCAGGCTCACGATCGGAAGAGCCACTCGTTCAGAGCACTCTCTCAAATAAAGAATACTTTTGTTGAGCGATTTTGTAAATATTCTGCTTTTCTCTTGTTCTTTAAAGTCTACTTTATCTCAAATTTCTATAAACGCACTCTTTCTGGCAAACTCGTTTCAAAAAAAAAAATTTTTTTCAAAGCGTTTTTTCAAAAAAAAAATTAGTGCACCAGAAAGATTGTGTTTACATTTTTACGCACAAAGTACACATTAAAGAACATTTCTAAACATCTCAGTTCTCAATTTGACGGGTTGACAGTCAGAATTTGAACCGGGCTCTATTTCATGCATCTTTTATCGCTCTCTCAGAAAGCACCTTTAGTCAAGTGGCTAGCGAACTCGCTTTCCAGTCTGATGATCGGTGGTTCGAATCCTCATCTGACTATTTTTTTCATTTTTTTTTCTCTTAACCTTATGTGTTCGATTTTCTCAACGATACGGGTCCAAATTTGCAGCGTTCTTTCCTTCAAAAAAACTCTTTTCTCGCAATAAATTGATTTTCAATCGATTAAGATGTATTCTGGTTTAAAAAAAAAGCAAAAAAGGCAATCTGGCTAAAATTCTTCGGATTTAAGTTAAAATTTACAAAAATTTTGAAAAAAAAATGGGCTTTAAATAGGCACAAACATATGGAAAATGTAAAAATCGAATATGGAAACCCAAAAAAATGACGAGATCGAATCTATCAATCAAAGAAAAAACTGAATTCTCTTAAAATGAATGAAAATGAACGAAAATATAATAAACAAAAAAAGAAAATGTTTATTTTGATCCACCAGATCCGGGCGAGTCCTTTCGACGGAACATATCCGTCCGTACTTTCGGGGAAACGGCTCTGGAATTGATTTTTTTAAAAACAAAGCCAAGATCTTTCTAAGATTCATTTTTCAAGGCCAAGATAGTATAGAGGCCAGAGTCAAACTACCAGAAGAAACACCAGAACTCTGGACGGATCCTGGCTTGATCCTGGACGGATCTTGAATCGCAGCCTGGCTCTGGATCCTGTCCTAATCCTAAGTCCTAGACCTTGGCTAAGCTCTGATTTGACCCTGGATCCTAGCTGCTCTTTAGTTTGGCCTGGTTTGGCCTGGTTTGAGCGCTGGGTCTAAGCCTAGACCCTGGCAGACCCTAAATTGGCCTGACTCTGGTCTAACCCTGGACTCTAGCTTCTCCTTGGCCTGACGGTAGACTATGGATCTTGGCCGGATCCTAGCCTAGCCTGGGTCTGGCTGAGTCCCAATAAAACATAGTGCTAAACTATTCGTGAAACCATGCAGTGCCAAAGATTCTGTGATGGTGTGTTCTCATAAAAATGACATCTGATTACCGATGTGGCTGGGTGGAGGTGGGCATGTTGGGGACATCGTTTGAGGGGATCATCTCAGCGCCACGAACACGAACCTGGAAAAAGGATTTGTAAGAGTCAGCTTAGAGGTATTAGAGAAGCCAGAAACTGTTAGATTCTTCAGCTATGCACCCTTTGTTGTCCAAGGATTTCCTGTTGCATTGTGATGGATACATGTGGCGTGCTCGTTTCCTCGACTTCAGCCAAAGGGGCATTTGTGGGTTGCCATTCGTTGATTACTGGCTAAAATTGAGAATTTTCTTATAAATACAGTTAATTCAAAGTCTTTGATCCAATTAGATTACAATATTTAAAAAAATAATTGATTTAAAAAGGTTTGATAAAAAGTAGAAAACTTAAGATTCAAAGTGACACTGCAAACAAAAAAAATATTATTTTACTGCTTAAATTTAAAATTTAAACAGTAAACACTTTTTCTAGTGTATTAAAATATTAAAATCTTTATTTCCTTTAAAAATGAAGACTTTTGTGTGCTAGAAAGGATGAGTTTAGGAGAGTTTTGTTTTTGCGTAAAACAAAGCAGAGAAATTTGTTCACAGCAAGTTTTCCCTTTACCCTTTGCGCTAAAAAAAGTGGCCTCAAAATGAGTGTAAGTTTATGCATTTATATAGATTTATGTAATATGAATAATGTGAAATATAAACAAATACAAAACTCAACACACTGCTCGAATACCTCTAAAGATGTTCCAGAGAAAAAACTAGAGGAAAAAGCAAAAATTTTCTAGGCGCTAGGCTCGAACCCGTGACTTCCCGGCTAGTATACAAGATCCTTAACCACTCGGCCATAACGGCAACTGGACCACGATAGAAAAAAGCTTATAGGTTGATGGCCTTCCACTAATCACTCTCGATGGGAATTGGAGCTTTTTTGAGACGCTCAACGTTTGGGAAATTCTCGATAAGAGTAAGTTGTATTTCTGGAAAGCCATTCAAATCAATAAAGCTACAAAAATTGTACTTTGTGGTTTAAAAATTGTAAACCCATCTCTTCTAGTGCAAAAAGATTTTGTTTTTTCAGATTCGTTGATTACTGGCTAAAATTGAGGATTTTCTTAAAAAATACAGTTAATTCAAAGTCTTTTATCCAATTAAATTACAATATTGAAAAAAATAATTGATTTGAAACGAAAACTTAAGACTTAGAAAACTTAATATTCAAAGTGACACTGCAAACAAAAAAAAAGACCATTTTACTGCTTAAATTTAAAATTTAAGCAGTAAATACTTTTTCTAGTGTATTAAAATATTAAAATCTTTATTTCCTTTAAAAAAAATGAAGACTTTTGTGTGCTAGAAAGGGTGAGTTTAGGAGAGTTTTTTTGTTTGCGTAAAACAAAGCACAGAAATTGCTTAAAACAGTTCACAGCAAGTTTTCCTTTCAAAAACACAGCAACATTTGCTAACCTCATTGTGGAGACTTTGTGGCGCGGATAGTTTATGTGTTTCCAAGCGCTCATCCATTTTTACCTGAAGTGCTGTGGAAATGGTGGAGAGTGAGGAGAGTGGACGGGCAGCCGTTCCAACACGAACCTCTTCGAAACGCGCTTTTTCAGTGACCACCTCAGCAAATTCGAAAGGACTATGCACTTTTCTTTCCGTCATCGAACCATTTCCAGCTGTTGACAACTCACGAGTCACTGTTTTTGGCCGTGTTCGACTACCGGTTGTTAGTCTGGAAAGGAAATCTCTAGAGTTGTCTTGGGAGTCGTTTAATTGTTGATGGATGATTGATTGATAGATTGATGATTGATAATTCATTGATGATTAATGGATTTGTTGATTTCAAGTTTAAAAAGGACTTTCTTCTGAACTTTCTGGTGTTTAATGATTAGAAAATAAACAATCTAATCTTTAGAATCTGATTTGAGGAAATTGACTATTGTCAGCTCCGAGTCAAACTGATATTTTAGTTACTATTGTTATTATTGAATGATTTGTCTATTCTTATGCAAATGTGTTCTCCCCTGTGCTTATTTCTTTTATTGCCGAGAAGGGGCGGTTCTTGGGATTGCCTAGGAGGACAAATGAGACTCTCATTTGGAGTCCCCCCTTCCCCTTACACTCATTTGTAATCTATTCGTCTTATTATACTACTGTAAATAAAGATACATATCTTCCGGGTCTATGCAACTGCAGTACAGATCGGTCAGTATAGCTTTCACAGGGACTCCCCTCTAATACGTTGGAGGAGTTGAGTTGGGTTGTCGGGGTGTTAGAGATGTAATCTATTCGTTAGAGATCTATTCGTTAGAGATGTCAGAGATGGCGGGATATCAAAAGGGATCCACTCTCTTTAACTAAACCCAAATTCTAGTCCACATCCGTTTATACCTAGGGAACGAATACTATCAAGCTTACCGTGTCGGTGTTCGATTTCGACTTGGTACTCTTTCCTCATCGACAAGTCGATCATGTCCATGAAGAAGAAGGATTGCATGATCGACACCGACTTTCTCAATTGTATGAATTACCTGAAATAATGGCTTTAAGATATTTAAGATATTTAAAATCTAGATAAATCATCTCAAAATTTCCAAAGCTTCTCTAAAGAGTTGTTTTGACTTAAATCAGTAAAAAAATCAAATAAATCATTAATCAAAATCAATCAAAATCAATCACTCATCGTTTTCTTCATGTTCTAAGTCTTTTGAATGTACTACAATGTACTACAATGTACTACAATGTACTACAATGTACTACAATGTACTACAATGTACTACAATCCCAGCTTTATTTTTTGAATGCTAGTTACAATTCAAAAAGATCACCTTTCTCCCAATATTCTTCCAATTGTTAATCGCTTGTTTCCTTTGTTTTGCTCTCGTTTTTTTCGTCTGTTTGATGACCATGAGTCCTGTAGATTGTAACTACAATTGTAACGATTTTATCAAGCATTTCACCTCGGATTTCCATTCCTGTATCACTGCTTTCATTCAATTTAATCGAGTACTCCAATTGACAAGCGGCTAGCTTCTCCCGGTTTACCGATCTCTCCAAAACCATCACGATTTGAGCGTACTAAATTGACTCAAGTTAAACTGTGATAAAAAGATTGCTCAACTTTCTGGGATTTTAAAATAAAGGTTTAAACTTTCTGCTATAAATAAAGACTAAAGAATCAGCCAGAAGTCAATTCAACTTAAAGCTGGCTAAGCCTAACACTGGCTAACCAACACTGCGCCTAACACCGCCAACACTGGCAAGCCCAACACGGCGCCAACACGGCCCTAACACTGGCAGCCTAAAACTGGCTAAGCCTAAAGCTGGCTAGCCTAAAGCTGGCGCCAAAGCTGGCTGCCTAAAGCGGCAGCCAAAGCTGGCTAAGCCTAAAGCTGGCTAAGCCTAAAGCTGGCTAAGCCTAAAGCTGGCTAAGCCTAAAGCTGGCTAAGCCTAAAGCTGGCTAAGCCTAAAGCTGGCTAAGCCTAAAGCTGGCTAAGCCTAAAGCTGGCTAAGCCTAAAGCTTCAAGCTTCAAGCGCCAAGCTTCAAGCGCCAAGCTTCAAGCGCCAATCTAGCCAACCTTGGCTTACAAGCTCTAGAGACGGTCTCATGCTGTGGAAGAGCTAACAGTTCAAAAGTTCTCTAACAGTTCTCTTGAGCTAACAGTTCAAAAATATCCATACTATCTAGCAATCTAGCAACAGCAATAAGATCTAATAGTTAATACGAACAAGCAAGTCTCGATGTTCTTTATAGTATTACAAGCTTAATGCCCCAAATGAATCGTAAACCTTTAGATCGACAAACCTGTTGTCTCCAGGCTTTCTCAGCTTGTGCAATGACAGTCGTATATGTGTTTCCCATCATAGCAATAAGAATATTAATCATCATTATTGGCATCACAAACATGTATAAAACAAAAAGGGTTTTCGTTAAACCCTCATAGTTAGCGCAAGCGAATTCCTCGTACTAAAAAATAAAAATCCGAATTTTGAAGTTATCATTTTTAAATTGCTTTTTCGGATTGTATAAAAAGGATATAATGGGATTTCAACACTGTAAAAGAATACCGTATTTTCTCTAATAGTAGTGCATTACCCTTACCCTTACCCTGAATTAGCTAGGATTGGATAGGATCTAAAACTAACGTATTTTCTCTAATAGTAGTGCACTCAAGCGAGCCGAGTTGATGACGATTTACGGCTTCCAAAGTTTTCTCAGAAGCTCAACACTCAAATCCCCTACAAGATCTCATCGTCAGCTACATTTTCCGATCCCACATCGATAGGTTCTGATAAGCGATTCTCGAGAATCGAGAAAGAAAAGCTATAGGCGACGCTCAGGGTGCACTACTATTAGAGAAAATGGTAGATTTCAAGAGACGATAGATTTCAAGTTAAAGACAAAGTCAAGTCTGAAAGAAAATCCTGGTCTAGTTCTGGCTTGATTTGTCCTTTATCCACTCACTAGCAGCAATGGGATAAGCGTAGCTCATTGGTAAAGCGTTCGCCTGGTAAGCGTTCGCCTGGTAGCGTTCGCCCGGTAGCGTTTCGCCTGGTAAGCGCTGCTCGCCTGGTCGCTGGCTCCGCCTGGTACGCTGCCCGCCCGGTGCGCCCTGGTCCGGTTGCCGCCTGGTACGCGTTCGCCCGGGTAAGCGTTGCCCGCCCGGTAAGCGTTCGCCGGTAAGCGTTGCCCGCCCGGTAGCGTCGCCGCCTGGTAAGCGTTCGCCTGGTAAGCGTTCGCCTGGTCGCTGCCCGCCCGGTCGGCTGCCCGCCCGGTCGGGGCCCGCCTGGTAAGCGGTTCGAATCCCGATGCCGACTTTAGTCGACCTAACTCTAAAAGTTTCACTATCTAATTCCTTACATCATATCCTCCCATACTCGCTCGAAACAATGTAATAAAGGTTTCCAGAAAATTGTTGTATGTGTAAATAGTGTATCTAAAGCTTTGGTTTAAACATTTGCAAAGATCAAGTCAACCCTGTGACTTCACAAAAGTTATCATCGTCTTCTTGAAGTGATTGCTTTGCATCCATATCTTTGCCGACAAAGTAAAAGACTGAAAAATGGGAATACGGAAATACATAGGGCTTTAATTTCATTTACCTTGCGAAAAAGATATAAGAAAGATAGCACTGATGATAGCGAAACGAATCATATCTCCAGCAATCATACTGTAGATCATTTGCACAAATGGACCCGTTAATTTTAAACTTCTGAAAAAAAGAGAAAAGTTCAAACTCGAGTTTATGATTTTTTAGACTTCGGAAAACAAAAATTAACCAAAATCAAAACCACCAAAACCAAAACCAAAACCAAACCAAAACCAAAACAA
Organism: Mesorhabditis belari; assembly: GCA_958450365.1. Lineage (NCBI taxonomy): Eukaryota > Metazoa > Nematoda > Chromadorea > Rhabditida > Rhabditidae > Mesorhabditis > Mesorhabditis belari. The sequence continues at coordinate 651,501 of CAUEEP010000737.1, forward strand.
AACCAAAACCAATACTTGCCAATATCTCGCGATTGGGAGGAGCTAGCGAAAATCTGTTTGCAGATTTGAAATCAGCGTCCAAAAATCTATCCCATAGGCTATTTTTGTTTCGAAATTTCGAGGTCGTGTTTTGGTCCTTTTTTCGGCCGCCAGATTTTGTGGAGTGAGAAAAAGTGAAAGGCTAATTTGCATTTTACAATTTTAAATTTACATGTTAATTTATATGCAAATTGAGTTTTGGTTTGTTTTGGTGTTTTGGTTTTGGTTTTGGTCTGTTTTGGTTTTGGTTTTGTTTGCCGAACTCTAGATTTTCTTTTAGTCATTAGATTTCGATTTCTCTACCTCGCAAAGAATAAGAGAAATATCCAACTGCCGGGAAGAGCAAAAACGAAGAGAGCTTCCTCGAATTCGTGCTTTCTCATCACTCGACATGGAACGCATAATAAGAGACAAACATTTGCCATCAAGAAGATCACTTTCGCTGGCGCTGTGATCTGAATTCGAATTGTGTCCTTCTTTTTTCGTATTGTCAACGATGTCAACGAATTTCACTCACCAAATTTCTCAAATAACTGTAGAAACCCTGTTGCCGAAGCTCGCTAAGCTGTTGAAAGAAAACGAAAACAATACATGAAATGACGGTTAGGGATCTCGAAAACGGTCCGTACCTGGAAAAAATGAATTCAGGAATTGGAATTGGAAAGCTGATGGGAAAGATTTTTAGGCTTAGGTTTAGATTTGGCTTACAAAGGAGGCTCGTCAACTTATCACCAGCTTTTTAAAACGTGGCCTAGTAAATCTTAACCAGTTTTTCCACCAGACCAGTTGGCCTCAGAGGCCCAGAGGGTCTCAGAGGGCCTCAGAGGGCCGCTGAGGTAGATTTGAGTACAGATACGGAATCAGCGCGATTCTGTACACAAATCTACCCCGGACGCCTCTGAAATCAGAAAAAATAGTTTTAAAGTTGGCTAAAAAAGAAGAGATCGCCTTTAAGAAGGGAAATTAAGGGGCAGAGAATAGTGACGGGATGGTGTAGTGGTAGTGCGCTACGCTGGCATTCTTGCATCCTTGGCTCGGATGCAACCTCTATTTTTCTTTTGGTTTTTTTTTTTTAAAAAACAGTTTCTAACACTTATTTTTATCTAACATTTTATACAAAAAGTTGAGAATACAAGAAAACATTACACATTGAATTTACGAAGAAACTATTTCAAATGCACTGATCTGTTGACACATTGTGTCATTATTGACATTGTGTCATTATTGTCACATTGTACTTGAGCGGCCCTCTGAGGCCAGGTAGATTTGTGTCCAGATACAGAATCGCGCTGATTCCGTATCTGTACTCAAATCTACCTCAGCGGCCCTCTGAGGCCAGGTAGATTTATGTACAGATACAGAATCGCGCTCAGCGCGAAAAACTGGTCAAGCTTTACTAGGCTATGTTTTAAAAGCTGGTGGTAAGTTGACGAAGCTCCTTTGTTAGCCTTAGGCTTGGCTTGGCTTAGGCTTAGCTTAAGCCGCCAAGCCAATAACTTTAACCAATCAAAACTCACATAATCATCCCACTCCGGTGCTATCATGTAAAGCCGATCGATTTGCGCCGGTCGCAAATAAACAACCAAACATAAACAAAAGAGATGAATACAAAGTAAACCAAGACGTTCAAATAGTTTCCTCTAAAAGCTTTTAATGAAGCAAATTGAAGTAAACAAACCGATGCAAATGCTTTCCATTTGTCCATTAACAATCGTTGAATCACTTCACTTCCAATCATGTCTCTGTAAATGGGAAAATAGCATTTAAAATGTTAAAGATTTCAAAGATTTCAAAAATTTACAAATGTTCAGTGGTTGTTCCGTTAATAACTGTCATCAGTGCAGAATCGTAGTCTGAAATGGAATGAAGATTTGGAAAGAAAGAAGCTATATTCAATTTTTAGTAATAGCTTTTGAAACAAGCTTACTAGTAGAGTGAATTGGTTGGATTAATCAATAGGTTTAAGTCTATTGATTAAGATATTGATTAAGCTATTGCTGAAGCCTATTGCTGAAGCCTATTGCTGAAGCTATTGCTTGAAGCTATTGCTTAAGCTATTGCTTAAGCCTATTGATTCGACAATACTTTCTCTTCTTTATCTCTTTATTATTTTAATCAATCGATCGATTAATACCAAACAATTCTTACTTTAAAGCTAAAATTTAGAAAAGCCAAGTCAAAGCTATTTTCTTTGCCTACTTGTTGATCCATCTGGTCGAATTGTGTCAAGAGCGGTGAGAGGATAAGCCGAACAAGTCATATCAGAAAAACGCCAGAATTCCTGGAAACAGAAATTGGTCAGAACATAAGTTCTTGGTAAATCTAGATGGACTAGAGATCTAGATAGATTTAGATGGACTAGAGATCTAGATAGATCTAGTTGGACTAGAGATCTAGATAGATCTAGATGAACTAGAGATCTAGATGGACTAGAGATCTAGATGGACTAGAGATCTAGATAGATCTAGAGATCTAGATAGATCTAGATCCTCCAGTGAACTGCTCTGCTTAAACCTAACAATTTGCTAAAAGCTCTAGACTCAGTACCCAGTTTTCACTCACCACTTTCATCAACTCTAACATTTCGTCGAAGATCTGCTTTCGGCCAAGTTTTGTGGCAAGAGTGAGGGGGGTATAACCAGCGTAATTAACAATATGCGGACTGCGGTTTCGCCCAATGTCGCACAGCGTACGAGTAACATTGACTAAAGAAAAACAATGACTAATCGACTTTTGAAAAAACGCGAAAAACATTGTAATCCGATTTGAGCTTTATATAGAATATTACTCTAAATGAAAATCTTTCCAAAGCACTCACACTGCTGTAGTTGATGACACACATGTGCAGGATTGTGTTCCCGAAAGAATCTTGGAGATTCGGGTTGGCACCATGCTTAAAGAAATATATCAATATTTGCCAAAATATGAAAACTCTTTGAAAACTCTGTCAGATCAAAAATATTAACCTGTATCAAAAGATCATAGATATCTTTGTTCCCAAAGCAAGCAGCAAAAGCCAATGGATACTCTCCATAATAGGCGTAACCTGGATTTAAGATTGGATTGGAAAAATTAAGAATCTAGATATAGAAAATTAAAAATAAAAAAAAAACATCAACTTATCATACCTTGATAGTCAACGATTTTCCCGCTTGTCTTGTAATCTTCTGGAAGAAAGAAATTCCCGCAAGCTCGAGCGTTTACATCAGCCTAGAGATGAATAGGGTTTATTCTAAAAAAAAAAAGAAATTACTTTATTTGATAAAAGTAGTTGAACAGTCTCGTGATCATCGTGTACAATCGACAAATGGAGAGCGGTTTGGCCTAAAAGGCAACAGTTAGATTGTTAACTTGTATCATATCATGATGTTATCTCCACTAACAGAGCCACTAACAGAGTCACTAAAAGAGCCACTAACAGAGCTCCACTAACAGAGCCACTAACAGTGGCCACTGGCTCGGCTCAAGCTCAGGCTCTAGCTCGTCTGGCTAAGCACAACCTTGAGCTTAGCCAGATGAGCTGAGAGGCTTAGACTCTTGAGCTGAGAGGCTTAGACTTTTGAGCTGAGAGGCTTAGACTCTTGAGCTGAGTCACTGGGTTAATTGCTGGAGTTGACCTCACTAGGGCACGAACTCAAGGTGCCTTTTGTCTGTAGAAAAGCTGCACCAGGGAGTGAACCATGATCCTGTGGTTGGAAGCCGATTGTGTTATTCATTAGGCCACCAACGCACCTTTCCTCTGCTAGAAAGGAGCCTTTTAAAGCATCGGTTTGACGCCAAATTCTCCAGACAATTCCACATGTCCAGACAGTCCAGACAAAAGCTCACCTTCAGTTCATGCCTTTCTCTAGTTAGAATATCTTTTTCTGTGACCGATAATCGTCATTGCTTATCTTGAATGCTTGTCGATCTTGTCTGCCGAATCTTGATCAGAGTTTTCCCCAAAAAAAAACGATTACTTGTATCAATATCATTTTGCTAGAGTGTGTTTTGACTTTCAACTCCATTCAGTACAATAAAGAAAAACATTTCAACTTCTTGCCATTTTCTTGATCTCCGAGCTTTTCTCTATCAATTTTTTTACGGATTTTCTTGTAAATTCAAATTGTTTTCTGTGAAATTATGGTTTTTTTGAGAAATTCTAACAGAAACTAATTGATTCGTAATTAATTTTTTTGTCCGTTTATAAATGGAATGATTGAAAGAAAAGGAAATCGATTTTTTACTTAATCGATCGATTTTCTTTTGTTATGTCTTTTTCTTGATCAACTTTTAACTTGAAATTCAGAAATTACATTGAGAAATCCTTACCAAACAACTCATCACCCATGTAGACATCGTTGACCATTCCAGGAAATCTGAAAAGACAATTGAAATTGCTCTTTCAATCTTTCATCCAATCCAATTCCAAGAATTGCATTGAATTGAAGATTCGATTGTAAAAGAAAATAGAATAAATTTATTGTTCTTTTATGATCAAAGCTTTTTATGATCCTTTTATGATCTTAACGGTAAGCTTAAACCTCTTCAAGAGAATCCTCGCAATCTCATAGCAAACCGGTTGCTCTCGGATTCAGCAAGCAAAAGATGAATCACGTTTTCACCATCAACCTAATGATCTTTGATTGATTAATTAATAAAAGATTAATGCTACTTAATGATTAATTCTAATATAACCCAAAAATCTTCAAGTTTTTACCCCTCTTTTATTCAGTCTCCACAATGCATGATGCTCTCGAAATTTCGGCTCCATCTCTTCAATCCCATCCTCAGAAAGACCCAAAGAGAGATTCTAAAAGAAAACTGAAGGATTTGTAAGCGGAAGGACTCTTAAGCTGAATGACTTTAAAGCTCAAGGACTTTTAAGCTGAAGGACTTTTAAGCTGAAGGATTTGTAAGCTGAAGGATTTGTAAGCTGAAGGATTTGTAAGCTGAAGGACTTTTTAAGCTGAAGGATTTGTAAGCTGAAGGATTTGTAAGCCGAATGACTCTTAAGCTGAATGACTTTAAAGCTCAAGGACTTTTAAGCTGAATGACTTTTAAGCTGGACTTTTAAGCTGGGCTTTTAAGCTGGACTTTTAAGCTGGGCTTTTAAGCTGGGCTTTTAAGCTTCGGCTTTTAAGCTGGACTTTTAAGCTGAATGACTTTTAAGCTTCAGCTTTTAAGCTGAAAGACTTCTAAGCTTTTGGGATACTTACAGAAATCTATTAGATCAAATAATGACAGAAATTTCTTCTTTCCACTCACCACTCCTTTCTTCCATTTGATATAATCTTGAAATTTGATGAGTTGCGCCATTTCTCCCTCGTTAAACAGCATTGACACCATTTTTTTCTTCAGCGATCCAGAAAGAGAAGAAAAATGATTGCACTAGAAAGGGTTTGTTTAAATTTTAATTCAAAAATTAGAACCTGAGAATCCCTTCCTCACCATCGCGCTCAAAAAACGGCAATCAGATCACCACCTAGAATTTATAATAAGTTTTGATTTGATCCCAACAGACACCTTGACTACAGTAGTTTTTGAAAATAGCATTTTAAAAAATGCTAGAATAAAGAGAATCACCTCAAAACCAGCTAGGGTTTAGAAATGTACCTTTGCCAACTAATCAATCACTTCTTTAAACCCAATACAAGTTAAGACGAACGGATTAGATCCCGTTCGACTTAACTAGTACTGGAGTTGACAGTAGAGATCAGTCTACTGTCTACAGCTGGCTACTGTCTACTCCAGCTGGCTTCAGTATCCCACAAATTCTGGTACTTTACTGTTCAACATTTGATCAAAGCCTATTCCAAACATTCCCTTGTCTTCAACTCCATCTTTCTTCTGGTAGCTGTTTTCGAAAATGACGGTGTAACCCCCTTCCTCGATTTGCTATGGAAACGGTTGAGGTCAAAAAAAAAACTCTCCGATTTTCTCTCAATCTTTCCCCATTCATTCCCTATTTTCCCAATCAAATTACCGTAACCAGAATGAGTTCGGCGATGGCAGAAAAGAGAAAAGATTGAATATACGATATGTTGATTGAAATAATTCCTGGTTTTAAGAAGTAATAGTCAAAAGGAAGGAATCAAGGAGTTGAAATGGAGTTAAAACAAGGAGTTGAAATGAGTAAAGCTCATTTACAGTACTCCATGGTGAAATCAGGTCCAGGGGCAGGTTATGATTAGCCAGTGATCAAACTAGGATCTAGGGCCAGCTAGGGCTGGGTCAATGATCAGGCTAGGATCTAGGCGCCAGCTAGGGCCCTGGTCAGTGATCAGGCTAGGATCTAGGGCCAGGCTAGGCCCGGCACAATGATCAGGCTAGAGTCCAGGGTCAGGGATTGCCCAGTTCATGGTCCAGCGCGGCCATGATCCTGTCCTGGTTTTTGACTGGTTCTAGTAGTTTTTGAATCAATATTAGACCTGGCAAAGCCAAGGCTGGCTTTTAGATTGGATTCAATTGAAAATCAGTTTCAGAATAGCTACCCACGGACTAAAAAAAGAGCAAAGAATTGTCAAAAAATTTGAAACTACACAAATCTAGTAATCTTGAGGTACGGTAAATGAGTTAGAGTTCAGCTGTAACTGTACTAAATTTGTAGATCAGAAAAAATGCTCGCCTTCCTGTGCCCACCCATTTGTAGAGGTGATTCTTCTCGCGTTCTCTGGAAAAAGCAAATATGAATTGAGTCGGAGATGTAAATAAATTGATTGATGTAAATAAGATCTTTGGTTTTTTGGGGTTCCCTTTCAACTCACCGATACAAATTCGACCATTTCTCATCGGGATCAAAGCCGGCTCCCCGACTCAACCCCGAGGATCGGTCTTGTTTCGTGATCTCCAATTTCCCATCACTTCTGCAGTTTTCTTTGCTTTGAAATTATTACTAGAAAGGGATTGAATGATTTAAATTGTAAAAACTAAGCTTTACTTATTACTAGAAAGTTTTTACAATTTAAAATCATTAAATACTAAGCTTTACGATAATGTTTAGCTAAACAGTTTAGCTAAGCTGTTTAGCTAAGCTGTTCAGCTAAACTGTTTAGCTAAACTTTTAAAGTTTGTAAAACCTTTGTTTAAAAGATTTTAAAATCTTTGAATCAGAGATCGAATTCCCGCTCGCTATAGCATTGAATTTGTGGTAAAAACGCTGAAAATAATCTTTTTCTCATAGAATCCAATAAAACAGCTGCATAAAAACAAAAGCTGAATAGAAAATAAGAATTAAAAAATGATTTAAAACAAGCAGAGCTTGTTCTGAAAATTAAAGAGTGACTGAGTTTAGACACAAGGTGAAAACCGGAATTGACTTCTGACATTGGTCTGGCCTAGCCTGGCCCACAACAGAATAGTGGATACCGTATTTCTTCTCGAATAGAAGATCGGGTAAAGAGTATCATCACGTACCTCCTGCGTAGGAGCCTTTTTGTGGCTCTTTTCTGCATAAAAGCTTTCAATGAAGTGCTATGGGGCTGGAAAATGACTCAAAAAATACGACATGAGCTAACAGATTTTTGAGCCATTTTCCAGCTCTATAGCACTTAATTAGCTTTTATGCAGAAAGAAATTTTAAAAGGGCCCTACGCAGATACGGGCTGCTAAAAAGGGATGCTACGCAGGAGTACGCGATGATACTCTTCTATTCACACCCGGTCTTCTATTTCGAAGAAGCTAAAAGCTAAAGGTAAGCTAAAAGATCTTACCTAAGACCTAAATCAAAATTTTAAAGAAAAATAAGGGAAACAAGGCACTTCCGCTTTCTAACGGACAAATCGATTCGATTTCAAATTAAGATGATGTGTGTGGTTGTGGAAAAGAGTGGAAATAGAAAAAAAGAAAGAGAGGCTTAAGAATTGGTGGTGGTTTCATTATTTCACAGAGAAAAGAATCCAAGGCTCTGAGGGGGAGGCTCGGGAAAATTTGATGGAAAAATTACGGAGAAGAAAGACCCCGAAGATTGGAAAGAAATCGCGGAGAGAATCGGAGAGAATCAGAGAGAATCAGAGAGAAAATTACCTCGATCTATGACTACAAAAAATTTTTCTCACAGCTTGATTATTTGAGTGAAAAAGAGATCGATTTTTAGGGAGTCTATGAATTTTTTTTAGTAATATTCTGGTAAAGTATCTTATCAACGAAAGGGTCAACTCTGAGACTCTTTTCTCTGAGGTTCGTCTCACGAGAGGCTCACTGAGGCTCGGCAAGCTACCTAAGAAACACCAATTCAGTCTTGACTTGATAATTGGTGTTTCTTAGGCAGTTTGTGAGCCTCTAGTGAGCCTCTAGATGAGACGAACCTCAGAAGAGAGTCTCAGAGTTGACCGATGAGCTTCACCAAGTACAATCCTGCACTTTTCATCAAAAGCAGAAGTAAACTTTCAAAAACGAGTCAAGCCTGCGAATATCAAAAACCTCAAAATCAAAGCCACACTACCAGATCAACATTCGGAACTTTAAAGCCGAACTTTAAAGCTTTAAAGTCGACCAAAGTTAGCTTGGTTAATAGCCATGGATTACGGATACTTTATAAATGCTTACCATAATTCATTTTACATTTTACATTCATTTTACACTACGATATGTAAGCTCATGTCTAAAAAATTTAAAAAAAATCAATGAAAATGAACTGAAAAAGAAATTTTAGCTGAACCATTTCATTCGTCGTTTGCCATTTCATTCGTCAACTCAACCCATTGCACCTGTCCCATCGACAATTTTCGGATACTTTCACAAAATTCCATTTCCTGAAAGGGAAACGAAGACCAAAAGTTAGAAAAAGTCAGAAAACTCTAGAAAATGAGTCAATTGATTGTAAATTTTGGTTTATTCAAAACAGTTGCTTCTTGGAATTTTTGTGTCTTGCTTGCGGAAGAAAATGACTGAATAGAAAAGAGGAAACTCTTCTCATTTTGGGGTATCGAATTGCAGAAATCCTCTTTTTTAGTCTATGGAAAACTTCTGAAGAATCTTTTGAATGAAATCTTTTTGACGAGACAAAAGAAAAGGAACAGATTTGTCGATTCTTCTCGAAAATCCTAGTCTTTTCATTGTGAAAAGCTATCATATGCAAAAACCAAAGCCAATTCGGAAGAAAGGACTAAAATAAACTCCACCAATAGGTTCTACGACCTTGAAAACCCCAGGGAACAAATTTTAAACATTAAATCAAGTTTGAAAATCATTTACAGAAGAATCTCACAAAATCTCACAAATTGCGTCTTTTAAAATATGCTCTTTTTATTTTTAAAGATATTCAGTCAATCAATTGAGTAATTTTTGAGTATTAAAGTGGTAAATTTCAATTTTGCAACAAAAAACATTTCATTTTTTCATTTTTTTAACTTATTAATAGCATTTTTATAACTTGTTTTTAACTTTGTTGATTTAGTTTCAATATTTATTATATCTCTTTAAGATCATCGGGGTCACTTCAATTCATCTAAAACACACGGAATCATCGCTTTGCTTCTTCAATATTCTTCAATACACGCTTCAAAGGCAAGTTGTTTTTAAAAGCTTTTACTTACTTTTAACTTATTAATAGCCTTTTTATAACTTGTTTTTAACTTTGTTGATTTAGTTTCAATATTTAATATATCTCTTTAAGATCATCGGGGTCACTTCAATTCATCTAAAACACACGGAATCATCGCTTTGCTTCTTCAATATTCTTCAATACTCTTCAATACTCTTCAATACACGCTTCACAGGCAAGTTGTGTTTAAAAGCTTTTACTTACTTTTCTGCTCAGATTAATTTATTTAATTAATGCTCTGCTGCTCAGACTTTAAAGTTATAAACTAGTAAATTGATAAGTTGAGCTGAATTGATTTGACTGCTAAACTTGAAAAGTTACAAGCGACTTTATTAAGTTATATATTTTCTAATTTAGCCATTGGATGAGGAAAATCGTGTGGCTGCATCATGTGAAATTTTCTCTTCTCCTGCTACCAGCGTCATTGCGGAACGCGTGTTTTCATAACGTTGATCTGTTTGTATAGTTTAAAACTATCATTTTATCTAGCTTTGCCGGGATACATTTAAATAATCTAGAGAGACAACGCATGAAAGACTCAACGGCTATTCAACTCTTGAACATGTTAGGTGGGCTTAGTTTGCATTTTAGTTTTTTATATTAATCACTCAATATAAATTCGCGTATTTAGACAGAATTCGTGATCAAAAAGCAAAAAAGAAGATATGGATGGAGGGCATCCAATTGTATGCAAAGCCATCACACGGAGTGCTTTGAACAAGCTGAAGAATCGGAAGAATACAGTGATAGAGATGAATAGATAACATTGGTTTTGGGAAAGTTATTTGTTTGTTTTGTTTTGCTATGTTTAGTTATGGTTAACATTGGAATATGTTGTAACAATTGTTGCTTCTAGAAAGTTTAACATCTTTCATTCGAACCGTATCTCGGGGTAGTGCTTTAGAAGCAGCAGAAATTATTATCTATTGATTTATCAAATCGGACAAATGAGCTGGTTGATGTCGGAATTTTCCAACCAGATTCTTGAACCTCAAGAGTACATTAAACTGTCAAACCAAATTTAGATTTAAACAATGAAAGTGGATATCACTTTAGTCACTGGGAAAATAGTTCTTTTTATGGTTAAAAAATTGAAAAGTTGAGACAAGAGAGAGAAATTTCGCAGGCATTTCTTGTCTAATTGTAGGGTGAAAGAAGAGAATTGGGAAAAGCTTTTCAGCTTTTCCCATTTTCTTTTCAGCTTTTCAACAGGCTCTCCTTACTGAAATGAGATGAAACTTTAGAAAAATGAGGTGATAGGGGGAAATGAGAAAAAAAAAGGGGGAAAGTGGAGGGGAACACCCATTAATGGTCACTCAAGAACTCCAGCAATAATGACCCTGTTCTTTTCTACTCATTTTTCACATAAATCTAGTAAATTTCTTGATTCCAGCTTTAGTTTGGCACCTTGATGTTTCCTGAATAGCTGAACTATTCATAGTAAGCTACTGTAGCCCAGCTGACCCACCGTAATAGATAAAGCTACCATAATCTAGCTGAGCTACCGTAACTGTTAAACTGGACAGTTAAGCTACTGTATACTGTATAAAGCACAGTAATCCAGCTGCTTTTTTTTGTTCCAGACTGTCTTAAATTTTAAAAAGATAGCCGTAGTACGGTGGCTTTTAGAAAACGCCAAACCAAGCTACCGTAATCAGTTGTTTTTCTGAATATGTACAGATTTTTGTTTGGCTTTAAATTTCAAGATATTCCAGTCAGCTTTGCGGTTTTTGCGTCAACTTTGCGATCTTTAAATCCGGGGTAGGCTAATTTCCCGCCATTTTATTTGCGCAACTCGCGCCATAACCTCTTCTAAGTGGACCAATCTTTATGATTTGATTTCATTTTGTAGAACTCAATGGGTGCAACAAAATGAAACTAAAATCATAGAGATTGATCTACTTAGGGAAGAAACAACGGGTTATAGAGTTGCGCAAACGACCCATTGTGCAAAGCGGAAATTAGCCTACCCCTTAAATCTCAGGAATGTACCCACCGAGACTCGCAGCACTTGTTCTACTCTTTTTGCCTCATTATCAATGTTTACTGTAAGTTTAAGTGTAACTCCAAAAAAACAGTACACTAATTGCAATGTTTGATTCCGTTTTGACTAAAATTTCCGAAATCTTTCAGTAAATTTAGTGTTTTTTCGAAAATTCCCTCAATCTGCACTCGAATTTCGTCAATCAGGAGGGGAAAACGTGCAATGTTTGGGATGAAGCCGTTTACTGTCAACAGGTGGGCCGAAAAACATTGACAATATCTTGTAGATGGCTTTTTTTTTGGAAAAAACTTCGTTCAGCTTATCATCGATCGATCGTCAACGGTGGCCGCGGTTTCAGTGAAATGCGCATGTCCTGATGGGTATCGATGTCCCTCGAATCCCGATGATACCCAAGCGAGAGTACAGTCCGTCATTGAAAGCTATTTAGACTCACTGAAACGTATTTTGTAAGTTGCATTCAAGTACATTCAAGAATTCTTCTCAAAGACTTCACTAGTCAAGTAAAAGCTGCCGCAAAGCCGTCACTAGACTTGACTTTTAGAATTGCTTTGAATTATGCTTTGAATTTAGGTTAAATTAAAGCTTTGCTTGAAGAAATGTTGCGATTTGCATTGAAAGAATGACGAGTTTTTTAGTTAGAGATTTAATTGATGCTTTATAAAGTCTAAAAGTACTTAAAAAGATAAAAAATGATGAGCGATTGCTGTTCTGACTCAAAAACTCATTTCATTGAACTTTTCTCCGATTCACAAAATCTTTTTGTAAACTTTTCAGAAAAGAAATTGCTTTATTGATAGCAATTTGGTTATTAAAACTGTTAAAAATAATAATTAGAATGAAATTAATGAATTTTTTTTGTCTAAAACAAAAATATTGATTAAAATGAAATTTTTGTCTAACAATAATGACTAGAATCAAATTTCTCGTCTAACAATAATGGCCAGAATCAAATTTTTGTCTAGAAAAAATGATTAGAATGAAATTTTTGTTTAACAATAATGGCTAGAATCAAATTTTTGTCTAAAAACTCAACAGTAATCCAAAATACGACGTGATCAAGCTATTTTAGGCCAAAAATTGGAAAAACGTCTAATAAAATGCTTTCAGATGTTTTCGCGATGAGGATCGTGACTGGAATCGTTGTCTGATGCGATGTGTGCCGATTGGAGTGTAGAACAAAAAAAAATGCTGAAGTGTTTGAAAGTCTCTACAAAACCCTATTCAATTTGCTTTTTGCTTCATGCTACAGAATCTTTTTGTTAGAATTTCTGAATCTTCTGAATCTTCAGAGTCTTCTAGAGTCTTCAGAGTCTTCAGAGTTCTTCTGAATCTTCAGAGTCTTCAGAATCTTCAGAATCTTCTGAATCTTCTGAATCTTCAAATCTTCTGAATCTTCTGAATCTTTTGCCCTTAAATACAGTGGGGCTGAAGCTTGAAGTCGAAATGAGCTTGAAGTCCGTTGAAATTTTCTGTCATTGAAATCTTTTTGTTCAAATGGTTTTACTGTATCTAAGGGCACAACAAAAAGATTCAGAAGTTAAAGAAAAAAAAGAAATACTTGATCACGTCGTATTTTGGATTACTGTAGAGTTTTCTGAAAAAATTCATTTCAATTTTTTTTCTTTTTTTTTTTTTTTTTTTCTTTTTCTATTCAATATATCTGTATATAGATTTAAAAAAGTAAAAACTTTCAAAAAAAAAGCATCAAAAGAGATTTTCTTTTAATTTTAAAGTCGTCGAAATGAGCTTCAAGGCTTCGTTCAATTTTTCTGTCATTGAATTCTTTTTGTTTAAAATTTTATACCCATTTTCAAATGCCGATTTTTATTGCCGATACAAATTTATTTCTTAAAGCTGAAAAGTCATAAATTTGAAGATTGCTAGAGAAAATTGAACTCGTTTGTCCAGCGAAATTGAACTATTGCCATTGTTGTTCCAAAAGGAATTGGCTCAAAGCTCAAAGAAGCAAAGAAAACCGGTTCAAAAGCGAAAACGAACAAAGAAAACGATGCTTTTAGATCCTTTAGATCTAAAAAACATATCTAAATATATAGAAAACTATATTTTATATCTAAACTATGAGATTTCACCTCTTTCTCTTCCAATTATTCTTCCCATCACTTTTGGAAAGAATAATTGAAAGTTCCCCCCCCTCCTTTCCCCCAAAAATTCTTTCCAATCACTTTTTGCCGGTCTTTTCCACGGAATCGACTACAATAAGCCTCATCAAATGGGGTGGGTTTGAAAAATTTGAAGGAAGGGAAGATATTTTTCAATGCAAACTTAGATAATTCGAAATTTCAGAGAAAAGAACTCTGATTTGTCGGCAAGATGAATGCAAATTATCGATAAAAGGATGGAGAAGCGAAGGGAAACGACTTGCGAAGAGAGGATTGAGAAAAGTCTACCAGGTTTAAAATTTAATTTAAAAGAATCTTTGGTCTCATATGGGGGGTACCAATCCAAACAGGACTTCGGACTGGGGCGGTATATTTGCTCTAGAGCAAGTTAATCATTGACCGTCAGCGTGACTCGAACCCGGGGGCGGGAGGAAGCCGGCGTGGGAGCCGAGCGCGCAACCAATTGACCATAGAGTCATGGGGGGGGCCCGCAAAAAACGGTATTTAATGGGAAGATAGGGTAATTTTAGATTAGAAATCACTAGATTCGCATATTGGATATGTTTAAAAAGGGGTTTTTCTGCTGTTTTGGGCTGTACTACAGTAGTTCTGGTCACGACTGGACTTGGCTAGACTAGGCTACTATGTACTTGGCTAGACTAGGCTACTGTACTTGGCTAGACTAGGCTACTATACTTGGCTAGACTAGGCTACTGTACTTGGCTGGACTAGGGTACCAGGGCTGGATACTGTACAGGGGCTAGTGACTAGTACTGTTGTATGTACTGTACTGGTATCCTGTACTAGGTTATTACAATCCTAAAACTATTACCCAACTTATAGAAACCCCATTGATCCACGATTGTGAGATCTCATGTCCGGGTGCTGATCGAGATTCAGTTATCTCAAAAACTCCATCGAACAATCACAAATGTATACGGTGAGTTTACCGATAAAGCTATTCACTTAACAAGAGATCATGTTTATTTTTTAAAAATCCATTTCTAAACACAAATAATTTGATAAAGAATAACCGTAATTTCATTAATTTAATTTCTCTAGATATTATTCTTATGACACTCTACAAATTGGAAACAAATGGTCGATTTGGCGATCGGGCGTTTGCGCGAATCAGGTGAATTTGGAAAATTCACAAATGAAATTCAATACAAAACCGACAAGAGCAGGTCAACCATGGCACAAGCCATATACTGCCCGACGTAGAATTTTGCGCTGATTCCGAATCTATTTTCCGTTTCTGCTAAATAGCACTCTGTCAAAAGTTATAAGCCTGCAAATTTTTGTTTGCAATTTTAAAAATCATTTCTCGAGTTTAATTTATACGCAGATTTCCTAGAGGCTCTTGGAAGCAGTGGTAGTCGGTGGTAGCTGTGGTAGTCGCTGTGGTAGTCGGTGGTAGCTGTGGTAGTCGCTGTGGTAGTCGTTGGTATGCTGTGGTAGTCGGTGGTAGCTGTGGTAGTCGCTGTGGTAGTCGGTGGTAGCTGTGGTAGTCGCTGTGGTAGTCGGTGGTAGCTGTGGTAGTCGCTGTGGTAGTCGGTGGTAGCTGTGGTAGTCGCTGTGGTAGTCGGTGGTAGCTGTGGTAGTCGCTGTGGTAGTCCGTGTGATAGCTGTGGTAGTCCGTGGGGTAGTCCGTGTGGTAGTCGACTAAAATGCAAAGTAAACCGTCTAGAGTTCGGGTCCACAATTTAGCTTTTATTTGCTTTTTTGGAGGTAATTGATCTCCATTTTAAATACAAGTTTTTTTCAAAGTACTTCTCATACAAATGCTTCCTTTTAACTACGTCTACTACGTCTACGTAGTCGACTACGTAGGTACTACATCGATTTGAGGCGGAGCGCTTTTTTCTTCTTCACTTTTTCTTCTTCACTTTTTCTTCGCAAACCACTTTTCTGGAGTAGTTTTATGTGTAGATTTCGAAAAACATAACGAGAGTGTGGGAAAATGTGTTTGAAGTTGAGTTTTGGGGCTTCAAAGTGTCACTGGCCTTTGGTCATCACACCCGGTTGACTAGAGCGTGTCCCTCTCAAGTAATAGTGCAAAATAAGAAACGACTCCGTTTTCGATTTCATGGATAATGAGCAAGAACGCTTCTGATCCACGTTTTAGAAAACGAGATCGTTTCCTATTTTGCGCTATTACTTGAGAGGGACACACTCTACGGTTGACATTTCCCTTGTGAGAACAATGTGTTCTGACTTGTCTTGTCTCTTAATTTTTCTTAGAATCGTATGATCCAATCAAATTCTCCTTTATACAATATCATTTTCACAGACTTATTTTTATTTAGACGATCACCCTCGAAGTTCACTGTGGATTTCCCGAAAAGGTGCCGGCTAGGCTCTCAAATTGATTGGATTTATTGGATTTATTGGATTTATTGGATTTATTGGATTGATTGGATTGATTGGATTTATTGAATTGATTGAATCTCGAAATATTATCTATTCTATATTATTAAAAATGTTTTCTAATAAATTATCAACTTGTTTGATACGTAAAAAAATCACAAAAATAGATTCTCAGCTTTTCGGGAAACACTTTTTCCGGAAAGAAAAGTGAAAATTTGGGTTATCCTGGCTCTCACTTTTCCTTTCGTTTTTCGATCTTTTTTCATAATCTTTCAATTATCTCAAAAACGTAAATTCTTCTATAATATCTAAATTTATATTTTAAATATTTAATCAAAGCTAATCAATTACTTTTTAATCGTTCAGCTTTGACAAAAATCTTTGACCTACTAAATATTAAAGATTTATAAATCAGCTTTAATTATTAAAACGAATGCTGCATATTCTTGTTATATTGTTATTGTTGTCTTGTGGGAATTGTTGTTTTCGAACAATGTCAGCTGAGAAAGTGATCGAAGCGCTGAGGAAAGGTAAAGAAAATTATGAAAAGAGAGATCAAAAATCTTTGAGGATCTATTAGGGTGGTGCAAAAGAAACTGCCGATGCGTATCAGCTCTCATTTATCAGAAACGAGCGATGCTAACGGCATTCTTTTTTTTTATTTTTTGTTCGCATATTTGTTTGCTATTTATTTCGACATTTTTGAATTTTTTGGTTGTTGTTTATTTTATTTAAAAATGCTTATATTTTTTATTTAGATCATGTTAGCATCGCTCGTTTCTGATAAATGAGAGCTGATACCCATCGGCAGTTTCTTTTGCACCAGTTTGTGCTACGAGCAGCACAACTGTTTAACTTCAAAATTGGAAAGTCTGCTGCCGAATCGCATCGTTCTCTCTGTGCTGCTTCCGGAGATGGCAGTTTGTCTCTCAGGCAGTGTCAGACTTGGTTTCAACGATTCCGAGAGGGAGACGAGACTTTGGAAGATTACGAGCACGGTTCCAATACGGTTCTTTTTTGGATCTAATACCGTTCCAATACGGTTCCAATACGGATTACGAGCACGGTTCCAATACGGTTCCAATTCGGTTCTTTTTTGGATATAATACGGTTCCAATACGGTTCCAATATGGTTCCAATACAGAAGTCGTGAACGAAGCCAAGCTGAGGGACGTTATTCAGGCCGATCCATGCCAATCCATGCCAATCTGCTCGAGATCTTGCGAAAATATTCCATTGTGATCATGTCACCATCGAACGCCATCTTTTTTTTTAATTTACCGTCAAATCGGCAGTTTCTTTTGCACCACCCTAATAGCTCCAGCTTTGGTATAAATTGATAAATTACAATACATATTTAAAGATATTAAAATAGCTTGCCAAGAAGAGAAACTTGAATTTTAAATTATATCTTTTTTATTTTAGATCCCTCCTCCACTCAAATCAACAAATCAAAATCTCAGTCATTCAAAACACTTTCGAGAAGGCACGAAGAAGAAGATTTTGAATCAGTTGAGGATTTTGAATGGGATTTGACATCGAAAGAGATTGATGAGCTGCTGAAAGATGAGCATTCATTGGGTAAGAGATCGGCAAGTTGATCATTGTTTCATTTGAAAGTAAAACTGAGTAGTTTGACCCCTTGAACCAAATCCTAACTTACAACCTTATCACTGAGTGCACATAAGAAAAGTTGAGAGTCATTCCCAAGTTGAGAGCCAAGTTATTTACAGTATCTTAGAAATCATCATAGAAATCAAAATATATCATTGAAAGTATCGTAATCCGTCTTTCAGAAACGACAACAAAGCCAAAAGCTCTAGCCAGAGCCAGAGCCAGAGCCAGAGCCAGAGCTCTAGCCAAAGTTGAAATCAGTGAGATTCACGATATGGAAAGTTTCAAGAAGCATTTTGACAGTAAGATAATTAAGTTTTACTTTTAATTTACTATATTTAGATAATTAAGTACTAGTTGAATTAGCTAAATACTTATTTATAGCTTATTATATATTTAGTTTCTTATTATATATTTAATTCTAGTCATGTGAGGGATTCCAATCCGAATCTAATTCCATCATCGTTTTCTCAGCCATTTCTTGACCGATTGCTCTAAAATTTTGTCTACAAGCTGAAAATATCAATTTCTATCTGTAGACAAGATTTCAGATCAATCGGCCAAGCATCGGCCAAGCAGCAGCCAAGAAAACGAAGGATGGAATTAGGTTCGGATTGGAATTTTCCTATGTCTTGTACATTCTAGATAAATAGCTACCATAAATACTGTAATAGTACTCCACCCCCATAATGACGGTGCGGAGCGTTGCGTAGTCTAGCTTTGAACGAGTTTTTCTCGACACTGGTTTATGCTACAATGCTCGTTTAAATATCAAAAAATAGCCCTGAATTTCAGCTATTTTTTGATACCAAAGATGCATTTTTTGAAAGTACGGGCGCTTTGAAAAAAAATGAAATACTAAAAAACTTTTGCGACTACGCGACTGTACGATGGCGGTGGGGGTACTATTACAGTATTTACGGTAGTTAATTCTAGCTTTTTTCAGAGATGCCTACTTGGGAAACGGAACGCGCGGGATATGCTAAACCAGTCGAAGAAAGTATAAATAACATTTATGGATCAAAAATTGATTGTAAAGCTTTAGGTAACAATTGTCCACTCCTTCCACTTACTTTATTATGTCCAAATGAAACGAAATGTGCTGGTGGACGACCAGAGAATATGGATATGGAGGCACAGGATGTATTGTGCGTTTATTTCTCCGCTTTCCTTTAAACACACTTTTTCTAGTGCATTGAATTCTTGGTTTTTTTTTCACAAGATAAATGAAGAAACTAGAGATTTAAGTGTACTAGAAGGGGTGTGTTTCGAGCACAAAGAACACGACTAGGGTACAGCACTGGACAATGAAATATGATATTTGAAAAACGATCGTCACTTTCGCGCGTCTGTAACTCCCTTGTCTTTGAGTTTAAACTATTAGTGTTATACATTTTCTGAAAGCTCTTTTCAAGGGCTACACAATGGTAATATTAATATTTAGAAATACGGTAAAGAAAAGGGAGTTACAGACGTGCGAAAGTGACGATCTTTTTTCAAATATGGATATTTCATTGTCCAGTAGTGTATCTTTTTGCTTAAAAAAGAGTAAGCGCATCTCTTTCTAGTGCAGAATTGAAATTCAGTGCACCGGGAGGGATGTGTTTTTTGCAATTTTTCGGCTCAAAATACATCAAACTAGTCAAAATTGATGCCTAAAAGTTGAATTTTTCAGTTGTGAACGCGTTTTTCAAAATATGAGCACTTATGTTTTGAATGATTCAATGAATTCACGAAAAATTGATCGCTTACGATGTAAACACGGATTTTGGTGGATCATTGAAAATGCCGAGAAGAGAAATTCGTTCACGAGACTTGAAGAAAGACAAACGATTACTTGTGTGTGATTGTTTGATAAACGATTGACAAACGATTGACAAACAATTGACAAACGATTGATAAACGATTGACAAACGATTGACAAACGACAAACGATTGACAAACGATTGACAAACGATTGACAAACGATTACTTGTGTGTACTCAAAATTGCTTTTCTTTTGTTTTGCTAATGATGATTTATTGTTCTAAACTTTGAAAAGTCTTTGAAGCTCTTTGAAGCTCTTTCAAACTCTTTCAAGATCCATCTTCATACTCAAAAAGATGAGAGTTATCTCTGTAGAAAATAGCCGGATTTCTCGGGAAACCACAACGAATCGTGAATGAGACTGACGTGGAGAGACAAGGCTCGGATCTCCACAAAAACCTGAATCACTTGTAACATTGTTTAAATTGAATAGAATTGAAGTTTTTAAAGTCTGAACAATCTAATAACTACTATATCAAAGAGTAGTCTGTAAGGGCTTTTTCTCAGCCCTGTTTTGATCAATAAAGCTAAAACTATTTTAGAAAACCTTAGAATATAATATAGTTATGTCATTTAAGATAAAAAATTAAAAGTCGAGATTGAGTGGCAGTATGGGGAGTCGAACCCGGGTAGTGTGGGTTGTAGACAAGAGCTTTGCGAGTGCGCCACGGCGACAGATACGAAGGATCCCGAAAAACCCGCTGTTAAGAACTACGGCACTACGGGAGGTTGAACTACTTGAGCCCGGGTGGTGTGAGCGGGGTTAAGGACAGGTTTTTCCGGACAGCTTTCTGGTCGCGTTGGCGCAGTTGGAGTGCTCTTGTCTACAACTCAGACAACCCGGGTCCGCTCCCCCACTAGTGCCACTCAATCTCAATTTTTAATTTTTTATCTTAAATGATATAACTATATTGTATTCTAGGGTTTCTTAAAGTATTTTAGCTTTATTGATCAAAACAGGGCTAGAAAAACCCGGTCTTTGGTCGTTTTTAAATTTTAAATGATAACTATATTAGTTTTACGAGTTTTTAAAGAATTTCTGTTTTTTTGGCTCAAAGACGGCTGAGAAACAGAGAGAGGGACGGAGAGACAATGCTCTTTTATATTGTCGATCTTTTATATGTTCCTTTCCAGCGAATTTCCACTCACCAATCCTCCCATCGTCGCTCCAAATTGTAGCTATAGTAGATATTGCATTTGTGATTCCAGCTGAAATTTTGAAATAAGATTTTGATGTTTTTGGATAACCTTGGAATCTTTGCCAAAACAGTGGCCTCGTCACCCTCCTCACATCCGATTCGACAGTAGACTCGAGTCACATTTTCTGTGAAATTTAGGCAACAGTCTCAACTCTAATCTCTTTTTTCTTTCAATTTAGCTATTGTTTAAGTGATTGGATTTAGAATCTCAGAATTTTGAATTTCTTAGAATTTTTCTTATAAATAAAGCCAAAATTGAGAGAAATTGAGAGGAAATTGAGGGAAAATGGAGGAAAAAATTTGATTCAAAAAATTCAACCAAACCAAAATTTGATTCGAAATTTCCAGTCTAAATCAAACCGATTTTTGATTCGGAAATTTCCGAGCCTAAACCAAACCGATTCGATTCGATAAAAAGCCGAAAATTAGAAAATTAGATCTACTTTTTAATAAATTTCAAATTACCAATAATTGTTGCTATTTTTGAAAAACAACTATTCAATTATTCAATTATTCAATTGTTCAATTGTTGAGTTACTTGATCCGTTTCCTCGTGACACAACGGGTTCACTTCGCTTTCCCTTTTCGGTAGATGGAGGGCACAACGAGTGAGATTTGAGTGATCATAGTGATCACATTGAAATGTTCGAACATCTGAACTTGTACTTTTGAGCTTAAAGCTTAAAATGGAAACGCACAGGAGCTCGTGGATTGATTTTTTTCTTAAGACGTCACTTATACAAGAGAAAAAGAATTCAAAGAATTCAGTGCATCGAAAAGAGTGCGCCATTTTTTTTTCCATTTAAATTCCTCATTTTTCTGCTGCATCAAAGAAAGAAGAAAGAGTCGAAAGAATGAAGAATTCAGTGCACCAGGAAAGGCTTGTTTTCAAGTACACAAAGTACAAAAGTACACAAAGAACACAAAGTACGCAAAGTACAAAAGTACACAAAGAACTCACTCCAGTAATACGACGTGATCGGTGGTTTGGCCTTAAAGGAATCAAAACTGAATGCAAATAGAATAAAAAGAAAGTGAAGGAACATTTTGTTATATGAAATTGGAGAAAGTCGAAAACAAATGGTGGAGATGAAAAAAAAGAATTGCATGTACTGAATCCTGTTCCACTCACTCTTTCCTTTTGTCCTCAAGGGCATTCAAAAGAACAAAAGAAATTGAGAATTGTGTAATGCTTTTGGTGTACTTTGAGCGCTAAAAACGCAACTCTTTCTAGTGCACTGAATTCTTGATTTCTTTTCATATCCGCCTTACTATTCCCCAAAGGTCAAAGATTTTCGATAGGATTGAGATCCGTTGAGCGAACTGGCCAGTCGACTGAGTTGATCTTCTTGAAGAGCATGAACGACTTGGTGAGACAACTGGCGTGAATCGGTGCGTTTTCCTGTTGGACGACGTATGGAGTCCAAGGATTTTGTTGCAAAAATGGCACCAAACAGTCGTCTAAGACGTCACAGTGATCTTGGCTATTCGTTCGATTCGAAATGAATTTCAAATCAACTTTATCCTTGAGCGATAAACGCAGCCCATACCATGACATAGTCTCCGTAGTTTTGTGTGCCAAAAATCATCGGTTAACGTCTAAGATCCCTCCAATAATCCCCATCAAAGTTAAACTTTTTCTCATCGCTGAAAATCAAAATAAATTGAAAACAAACGCACATCACATACCAGTGTAAAATCGTCGCGTAGCTTGGCGAAGTCCAATCAGACATCAAAGCTGGTTGTTTTTTGAAGAGCTCTCGATTGATTTGTGAATTTTCTAACTGCTCGCCTCGTCTTGGAATTCTTGTAGTTCATCTTTGACTTCGTTCATTGACTTTCCATGAATGTTGTTCACAATTCGACGTTTTGTTCGCGGAGTGAGCTTTGGTTTTGGGCCCATTTGAGGTCCTTAGCTTTGGCTTTGGCTTTGAGCTTTGGCTTTGAGCTTTGGCTTTGAGCTTTGGCTTTGGCTTTGAGCAGAAACGCCTTTATTCTTATCGTTAAATCGTTATCGTTAAATCCCAGCAAAAGCACGATGAATTTTCCGACCAATTTCCCGCATTGAATCACGATTTTTCAGCATTGTGTCGATCTTTCAGCATTGTGTCGATCTTTTCATAATCCATGAGTTAATTTGCTAGCGTCATCGTTTCTAAAATAAAGAATTTTTATTAAAATTAATAAAAATAAATAATATAACAAGAAACAATAAAGAAATTCATAAAAAAAACGAATGATTAAGACTTGAAATGGTTCTTGAATTCTTATGTTTGAAATGTTTGAAATGAATGTTTTGAAAGAAAATTTTTGACGGCATACAGTAATCCTTTTTAGGTGTCTTTTAGGGTTTAAAAAAATGCTCTTTCTAATATAAAGTAAAATTTTGTTAATAACTCTTTTATTTTGTTAATAATTCTTCTTAAGCAGCATTTTTAGGGGATTACTCGCAAGATTTGAAACACATTTTATGTGTGCTTTTGATTAAGCTTACTATATCAGAAATTTTCTGATAGATTTACTCTATCTTGTTGCATTTAGCTTCTCATTTCGTTTTAGTGTGAAGAAAAGCACGGACCAGATGGCGAAGCGAAGCTTTATTTAGCTTTATTTAGCGAAGCGAAGCTTTATTAAGCTTTGTTTGGCGAAGCGAAGCTTTTTTAGCTTTATTTAGCGAAGGCGAAGCTTTTATTAAGCTTTGTTTAGCGAAGCGAAGCTTTATTTATTTAGCTTTATTTGGAAAGCTTGGTTTGGCGAAGCGAAGCTTTATTTAGCTTTATTTGGCGAAGCGAAGCTTTATTTAGCTTTGTTTAGCGAAGCGAAGCTTTATTAAGCTTGGTTTGGCGAAGCGAAGCTTTATTTAGCTTTGTTTGGCGAAGCGAAGCTTTATTTAGCTTTGTTTAGCGAAGCGAAGCTTTATTTAGCTTTATTTAGCGAAGCGAAGCTTTATTAAGCTTTGTTTGGCGAAGCTTTATTTATTTCTAGGCCCGCGCCCTGTTCCAAGATCGAACCGCAGTACATCGTTCGGATTGCCCCAAAGAGAAAATCGTGATCTCGTAATGTATTTTTATTCAGCCTAATATTTTTCTTGGGGAAAATAAACAATTTTAAGAATTTTCATTTGATAATTTAAAAACAAACTAAATTCTACATTTCGGCGACTCGGCTGATAGTGGTAGATTCATAGATTACTCTCTTAGCTGGGTACACAAACGATAGCCTACAAAACGATTCTAGAGCGCACTAGAAAGAGTGTGTTAAGAGTGCGTTTCGTTTAGCGTTAAAGCACAAAGCACAAAGAACAATGTGAAGATTTTTGCATGTTATTGGGTAAATTTTTCACTCAAATCAATTTCTCCAATCGGAATCTCTTTGTTTTTTGTGATATTACAAAAAATATGCATGGGGGAATGAAAAGAAAAGCAAAAATTTGAGAAAAACGAAAGAATGTTGCTTTTGAATCAAATGGATCGACGGAAATAGTCTCAAATTTTTATCAGAAATCCATTTCAATCTTGATATGCAAATTTTTCATGGAAACGATTTTCTAGAGTTGAATAGGACAAATGCCTCTACAAATTTTTCTACAAATCCCTCTACAAACTCCTCTACAAACTTCTCTACAAGTTTCTCTACAAATCCCTCTACAAACTTCTCTACAAACTCCTCTACAAACTCCTCTAGAAATTCTACAACTTGGCCAACCCATGACCTGCTAAGCTATTCATCTTTGGATATTGTTTGTATTTTGTTGGAAACGATTTCATTCCCGCTTTATATAAAGTTATTGATTGGGGTTTTGCAATCAAAGAATCCGATTCTTCACTCACCATTCTTTACAATGTTTTTCTCGATTGGTGAGTGAGTACTGTAGGATTTAGGCTATAGGTTACAAACTAGATTACTGTAGGCTACAGGTTACAGGGCTAGGCTGCTTTAGCTGGATTACTGTAAGCTCTAGGCTACAGGTTGCAGGGCTAGGCTGCTGTAGCTAGATTACTGTACGCTTCAGGCTACAGTTTACACGGCTAGGCTACTGTAGTTAGATTACTGTAAGCTCTAGGCTACAGGTTACACGGCTAGGCTGCTATAGCTGAATTACTGTAAGCTCTAGGCTACAGTTTACACGGCTAGGCTACTGTAGCTAGATTACTGTAAGCTCTAGACTACAGTTTACACGGCTAGGCTGCTATAGCTGAACTACTGTAAGCTTTAGGCTACAGTTTACAGGGCTAGGCTGCTGTAGCTAGATTACTGTAAGCTCTAGGCTACAGTTTACAGATTACGGTAGCAGATGCACCTTCCTTTAAGCAGTTGTAATAATTCAGGAGTTGCTGACGTGGCCTCTCTTTTCATCAACGCAATCCTTCGCCATCTCACCGTTTACAAGATTGGACCTGAGGAGGCAAGGAGAAAAGCAATGATCAAAAATTCTTTCCAGACTTGGGAATGGCTTTATCGAGTTGCTTATCTTGTCTCAGCTCTTGTCTTCTATGTTCATTTCCTTGGACATTGTTTCCTTTCGCTTAATCGATTCACTTCAGTGCTTTTACCGGGATATCATCGAAAAGTTAGTAAAGAAAGTTGGTAAAATAAATATTTAGTAAATCTTTATTTAGTTCTGGGCTCATAGCACAAAATGGTTTATCTTTGCGAAATGGTTTGCCGCTTTTGCTTTGATCTCTTATCGGTTTTTAGAAGTAATTGAGCTTTTATAAGTTTCGAGTTTTAGATTAACAGCTCGATTGAATTTCGTTGATCAAAACGATGGGACTTATTTGGTGGACGGTTACAACAATGCGGCTATCCGTGTGGTGAGTCTAGGGGAAAGGGATATCCAGTTCATCCAGGACAAACAAAAAACTCTAAACTAATATTCTAAACTAATACTAAAGTCTAGTACACTAGTTCAATCGCTTTCAGTTATCACTTCTAGTTATCACTTCTAGTTATCACTTCTAGTTATCACTTCCAGTTATCACTTCCAGTTATCACTTCCAGTTATCACTTCCAGCTATCACATCTTGTTTCGGGAACAGTTTGTGGTGTGTCAACGATGATCTCGATGTTTCTCTCAATGATTACTCTTGCTCAACTCTATTGTTTAAGGACAAAGGTTTGAGATTTAGCTTTTGATTCTGACTGTTTCAAAAAGTCGCAAGAATTAAAACAGATCAGAAATGTTTCTTATTGACCAAGATTAGATCAAGAGAACCAGCAGAAAGCCAGCTCAGACTAAAGTAGGACTAGAGTAAGTAGCTTTGCTAAGACTAAAGTACCTTTACCCTAGTCTACTCTAAACCAGCAGAAAGCCAGCTTAGACTAAAGTAGGACTAGAGTAAGTAGCTTTACTAAGACTAAAGTACCGTTACCCTAGTCTACTCTAAAATCAGTGATATTTCTACTGTAAAAGATTTACGGATTTTTAACTTATAAATACAAAAAAAAACAATGTAATATAGTGTGAAAATAATGGAAAAAAATTGGGAATTCATAAAATTCTTAGGTTTCGATGAAACAAGCAAAAAATCGAGCGCAATCTCATGATCTACACTCTTTTAACATTCCTATCCAGTTTGGTTATGGATTGGCAACAGGTTTTTCTAATTGTTGAATAGAAATTTTCATAAAAACGAATGAAATTAAAGCTTTTTATATAAGTTTCACTGAGTTTTTAAGTTCTATCGAGTACATACTGTGAACAATTATGACAAGGAAAAGCTTGCTTGGATTGGAAAGCAATACTTTTGGATAAATGATATTTTGGGTGAGTTTAAAGTTCAAAAGTATTCCAATAAACAAGATCTTCAGTGTTCTCCAATCTCTACACGTTGATCATTTGTTGTTGGCCAGTCGCTTCTATACTACAAGAAGCGAAGTGAGTTCGAAGTTTATAAAGTAAGGAATGGTAAGATTTCCGGAGAGGGGATTGAGCCTTTGGGAGGTTTTTTTCTTTTCTACAGATGCTCTAACCATTGAGCTATCTGGTAACTGTTTGTTAGAGAAGAAAGAAAGAAAAGAAGGGAAGGAAGGGAAGGAATGGAAGGAATGGAAGGAATAGAAGGGAAGGGAAGGGAAGGATGGGAAGAAAGAGAAGGAATGGAAGGAAGGGAAGGGAAGGGAAGGATGGGAAGAAAGAGAAGGAATGGAAGGAAGGGAAGGGATGGGAAGGATGGGAAGAAAGAGAAGGAATGGAAGGAAGGGAAGGAGGAGGATGGGAGAAAGAGAAGGAATGGAAGGAAGGGAAGGGATGGGAAGGATGGGGAAGGAAGGAATGGAAGGAAGGGAAGGGAAGGGAAGGATGGGAAGAAAGAGAAGGAAGGAAGGAAGCTTTACTATACAAGACCCAATCATTCTTTTACAGTACGCAGTATTCAACTGCTACAGTATTCAGTAAACGAAAGGAAATCTCTAATTGAATCTTTTCATCAGATGGACGCTGCTCGTTCCCCGTCAAAAGAGCTCAGCGATGCAGGCCA
Organism: Mesorhabditis belari; assembly: GCA_958450365.1. Classification (NCBI taxonomy): domain Eukaryota; kingdom Metazoa; phylum Nematoda; class Chromadorea; order Rhabditida; family Rhabditidae; genus Mesorhabditis; species Mesorhabditis belari. Next base: position 678,656 of record CAUEEP010000737.1, read on the forward strand.
CTTTCGGGAATGTTTATTCGATGAGAGTTCAATGGAGTATCTACGCATCAACTTTTGAAGCTTTACAGAAATTCATTCGATAAATTCACTTTGTAAATAAAGTTTATTATCAAATTTTATACTTATATAGATAAAAGTGAGGATAATTTACAACTAACTAGCGATCAATGAATGTTTTGAATGAAAGTTTGATCAAGACTTTTACCTGTCTTTCAAATCAGCATGCTGAATATTTTTTCAATATATAATCTTGCTTAAAGCTACTGTTATGTGTCAAAAGTTAATTTGCTAGAGCACAAAGTACATAAAGTTTAACCGTGTCTATTGCTTAAAACATTGTGAAGTTTCAGCTGTTTACAGTATAAATAGAAAATATTCAAGTGGCTGAATACTTTACAGTTATCTTTAGTTATCTTGTAGTTATCTTTAGTTATCTTTAGTTATCTTTAATTATCTTTAATTATCTTGTTGCTATCTTGTAGTTATCTTGTAGATTTGTTATCAAAATGTTTATAGATTTATTTAATAAAACTCTGAGCACAGGCTAACGGGAAAATAATCTCAAATTGAATAAAGTGAGGTAAAAGAAAATAAAAGAAAAGAAAGGAAGGAAGAAAGAAAGAAAGGAAGAAATAAAGAAAGAAAGAAAGAAAGAAGGAAAGAAAGAAGGAAAGAAAGAAAGAAAAGAAAACTCCTTAAAGCTTTGTAATCCATGAAATAATAAAAATCACAGGGGGTAATACTGGATCCGATTTTGTATGAAAAGAAAAAGAAACTTTGAGATCTAATCTTTCAAGATATTCTATTTTTAGTTATATTTTTATTATCTTTATGATAGTTATCAAGAAATACATTCTTTTGTGATCATTCGTGTTAAAATTTCCTCGTCGATGTTATCAAGGGTGATTGACGGATCATAAATCTTGTAAGCCTGAAAATATTGAATTTTATAAAGTTAGTTAAGGATTTAATTAAGGATTTAATCAAATTATTCAATAAAAAGAAACCCTTCGTATCAATTTGAAGTTCGAGATCTCTTTCAAATAGTCCAACGGCACAGCACGACCCTTGATCTGCTTGGCGAGCTTCTGTAATGTTTATGTTGAAGATAATCATAACAATATCTATTTAAGGTTTTTTCTAATAGTAGTGCACCCAAGCGAGCCGAGGTGATGACTATTTACGGCTTCCAAAGTTTTCCCAGAAGCTCAACACTCAAATCCCCCACAAGATCTCATCGTCAGCTACATTTTCCGACTCCACATCGATAGGATCTGATAAGCGGTTCTCGAGATTTCGAGGAATTTAGGCAAAGCTTAGGGTGCACTACTATTAGAGAAAATCGTAGATTTCAAGAAACGATAGATTTCAAGTTAAAGACAAAGTCAAGTCTGAAAGAAAATCCTGGTCTAGTTCTGGCTTGATTTGTCCTTTATCCACTCACTAGCAGCAATGGGATACGCGTAGCTCATTGGTAAAGCGTTCGCCTGGTAAGCGGAATACCGTATTTTCTCTAATAGTAGTGCACCCAAGCGAGCCGAGGTGATGACTATTTACGGCTTCCAAAGTTTTCCCAGAAGCTCAACACTCAAATCCCTCACAAGATCTCATCGTCAGCTACATTTTCCGACCTCACATCGATAGGTTCCGATAAACGGTTCTCGAGATTTCGAGCAATTTAGGCAAAGCTTTTGGTGCACTACTATTAGAGAAAATACGGTATTCAGCATTCTTGGCATGTATCTTGTAGACAAAATGTAGACAAAATGTAGACAGAAAAGTTTTCTAGAAGGTATGTGTTTCTTTGTGTTTTTTTGAGCACAAAGTACATCGTTTTCGTCTCACTTTCATCTTTGACCCTTTCTCATCATCGTAAACGGCCGCGAGAATCGTTCGACTGTTCTCAGCGACACCAAAAGTGTTCAATGAGTCGGAGATCTGAAAAAAATAAAACCTTATTGAAAGACTTGTGTAGATAATTTCATTCTGAAGAATAAAATTCTGAATTTGTTGGATTTTGATCCGTTTTTTCGTCATTAAGCTTTTTTTAGTCTTTAACTATTATTTAAAGGCTTTAAAAGTCTTTTTGCGCTTTGCATTTTGCCGTTTTTCTGTACTCAGCTTTTTCGTGATTCGATTTCGATAGACACGGGAAAGTAAAAGGAAAAATTGGAGCCGTGACAGGGATCGAACCTGGGACAGGCCGGCTTGAAACCAAGCGTGCTAACCACTCGGCTAAACTGAGACCTGCAGCCGGCCTCAGGAAACCATCTGATAATGAGAGTTAAAAAATCCAAAAAATGAAAAATTTTGTTTAAATTGGACTTTTCTATTGGAGAGAGCTTTGAATTGGAATAAATATTGGAAATTTCAAATCCAGTACTCACATTTCTGCTTGGCGACAAACTGTATATCAATTCGGCAGCTAAACTCCTCGTCGACATCCGATTATGGGCATATTGATAAACAGCTTTATTGGCAGCGGCAAGGAAAAGAAATGGTTCAATGATCTGAAAGTTATCAGATAGATATTTTCTTTGTTTTTATGAATTCAATTGATAGATTTGTTTCTTTTCTAAGCCAGTAAAGCCATTTTGAAGTCACTAACTCACCAGTTCAGCTCTGACAAGAGCCGCATCAATCTCACCGGTCCTCAGCTTTCCCCTCAACTCACTCGCGTTCTCGACATCGACAAAGAGGCAAATTCTAAAGAGATTTCTAGCTTAGATAAGCTTAGATTACTTTAAAGTTATCTAAAATTAGAATTAGATGCAGATTCTTGAAAACGTTTCATGAAATTCTTGAAAAACTCTTGAAATTCTTGAAAAACCTTTCGTAATCGTTGAAAATTTAATCCGTTTTACTTAATTTTGATTCAACATTTGATTTGATACAATTTCTTTCCAAAAGTAGCTAAATAAAGATTTCATTGAAATATTTCCTTTTCTTTTGCTTCACCTGATCGCTCTCCTTTGTGTGTAATCATATGGATCGGGCTGTAATTCATAGCATCGCGACACACCCGGCGACATTCGACAACCGCGACTGGAAAATCGAGCACATTGCAAAACCAAAACCCGAATTTTCAGAAATTTATCGATTTAAATGGTTTAGTTATGCAATAAAAATAGATTATGATTCGTTTAATGCATAAAGCTGCATAAGCATAAGCTGCATCAACCTTTATGGCATTGGATTATAGTAAATCATAATTCATAGTGAAATTTTGATATTGTACAATTTTGATATTATACAATGTACAATCTTGATCACAAAAAGCTACAGAATAGATAGAAAATTTGGATAAACCAATTGGATAAACGAGTCATGGACAAAAAGTCTTTTAACGTTGGTTTTTAGGAGTTAATTCTTTGTATATTTTGCTTATTATATTTGCTTATTTTGCTTATTATCCAAAGCTTCTTATCTAAAGCTTATTATCCAAAGCTTCTCATCCAAAGCTTCTCATCCAAAGCTTCTTATCCAAAGCTTCTCTATCCAAAGCCTATGATCCAAAGCTTATGATCCAAAGCTTATGTTCCAAAGCTTATTATCCAAAGCTTCTTATCCAAAGCTTCTTATCCAAAGCTTATGATCCAAAGCTTCTTATCCAAAGCTTATTATCCAAAGCTTCTTATCCAAAGCTTCTTATCCAAAGCTTCTTATCTAAAGCTTATTATCCAAAGCTTATTATCTAATTTTAACATTACAAAAAGATGAATTTTGACAATTTATCAGGTTTCATAAAGTTTTTAATAAAACAAAAATTGAGCCAAAAATTCATGGACAAATTGATGGACAAAAGTCTTTTAAAATGTGAGAAAAACATTATGAAAATCAATACTTAGTAGGTCCTCCGCGAGCCGCAATTACTGCTTCAATTTTTGGCTAAATTTTTGGTTAATTGTTTTTTAAAAAGCTCATAACATATTATAAATCATTGAATCCATCTTGTAATATTAAAATTAGAGATAATAAGCTCATTAAATCTTTCAATCGTTTGCAAATTGGTCGAATTTGAATCAAGATATACAAAGAACAAAAAGAACAAAAAGAAAAGAACAAACTTCTAAAAAGCAACGTTAAACGTTAAAAGACTGTCCATGAATGTAACTTTTAAAAGAAGCTTTAATCTGAAAGAATTCCATTAAAAAAGTTTCCCTTTTTGTTGAGTTTTCCCATAAAAGTTATAGAAAGAAGAATTTCAAAAACCTTTTTCAATTTATTTACAAATTCTCTAAACTAAATTTAGCTAATAAACGTGAATTGAAAATGAAAATGGAAAACTAGAAAAAATCGTGTTGTGAATAGATGAAAATAAGCAATTTTGAGGGTTATTTGGACAAAGTTGCAACCTTGGAAAGGGAAAAATAAAGAAAAACGAAAAAAGAAAAGAGAGAATAGATGGAAAATTGCTTTTTGTCGTTTTTCGACCACCTCTTTTTCCCTATTGAAAAGCGTGGGGTTGAAAGAGAGACAGAGGGGAGTGGAGGAGGAGAGAAACGGGCAAAGGGGAATAGATCGATGTCCATGCATAAGCAAACCGAAAAAACACACGCATACACTTGAAATTCGAGCTATCTCTCTTTAGTAACATTTAGATAGTAACGTTTAGATAGTAACATTTAGAAACTAGAGCTACAGTCGAACTTCGATCTAAAGAATCGTTTGAAACCGAAAACTTTGCTATAACGAACGTAAAGTGTGCCTCAAATTTTTGTTATAACGAAAGGAGAGGGGGGTAATGTTCTGCGCCCTGCGGCCATTTGGCTTGCATTTGGCTGAGGCAGTTATACAGAAATTTTGGGCACTTTTTTGAATTTTAAATTCGTTTTATCGAATTTCGTTATATCGAAGTTCGACTGTATTTATAAGCCAATTTATAAATCAATTTGTTTTCGCGTTATTTCATTTATGACGTTCGTTATAGCAAAGTTTTCGGTTTCAAACGATTCTTTAGATCGAAGTTCGACTGTAGCTCTAGTTTTTAAATGTTACTATCTAAATGTTACTATCTAAATGTTACTATCTAAATGTTACTAAAGAGAGATAGCTCGAATTTCAAGTGTATGCGTGTGTTTTTTTGGTTTGCTTATGCATAGACATCGATCTACGAAGTTCGACTGTAGCTCTAATTTCTAAATTCAATCAATCAATCAAAACGTTCAACCAATCAATCAAAACGAGTTTCGAGCTAACTGGCTAACAAGGAATTTCCTTTAGAATTTCCTTTAAGAAATGAGCATCTCATTTTAGTTTTATTTCATTTAAGATAGAAATTTTTGACTGGAGAAATAGTGTTGAAGTTTTATAAATAATAGAAAATAAAATAAAAAATTAACTTGAAAAAGTTGGGGAAAACAATCGAAAGATAATCTTTTCAAATATAATCCAAATATTTAAAGCAAAAAAAAAGCGATGACAATTATTTGAAGCTATTCAACTTAAAGCTATTCAACTTACTATCCAACCTACTATCCAACCTACTATCCAACCTACTATTCAACCTACTATCCAACCTACTATTCAACCTACTATTCAATTTAAAGCTATTATATATATGCTTTATTCCGTTGAATAGCGACAAAACAAGAACACAATAATCACTGACACCAAAAAGATAAAAGAAAGAGATCCCTCCAGAAAGAATCACAGAGCAGTCAAATGAATTGCCGAAATTGCGGCTTTAAATCTAGCCATGGTGAAAAGATCACGAACATGAGGGGGTAAAAGGTTCCACAATTTAATAACTCGATTAAAAAAGAAACTGTAGAAGCTTTTAGAGGAAAGTTCTATGGAAAAGATATGTTTAAATTTTCCGTACAATGTACAGTGCAATGTACAGTACAATGTACAGTACACTATACAGTACAATGTACAGTGCAATCTACAGTACAATAAATAAAAGCGTTTAAATAACTCTATTCAGCTGACTTTATTGTAAATTGAGTTTATTGTAGGCTTCGGCAAACAAAACCAAAACCAAAACAGACCAAAACCAAAACCAAAACCAAAACCAAAACACCAAAACCAAAACAAACCAAAACTCAATTTGCATATAAATTAACATGTAAATTTAAAATTGTAAAATGCAAATTTGCCTTTCACTTTTTCTCACTCCACAAAATCTCGCGGCCGAAAAAAGGACCAAAACACGACCTCGAAATTTCGAAACAAAAAATAGCCTATGGGATAGATTCTTGGATGCTGATTTCAAATCTGCAAACAGATTTTCGCTAGCTCCTCCCAGTCGCGAGATATTGGCGAGTTTTGGTTTGTTTTGGTTTTGGTTTTGGTAGTTTTGGTTTTGGTTAAGTTTTGTTTTCCGAAGTCTAGTTTATTGTAACACGGATTAGTATTGAATATCAAATTTTTCATACAATAGCTTTCATTTTAGCCAGATTTACTTAAAGTAAGCCAGCAAAATGCAGGCTTTATCCAAACATCCTTTAAGAACAATTCTGTGAGGGTCCACTCTCAGTACAACTTTCATTTCGTTTACAAATAATGTACAAAAGAAATGAAAGTTATAAAGTTCTAGAAAAATAGTAAATGTACGACGTATTTTGCCAATATTAAATGAAAATGGAAAAGAGGTGGAATCGTACGCATTGTTGTTGCTTTTGCTGCAACAGCTGTTGCTCAATCTCTCTCAAAACCAGAACTCTATCAAATTTTCACACCCTTTCAATCAAAAATCAAAAAAAAACTGGAAAAGTGTCGAAATTTTTCCTATTTTGATATTTTGAGAGAAAAATATGTGAAATTTGACTATTTTGCAAATGTTTTTATAGTAAAACATATCAAATATGAGTACTTTTCGGTCATAAATCCACACAGACTCATCTCGGTTAAGAAAGGAGCTGACAAATTGTGAGGGTTGATTATGTTCAGTGAAATAGCTCGTCTGAAGTGATCAGTAGATCAGTCGAAGGGAAATCGATAACCGAGAAGGTTCGCATTGAGATGCTCCACTGAGATGAGTCTTTGTGGATATTTAACTGACAAGTACCCAAATATATTTAAAATTTGGCTTCGATTTTTTTCAGAATAAATTATCGAATTTATATGTACGATATTCTAAATTTATATATGTTGTGTTCGATTTAGATTTCCGTCCGATTTAGATTCAATCTAAATCGGACGTCTTATATAGATTGAACAATAATATAAACATGCTTAATATATGTTGTTAAGCGTTTTCTGTAGTTTTCTGCATTTTTCAAAGGTCTTTTATTGATTACAGTCTATATCGGACGTCCGATACAGATCGAACAATAATAAACGTGCTTAATATATGTTCTTAAGCGTTTTTTTGCAATTTTCTGCGCTTTTCAAAGAATTCAAGATGTCAGAATAGCATGTTCAAGATGCCACAAAGAATTCAAGATGTCACAATGTCACAACTCTGCAATTCAAGATGTCACAATAGCCTAAGCTGCAAAAATAAATAGAAATTTTTAACTCGTTCGTTGTTGTTGTTGGTTTTTTGTTGTTGTGTGTTGTAATTTCGCATCTATTCTGTTAACGCTAATAGATTGTTTCATAGTTGGGTTTTCTTTTCAGAAAAAGACAGTAACAGACCTTTGAAAAATGCAGAAAACTACAGAAAACGCTTAAGAACATGTATTAAGCATGTTTATATTATTGTTCAATCTATACAAGACGTATTATTGTTCAATCTATATAAGATTTAGATTGAATCTAAATCGGACGTCCGATATAGACTGTAATCTAAATCGGACGTCCGCGATAAGTTCAATCTAAATCGGACGGAAATCTAAATCGGACACAACATATATTTATAAATTAGTACTAGATAGAGCTATTTAAATTTTAAAAATTTCAAATTAGTCAGCTAGAATTATCCTCAATCATTAAAGCTAAATTTAACAAATTTGGTCGCTAGTACGGTCTTCTTTTCTATTGTTTTCAAAAAATTTTTGCTAAGATTCTGAAAATGCGTGTCTAGGGGTTATTTTTGACGCCGATCACGAAACCCATGTTTTTAGCCTAGGTTTCTGCACGGAAAACTAACGAAACGTGAAAACAGCCATTTTTTTGGCTCAGCCGCCCTTTACTAAAATAGCTGTAAAAACTTTTAGAAAAGAGATATCTCAAAACGGCTTTTACCAATCGATCCGTCTTGAATTCAGCTTTAGAATGAGCTATAAAACGTCAAAATTCGACAAATTTAAGGTACTCTCCCAAAAAATCGGAAAGGACTTTTCCATCAACCCAATATAATGTACAATGTATTACATAGTACTGAATAGGAACTATGATCTAAAGATCACAAAGGTCAAAGATCTAAAGAAAGATTGGGGTTAGTTAATCAAATTTAAGCCCATGAAGGTTCTAGAGTCTGTAAAAGAAGTTAGTGGTAGGTCAGAAGCTTTAGAATGAGACTGGCTTCTGACCTACCACTAACTTCTTTTACAGACTCTAGAACCTTCATGAGCTTAAATTTGATTAACTAACCCCAATCTTTCTTTAGATCTTTGATCTTTGTGATCTTTAGATCATAGTTCCTATTCAGTCAGAGTCAGAAGCCAGAGCCAGAGCCAGAAGCCAGATCCAGACCAGGTCTAAACCAGTTGGAAAGAAATGACAATCTTGTTGGGTACTGGATCAAATCAAACAGTTTTGTAAATCAATGTGAAGCTAGTGCTAATGCTAATGCAAAGTATCAAACAAATCAAAAAAAAATTGTTTTAAGACTAAAATAGAGATGTTATCTGTTGAAATTGACAAATGTGAACTAAATTTTCCGGTAAATTTGCAAAGTTTTCAATTGGAAACGGAAATTTTCTGCACGATTTCTCAATTTCTCTTTCTCTTTTGGTGGAAATGAATGAACAGAAATTGAGAAAACTTTAATTGCAATTGAAAATATTGCAATTGAAAGAGTTCAAATAAATTTTCCGATAAATTTGCAGAGTTTAGTATTATTATTAAGATAAAATGATCAAAAAAGCTTAAATAATCTAAATTTTAAAAGCTATAATCTTTAAGCTATAATCTATTTGAAAAGCTATAGTCGAAATCAAAGAAAATCACGTAAAAATCAAAGAAAATCAAGAAAATCAAAGAAAATCAAAGAAAATCAAAGAAAATGAAAGAAAATCAAGCGCCAATCCCTAAGGGAAAAGGTGTTTATTTAAAAAATAAACAAAAAAATAAAGTATAGAATTGTTTTTATAAAAAAAAAAAAGTGAGAAAATGATCGTGAAAGAGGGTCAGAAAATGTGGAGAATTAACAGAAAAAAGTCTCTTTTCTCGTTTTGTGGTGTAACAAACATGATCCTATTTATCTTTTGTCTGTTTATCGCTCCATTTTCTTCTCTCAGCTTAGATTTAAACACAAAAAAGAAGACTAACATAGCTACAATGCGAAAGTTGGCTAAGTTCAGTTGGCTAACATTAGGCTGAGTTTTTTTATAGCAAATTTAGCAAACACTGAGATGAGAAATTCGATTTTGCAAAATTTTGCAGAACTCTAATATAAGTTTATGATGTTTTCACAAGTTTTTGGTGTTAAAATCAATCAAACACGTTCAATTATTGATAAACGGATCACTTTCATAGTTTTTACTTGTATATTTGGATCAACTATAGTATCGGAGAGCATTTCAATATCAGGAGGGGCAATTTTTTCAGGCACAATTTATGTTTTAGTATTTTAGTAAAGTTTTATGTTGATAACTTTTGATAAAAAGAATATTTTCTGAAAGCTGACGTTCTAAACTATCTAAATCTTATTAAAACTTTACAATCTGACAAGCGAAAGCTGCCTAAAAATGAGCTGCAAGTTGGCAAAAAAAAAAAAAGAACAAAAACTAGTTCATTTAACTATAAGGATTCAGTTTTAAAAATACAAAACTATTGCAATATTGTCTGATTGATTGAAAAAAAAACTCACCGTTTGTAGAGCATTTATCCCGGAGACTCCAAATGGGATATTGGGATGTCGTTGAAGTTGTAGATGGATGGATGGGTAAACGGAGAGATTCGATGCTATAATTACTCCCTCCTTTCCCGTCTTTCCTCTCTTTTCACCACTTCTGAATTCGAAATTGTATGTCTAAAAATATTGTGATTCTGCCATAGAAACCGCGTGTGAAAAGTAAAATATAATAAAATAGTGAAATATGTGAAAAGTTGAGATAAACAAAAGTAAAATACTATAAGTTAATTAAGATAAATAAAAGTAAAATATTATAGGATAATTACTTAGATATTGTAGTATAAATCAACAAAAACATTAAACAATTTGAGAGGCATCAAAGTATTCTAAAAGAAAAAGAATAAAGCTAACAATAAGACATTTTCGAAGATAACAATAAGACATATTTTGCAAATGTTTTTATAGTAGAACATATCAAATATGGGTACTTGTTGACTTTTTGGTACTTGTCGGCTATACATCCACACAGACTCATCTCGGTTAAGAAAGAAGCTGACAATTTGTGAGGGTTGATTATATTCAGTGAAATAGCTCGTCTGAAGTGATCAGTAGATCAGTCGAAGGGAAATCGATAACCGAGAAGGCTGGAGATATTCGCATGGAGATGTTTAACTGAGATGAGTCTCTGTGGATGTATAAACGATAAGTACCTTTTTTTGAACTTAAATAGCAAAACTGTTAAACGTAAATAGTAAATTTTTAATAAATATCCGTTCATTTGAACTTGGGAAATGGGAAAAGAAAAGAAAATAGACTAGGATTGGTTTATTTTGAAAAACACTTGGCCAGATGGCTAGAAAAATTCGATTTAGATTGGATAATTGAGAAATTTTCTTAGTAATATTGTAAAAATCATTTAGCTCACCCAATTTTATTTTATGCTATTTGGATGTTACTATTAAAAACTTTGAAAAAAAAAGGGTTTGTTGTAAAAGTAATGCGGTTTCCTTGATTGCAGATTAGTGATCGTGATACTTTGCTTTAAATTATGGCAAAGTCATTGGCTAAAGAAAATCTAGAGCTAACATTAAATTCAGCGATTCACTTAGAAAATCACAAGAGATTTAAATCTAAAGTTTCTTTCTAAATGGTTGGATAATCTTTAAATTATGACATTAGATTCATTTTTAAAGAAACAGTTTGATTAAAATTGAGCACATAGAATTTAAGATTTAAACAAACGAATTGGTAAAACCGTAAATACTATAATAGTACCCCCATTCCTATAACGGTGCGGAGTGTTGCGTAGTTTAGCTTTGAACGAGTTTTTCTCGACACTGGTTTATGCTACAATGCTCGTTTAAATATCAAAAAATAGCCCTGAATTTCAGCTATTTTTTGATACCAAAGACGCATTTTTTGAAAGTACGGGCGCTTTGCAAAAAATTAAATACTAAAAAACTTTTGCGACTACGCGACTGTACGAGGGGGGTGAGGTACTATTACAGTATTTACGGTAAACAATTTGAGTTTAAGTCTAGAGCTAAAATAGTAATCCATTCAAGAATGGGATATCAAAATAACAAGAATAGTAGAGTTTTTGTGGGTAAAAAGATGTAGATAGAAGATAAAAAGAAAAGAAGAGAAGAGAAGAGAAGAGAAGAGAGGAGAAGAGGCAAAAGGAAGCTGTGAAAAAGTTTGCTGAAGAAAAAAAAGTGAAAAAAGAGAGGATTGGGGACGAGCAGAAGAAGAAGAAGAAGTGGAGAAGAGGCCGGGAATGGGATGGGAGACAGGGCCCTAATCACACCCATTCGTGTCTCTGCAGCCCCTTTTGGCCAGAAAAACCCTGCCCAGATATGTACAAGAGTGGAAAATGGAAAAGACAAATGAATCTCTTCCAAAATTCATTCTAAATTCACTTCCACATTTTTCTTGGCACTTTTGCGTTTTGTTGAAACAACTGCTGACAATTTGAGCGTAATTTTTGGAATTTGAAATAGAAAAGAAGATTTGAGGAATAGGAATTAGGGAGAGCTGAGTGAGTCAGTTATTATAAAAAGTTTTATTTCTAAATATAAGAACTTTGAGGACTCGTTGACTTTTGATAAATTTAGCTCATTGATGTCAAAGTGTCATTGATGTCATTGATGTCATTGATGCCATTTAATGTCATTGATATCATTTAAAATGTTTCAGTTTTTTTAATCTATAAGTTGAAGGAAACAAATTTTTCTACTCAAAAAGGTTATTGAAAAAGAAAAATCGCTGGTCACTTTGGACTCTCGAAAGTTTTATTATTCGATTGTTCAGTGCAGGTGAATGGTAAGTCAGATGTTAAGATGTCAGATGTTAAGTCAAATATTATTCATTAGAAATTTTTTAACTAACAACAACAAGCAGAAAATTTCAATTTACTGATGAGGAGAAATTCGAGAAAAGATTTCCGGTGTCTGAGGCAAAAAACCAAAAAAGAAAAAAACGAGTGACTAATCGAGGTAGCTCGGATTACGAGTTCCCATAGATGATGCGAGTTTTAAGGAAACAAGATTACAAGTTCACCAAAGGAAAATCTAGAAATTTAGAAGGTTATATATAATATCATTTCTAGAAAGGAATTCAATGTTCAAAGTATGCGGTGAAAGATGAAAGATGACTGGGATTAGTGAAGGGGAAAGGGGTGACTTTGAATGGGGAGAATTTGAATCCGATTTAAAAGCTTGCCGCATTTATTCCTCAAATGGAAAACGACAAAGCTGTTTTCTAAAGAATGTGTTTCTATTTTCGATCTCAAAGAACGAGCCTTAGACTCTCGAAGAGTTCAGCTAGTGCATCTAGTGCAGTACATCATCTAGTGCAGTACATCATCTAGTGCAGTACATCATCTAGTGCACTGAATTCTCCATTTTCTCATAGATGAGTGAATTAACTGAGTGAAAGTGAGTTCACTCTCGAAAATGAGTGAATCAAGTGCACCAGAAAGGGTGTTTTTCCATTTTCGAGCACGAAGTATAATAGATAGATCTAAAATCGATAACTTGAAAGATTTTGTGTTAAATATATCAAGATTTTCCATTTCTGGGTCTCCGTATGGCTCTCTTAAGAGAAGCAATATCGTTTCCCTCACCCAAACCACTTGAGGGATTCCTTTTTCATTCCTAAGGGTGTAATTACACCATCGCACGACACCCTGAAAAATGGGAAAAGGAGAAAAATGCGGCTCTTGATTGGGGTAATTTTTGATAATGATCTGGGTAATTTTCATGATTGGAGATGCGAGTGCTTTTTAGCTTTCAGTACAAAGAATTGGTTTTAAAGCTTGAATTTTCAGAATGAGATGAAGAGAAAAAGGAAGAGATACTAGATTTAGAAGAGATACTTTTTTTTTTGATCTGTCTTCGCATTCAGGTGTTCCTATTTGCGCAGATCACAACCTGCTTTCACATTTCTCTATCCCTTGCTATTGTTATCCAGTGTTTCCTATCTTGATTGTTCCTGGCTCGAAGTCTTCGACTTGCTTGTGCTGGTGGTGGTTGCACTCTAGCCATCCTTTCTCTGACCGTCTCTGCCACTCTTGTGCTCCACCTCGTTGCTGGTCTTCCGATGGGCCTCTTCTGGTCTTGTGGTAGCCACTCTGTGATCCGTATCATCCATCTGTCGTCTGTTCTTCTGGCTACGTGGCCAGACCATCTGAGTCTTTTTCTCTCAATCACTTCCACTGGATCTCTGAGTCCGGAGAGCTGACGCATATCCGTAAGAAGAGATACTAGATCACTTGATATCACATTTCCCACAAATTTGAATGTAAGGAATGTGAGGAATGTAAGGAAGATTGAAAATTTGTAAGGAATTTGTAGGAATTCTGTTCGTGCAGAAATTTGTAGATGTAGCACAGAATAGTACCGGTTACTTCAAACAAGTGTCAATCGTCAGAGGTACTAATAGATTGGTAGAGGTTAAAAATAAAATACTGAGCCATTAAAGATACTGTAAGATCCTAGTATTTTGTTTCACTTTATTATGCCGATCAAAAGCTATTCATTAGACAAGCTTTACTTGAAATAAAATTTATTTAAACAGAAAATTACAGTAAAACCTACGTATTCTTGTAAAGAATAGTTCTAAGCAAAAAAAACTGTGTGAAATTCTTTAGTAACTTTTAAGCTAAACGCCGATTGAACAAAACAAGGAAAAGGCACTGGTGGACTCAAAAAAAAGAGGAAAACGGAAGCTTTATGAGATCGGCGGGTTGGCCTTTTCCCCATTTCTTTTTCCTTCTATTCTAATGAGATTTCCACGGGAACTATTATGGAAATCCTCTGTGGGTGAAGGGGAGAACAAAACGGCCAAGGAAAACAAAGCTTATACGATTTTTTTACGAGACTGAATTTGCAATACCAAGTGTAGATGGTGTTTTTTTTTGAATCTGGACTGAAAAACAAAACCCTAAAGTTGAGCAGCTTTGCATAAATTTTTGATAATCTTTGTTTAGTGAGTTTTCGCCATTAAATGCATTTAAAATTTCGGGGGTGGGACAAATGCGACCTTTTTTTTGCGCACCTGGACATTTGCGCACCTTTTTTTTGCTGGAAAAGGCCTTAGGAAAGGTCGTAGAGCTTCAAAAATGTTTTTCTAGAAGGGAATCGTATGCGTAGATTCTGAATTTCGACAAATCAGACCTCGTTAACACGTCAAATTTGGGCTAAAAGGCAAAAACTACGCAACTTCATGCTTTTCCGCAGTTCGAAGCTCTACGGCCTTGCCTGGCCTTTTCCAGCAAAAAAAAGCAAATGTCCAGGTGCGCAAAAAAAGGTAGCATTTGTCCCACCCCCAAAATTTCTCCATTAATTTGCAGTTTCAGATCAATCAATTTCAGACAAAATTTTAAATTAGCATTTAATTTTTTCAATTGGCGAGAAAATGTCGGATTTTCTTTCATTCTTTCAAATCTCGTCATGGGAGTCGTCTGCTCGTCGCAAAAGGAAAAGCTCGACGATGAACAGATTGAAGGTAAATTTTGTGAATTTTGTGAAACTAACAGGGAAATTCCCGTGTAAGATGTTCAACTCTCTGTTTCTGAAAGTGTTCTAAACGCTTTAGAAAGCTTTAATGCTGAGCTTTTATTGAATTTTGTATCATTATTGTTGCAATTGTTGAAATTTTCATCAAAAGTTATTTGAAATCTTATTGAAATCTTGAAAGCAAGCACGTTCAAAGGGTTTTAAGATGCGAGAAGCATTTGTTTCGTATAAAATTTAAAACTTTTACGTGTTGTGACTAATTTTTCCATTTAGAACTTGCTTCCACCCTCAAACAACCGTTGACATCAGGTGCGTTTCAAATTTTACATGTTTTTGATCAGTAAAATGTTTTGTTTTTAGTGTTTTTAGTGTTTGAATTGTTTGAGAGGGGCCACTTTTATCTTGGCTTAGTTGAATCTAATGTTTTGAGTGGTTGTATTGATTACTTTTATCTATTCTAAGGTAATCAAATATTGCTTGATAGATTGGTGATTATTTTAGCAAGTTTTTTGGCAATTCTAGCTTAATTTCATGTACTTTAACCATCAAACGCTACCTCAAAGCTGCTTACACTTGAAAATCAAACAAAAGCGGCAATATGAAACTTGAAACATGTTGTAAATGCTCTAAAAGTATAACCATATTTGATTATCCTAGGATAGATAGATATAAAGGTATCAATACAACCACTCAAAACATTAGATCCAACTAAGCCAGTATAAAACTGACCCCTCCCAACCACCAAAGTATGCTTGTTTAAATGCTTCAGTTTAAAAGAAAATCTGTGTTGCAGTGGGAATTAAGTACATTATTGTCATTTAGATAGAGATCTCAATTCGAAAAGTTTCGAGAGTTCCTACGAACAGGCGTCAATGTTTAACCGTGAGTTTTTTTTGTTTATTTAAGCATCAGCTGTTCTAGAATTATTTGATTTCATTGTTTTTAGAAAAACGAAAAGTCTTTTCGTTCCGCGTGATTGCCGGCGCCACTCATTGCAAACATCTTATGGTTGGTTCTTAAAATTCTAAAGGCATTACATTACTTTAAGTTCAGCTAAGTGTAAAATGACGATAGTAGCTGAACTTAAGGTTGCTTCTTGATCCAAATTTCTTTTTTAGAAAGAACTCCAACGTACCACTCACGAGAAACAAATGCTGAGCGAACGGTTGACGGAATTGCACAAAAATCATAAGGTTTATTTTTAATTTTGTCAAGAATCTAAAATTTTTAAGTTAATTCACCGAATTTTTTTATTTTAGGAGCTCTTCAAATGCAACACACGCTGATGGCATCAGGCCGTGTTGCATCAGGCCTGATGCAACACGGCAAAATGGAAAGAGATTTCAACCGAAACACAAAGAATATTAAAGTTTTATCGCTTTGTTTTGTATTTACGGGTATGTTTTGTGAATAGCTTTTGATTGAAATAATAAAATGTTTTGCTTAAAGATATTTCTGGGAATTCTTGTTTTATTGCAATTATTTACTTCCAAACAAGGGTTTTGAGGATTTTATGTGGATGAAGTTGGGCTACACAACTTTACATTGCACGCTGAGAATGGAAAGAGGGAATGAAGGGTTTTTGAAGAATAACAAGGATGTAAAACAGGGTCAAAAACAGTTTAGAAACCTTTCACGACGTGTTTTCTTTGACTTTACCTTCTGACATGTTCTACTTCCACAAATTAATTTATTTGTTTCATTTCAGGATCGCTTCCGCATCAAGATGGCCACCGATTCGGCTCTCATCGAGATGGCGTTGACGCTGGTGCGTGATTTGAAGCGAAATGATGACATCATCCCACCATACCAAGGAGATCGCGTGAAAGATTGCATCAACGGGATCAACTCCCTCTACACAATCACCTTCAATCAAGTGCAACAAATTCGCGCAGGCACGTCGAATCCCGAAAACTCGCAACGAATCACCACGGAAAGCGCCGCTCGATCGAAAGCCATTCAATTCGTTTACCGTTGCTTGATCGCCTACCAAAACGAACGCTTGAAGAGGATCAAAGGGTTGCGGTGGCAATTCGGCGGCGTTATTCCGCCCGTCATCAAAGCAAATCTAAACGACACGGAGCTCGGGTTCTTCAACGAGTACTGCACAACGTTAGCCGATTTCCAGTCGAGTTTCGGTAACTCGGGAGTGAATTTATTGGCGTGCACAAAGCCGCCAAAAGAGTTGTACATGCAGGTGCGAGTGTTGAGCGATTACGGGGAATTCGAGACTTCTGATGGGAATGTGGTCACATTGACGAGCTCGTCTCTTCACAATATGCTAGCCCACGACTGCGAGATGTTAATCAGAAAAGGTGTGCTCGAGCCGATGTAAATGATCAATTTTGAAAGTTTAGGAACCATTTGTGAGTTGCGTTCTTTACTGAATCTTATAAGTCATCCGGTATTTTTTCCAAATTCATCTAACTAATTCCAGTGAAAGATTCTATTGTTGTGTCGAGTTTTGAAATTTTTTAGGTTTATTTTTTCTTTTTCGAGTGTTTGATATAAATTTTTATGTCGCCGAAAAAGAAAAATGGCAACACAACCAATAATCAAATGCACGATAAGGCCAGTTTTTTTTTCCAGTTATCAGCTTTACAGGTACATATCGAACTACAATATTAGTGTTCTATTTGTGGATCTACAAGAGTTTACGATACTTGAAGTAGTCAAAAGTAATATTGTTTCACGTATAACATACAAGCCTTCGATCTGACTCGGGTAACTCTATGCAGCTCTGAAAATTCTGCATTTGTTCTACTTAATGGCTGAACGAACACTTTGGATATGTGAAAAAGTAGCCCTTCCCCCACTCAATAAGTGCCTCTTTTATTCGGGGCTAATCTTTGGTGTGCTTTTTTTTCCTCAAACGACGAGAAAACGCAATTCTCGTCGTTCCTTTTGAGTCTGAAGAAAGAGCTTTAGAAAAATCAACTTTTCTCGGATTTCCTCTAGATGAAGATATTCTAGATTTTTCATTTGAACGAGAAATTCGTATTTCTTTAATGGAAACACATTACACTTATCGAAGTGAGTTCGGTTTTTGCTTTGATTAATAGAAGATGAGTCATTCAGCCATTTTAATGAGTTTTTGCAAAAGCCTCGATTGGATTTTTATTCTTATCCAAATGTTTACTCACTGCGTTTTTGCTTAGCTGGAATCTTGAATTTTATTCCAAAGTATTCAAGCTGAATACTCAAAATCTGGATCAAATTTAATAGTATCTGACATTTTAAAGCTATAGTAGGAATTGTTTTTTTGCGGTCCCATTCAAAAATGAAACGCTACGGAGCAGTTTCCATTCGATCGGCGATGAATTCTGCTGGTTATTAACTTTTTTTTTTTGAAATTAGCATTCATTTTTATAGATGACATCGATCCGGCTAGCTTGCGATCTCACCTCATCTCTGGGTTAACGGTAAATTTGAAGCTTTCCAGTGAAATGTATTCATTTCCAGATTCTTCCTTCACTGTTCGCTTGTCTATTGGGCGTTTTTGCGGCAACATTGCTCGTCATGGCTTCAAGTAAGTGAAATTACCTGGAATAGGTAGAACCTACCGTAAATACTGTAATAGTACCCCACCCCCATAATGACGGTGCGGAGTGTTGTGTAGTCTAGCTTTGGACGCGTTTTTCTTGACACTCGTTTATGCTATAATGCGCGCTTAGTTATCAAAAAATAGCCCTGAATTTCAGCTATTTTTTGATACCAAAGACGCATTTTTGGGAGTACAAGTGCTTTGAAAAGAATGAAATCCTAAAAAAAAAAAGCGACTACGCGACTGTATGAGGAGGGTGGGGTACTATTACAGTATTTACGGTAGGTGCAAACTAATGGCTCTAGCCATACAATTAATTTGCAAATTAATGCAAATTAATCTTATGGCTTTTTACACCTAGTAAATAGTCTTTAGTCTTTAGGTCTTTAGAATAGACTTCTGACAGTGAGAACCAAAGCTTGATCAATTTCTCTTTCAGCGTTGAGCGCGCGCCTGCGTTTACCGATCCACTCGTTGATGGGTTTCGCGGCGATGATCGATTTCGTTGTTTGTGTGTATTTGGTGGGAAAAAAAATGGCAAGGAAAATTATTTTAAAAGTTTTTAGGTACAAGTCCAAATCATGGTGTTAAACGGATGGCACAACGTTCCACAGAAAACCTGTTTCCTCGGCTCACTACACGGTTTAGCGGCTTTGAATGCACAGGTATTCGAGTAGAAGAATCATAAAGTAAATGAAGCAAATTTTTTACTTGAAACGGAAAGCTAAGAATTCGAAAAAAGGTCAACATTTTGGATAACATTAAAAGGAAATTCGCGAAAAATTTCCACCATAATCCTTTTCACTTAGCTACTATTGAATAGTTTTGCTAAAAATAGACAGGCGTACTGTTGGCGATGTCAATCGAGAGGTTTTACTCTGCCGGATTGAAGAAAAGCGTTGGGTAAGTAAGTCGGCTAAAGTTCAGTAAATACTCCATTTTCAGAGCTAAGAAAATTTCAAAAAACTCGTTTCCCAAATGGCCTTTCATCCTTTTCACTCTCATTTTCTCATCACTTCTTACGACAATTGGTTGGGTGATCCCAATCGGATCCGAGCTAGTCATCTCTTGCTTCTCAAGTTCATCATATGGAAATGAAAAGTTGGTTTTTTCAAAAATGTTTTGAACAAAAAAACTTCCAGTGCTCGACTAACTTGGTTGATCTCTCATTTGATCGGGATTCTTTCGTCGGTGATTTTCTTGCTGTTAACATATCGACGTCTTTCTAATCAAGCAACAAGTTGGGCACAAAGAAAGTCTATTCAAAGTCGATTTCAGACACTGGCGCAATCTCTTTGTCTCTTCTCCGCTCACTCACAATTATCTCCATATTTTCATTGACTTCTTGGGTTCTTTATAGTTTGGGATCAATAAGTCAAATGGTGAGTTTGAAAAATTCTTCAATACAAAAAATTTAGCTTTCTAATTTCCCACCACAAGCGGAGTTGCATTTGTCTTGGCCTCTGCTATTGCTTTCTACAGTAAAGCCCGTTACCCTATTCACCGCTGAGCGAAAATATCGAAGGGCCATGTTATTGTTTCTTACATGTGGATGGTGAAAAACCAGCTCAAGTCAAGCTCTTACAAACAAATTTCAGGAGAGGAGAGCTGGATGGAAGATTGGCCACGAGACAAGGCGGAATATCTGGCACCGGATTTTTGGCTCTCGCCGCAGCTACAGCTCGTGCCGGATCGACGACAATGGATTTTTAAATTATGCACTCAAACATTTTGTTTTTCATTCTAATCTGATACAATTTATTTGATCACAAAATTTGTTAAATCAAACACACCCGCAATACAAAAGTTTAAAGTACAGAATAACGGACCCGTATGAAAATATTTGGTCGAGAAATTCATAGATTTTTGAAAAGATTATCGTTCTGCCGCTGAGTCCAAGCTGTTCGATGGTGACGAGACAACGGGGATTCCATATGATACGACCGAGGCGCCAGTGAGATGACGAAGCTTTGCTCGGCTACGTGCGAACGCCATTCCATCCATCAACATGCGCAATCTAGACCAAAGTTATTGAACTTTAATTTACCTAGATCTATACCTCTCCCCGTCATTTGCTTTTGGTTTTCGTTGTTCGGCGTCAAACATGTAGTCGCTGAGATCGATGAAGTAGCGATCAATTTCACCGTCAGTCACCATCCACAAGCATCCGACAACGCAGGGACTATCGGCAATGAAGTAGTCGTAAATTGAAGATCGTCCATCTAGTCCTGGGCCTTCCGGTGTAATTGCAACACTAAAACTAGATTCTAGACAGCTAAAATTTAGACAATCACCTTGAACACCCCATAAGAAATCCCACAGCTTGACATCCACTTTTTCGCACGGCCGTCCGTCCAAAATATTTTGATCCAGATCCATGACCGAAGTAACTAAAGTTTAAATGAAAAAGTAATAAGTAGGAAACCTTACACATAAATGTCATTGGCCGACAGCATTTTCTTGAAGTTCTCGGGCTCTGGTACACGTCCAACGATCCCTGTCCATCCGAGTTTTGCCATGTGGTCACACATTCGTTTTTTCGTATCGTCGAGATTGTTGTCTGGATCGCAGATGAACACTCCTCTTGCCGGATTAATCGGGCGTGGAATCTGACAAAGAGAATTAAAAGGATGCGTTGGCAAAACATACCGAGTAGTTTTTCTTCTCGAAAATTTCCAATAACTTGTGAACCGAGCCGAATCGTCCAATGTAGGGATTCTTTTCAAAGATCGGAAGACTCTCCCAGGGTATTATCGAAAGCTCCTAAAAAATCAAATTTTATTAAATAATCTACTTCGAAACTACCGGCGATGTTACAATCATTGTGTAGCGTGGAAACGAGTAAGCGACATCGCTTGCCGCCTTTTTGAGTTGGACATAGAAGTCCGAGTTTGTCCGCGAAACTTTTGCTGCCTCGGCTGATCCAAGCTCACCGTTCAACTCGCAAAAGGCTGGAATCAATGGTTTCCATAGCGTCTCGTATTCTTCATGGCTTCCCGTTGCAAAAAGTGACACAAGTTCCGTCGCAATGTAGGATGAAAGACCCCTGTTCGTTTGCGCTTTTGTAGTTAACGATTGGATCCTGGAAGTAAAAAGTAGAAGTATTTTACAAAAAAAAAACTACATCTTAGCCGCTTTCCGGCCTTCTGCCCCTAGAGTTGCGCTCGGTCGGAACAACATTGCAAAGGGGCCGAGAAGTTGGTTTTGAACTTTGGCACAGAAAGCCTAAAAGAGATTGAATCATTTCTTTATCCAAATACATACCCTAAGCGAATCGTCAACTCGTCTACGCTCTTTCCAAAAATACTTGCTGTCGGTGGTGACTTTTGCCAAATTACCTAAAATTATATTATCATTTTACCATGGATAAAGTATGTACCGGTCGTATCGTTATCTCGCATGATTGTTGTCATGTCTTTGATGAACTCGTCAAGCTAAATTTTAGAATGATAACTAGCAAATAAAAACTGATTACTTTATCTTTCGATGCGATTGGCACAATAACTGGAGGACGGCTACAATGAAGCTTGACAACGACGAAATCACCGCCGTTATTGAGCACGAGTTGGAGCACGGTGATGTCTTCTGGCAGCTTCTCAACTTTTGCTTGAAATTGCGAAGCACTTCGAAATTCCTCTCCAAAATCTCGTCCAATGGCTCGAGCAGCTTGTCGCGTAGCAAGAAGACACATCTCGGCGCTCATCATCGCACTTTCCCAAGGATAGATTGACAACTAAAACCAAAAATTACACAACTAATTCGCGAATAAATAACCTGTGCAATCATTGAGCATATCGGTAATCTCCAGTCACGATACATCAAGTGTTTATGGAGTGCATATTGTTTCCGCGCATCTTCCACTGCTTTCTCTCTTTTCGCTGCCAGTTCGCCGTCTTCTGTCGTCTTTGGATTTGCTTGCAATATCTTCTTCTTCGCGTTTTTCTTAAAATATATAATTTAGTATTTAAAAATATATCACAACCGCAAGCATCCAAGAATAGCAAAGTGGTGGGCATGCAGGCCGTGATGCTTGTGCCAAAGCCAGGAATTCAGCTTGAAGAAAAGAACTTGCGTACTTATAGATCTAAACAAATTGATAAAACAGAAGTTCCTAAATTTGTTACTTTTTTGGTCCATTCACTAACAGTGGTAATAACCGAAGTCCCGGCCCGAGGTGCTCGATATCCGTCATTGTAGCGTAGCCACTGAATCATCACAAGTATCCACAGCATTGACATAAGCAAGGGGGGTCTCTAAAAAAAATCTTAAACTTTAGCGTTTATACAAATGAACTAACTGGTTTGGAGAGATTTCCTAATAGTTGCTGCTGAGTAGGCGTATTCAAAGAACGAAGTTGTGTGAAAGCCTCACACAATCCTTGAACAGCAACTTCATTAGTAGGAAAACCATCGTAGGCAAAAGCAAAGATATGCCACTAAAATGCATGTACATTAGCAAAATTTTTTTTGGAAAACCTCAAAGCGGTAAACTGGATCAAATCGAGAAATTGCACAATTTGAACATGAACAAGTCTCAGCATACAAATGTAGAATGGGATTTGATGTGTCACTAAAACAAAACTTTTTGAGAAAACTTTACAAAACTTACTCTTCGTTTACACACAACTCGAGGAAAGTGTCAGTCAGAGCACCTATCGTCATATCGGCAACTCCTTGTTTGGTGGTTTTCATCTCGCCTTCTGGTTGGACCACAGAATCCTAAATTCTAACTCAATACGAAACTCAAATTTAACACCAACACTATACAGATGTTGGAGCATTTTGCGCATGTTTGGACGGCTGTGTGAATCGTAGAATGAAGCGAAGCGCACCCAGAACATCAAGGATGAAGCTCGAACAATACTAAAGAAACGATACGTGTGTTAGAGGCAAAAAAGGGCTTACTTTGAATGCAGTCCAAGTCTGAGTGAGGCGATCCAATACTTCAATGACGCATAGCACGCTTCCCTGGTTTGTCCGGATTTGAACATTTCAAGCACGTATTGATGGACAAAGTAGAAATGCTCGGCAACGCGAAGTGAAACTTTTACTAAATTAATACAATAAGAGTTATCAGAAATGCTACTTACATATGTGTCCAGAATCTTTGCCTTCGGTATCGAACAAAGGAAGCTCATAATTCGCAGAGCTGTCGACCAACAAGTTTCGAGCCATGTTCTTCACGATGACCTCACTAGAGTGCAACATTTGCTCGAGGTGGACCAATCCATCTTTGGCTTTATATCGAGTACCATCATCTTTTACCTAAAGTTAATTATTTAAACACTGAAAGGGAGAGAAACCTCTCGACGTTGCAATTTGTAGGCATTCGCAAGGCAGCTGTTGATTAACGCCATCAGTTCATAGTTTGCATACGTCTTCTCATCTTTCCTTTCCTCGAGGTATTCGTAGAGTTGCTGGATCGAATGCTCCTAGTAAACTGGTAAAACCTTGCTGAAAGAAAAACATACTCGAAATTTTGCTTCCACGTGAAACACCTTGATTTGCCGACAAATACTGGCGAATTGGCTGTGTTCAATGAATTTATCCCGTGTGAACATGTTATTCTATAAAAAAATATTCAAAACAATGTATTGAATCCAAACCCTTTCATCGTAGAACCCATCTAACACTTCCCATTCAGCAAGCAAGACGCACCACTTCTGATAAGCACATTCGATGTCTAGATCTTTTTCGAAGATTGTTAAGATGTCCTTCAGCATCAGTAACCCTTTGTAGTGCTAAAATCCATTTATTCGAGATCTTAACCAAAGCCACACATGTCCGCTCAAAAAAAGGGCAGCCGCCAAATTCCGAAGCTGCTTGTTGTATGGCGCACGTGCTTGAGTTGAGGCTTGCAACAGCAATGGTTGAATCCTGGTGATGTACAAAGTGTAGGCCCGCTAAAAATTTGAAGTTTAAGGATAGCAAATCGATAGTACCATTAGTGCTGCGTGTGGATTCGATTCTTGATTGGCAAACGCATATTGATGAGTTACTAAAACGTGCGGCGCCAAGTCGCTCTGCTCGATCTCTTTCCCACAAGCTCGCAATACATCACACATCTGAATCAGACTTTTATAAAAATGCAAAAAATTGAATAACTTTTCGTTGAACGAAGAAAAGCTGTCCAGTAAATGCTCGAAAATGTTGATTCAATTGTTCGTACAACTTCTGCGATCCAACTTGGCTGACGGAAGTGGTGGCCGTTGATGGTGTGTCTTCGTCAAATTGCAGCAACTTTCGAGCAGGCGTCTTTTCATTCCTTTTCTCCTTCTTTGATGCTAAAATTAAAGATTTAGACGTTATCAGGGCTATTTTAAACAAAACTACTAAGCATAACACAAACTACCTTTGTTTAGGCTCTTTGGTGTTGAAGTTAGCAGGTCGTGCAAGCGAGCTGGCGAGATAGCCCTCAACGGCGATTTTCCCCGAGCTCTAAACAAAAACAAATGATGTTAAGAACCAAAAACAAACTTTCTAACGGTGTCCAGAGGAATTGAAGCCATCAAGATGAACTTGAAGTGCCTGAAATCAAAGAATTGCTCGAGTCGCGGCCAAAAGAAAGCGTTGCGAGTAAAGAAGTGCACCCGGCAAGAACAAACAGGTTAGGGGCACCGTGATCACGTTAGGTAAAACAATAGACTACTAGCTTATTTGAATTGGCAGTTTGCAAAACTGAAAATATCCAAAGCCTTTCATTTCGGGCAATAACTGAACAGTATTGAGTCCAATCACAGCTTTATCTAACGATTTAATCTCGAATCGAACGAACCATCAGAGAAACAAAAACAAAGAAAAAGCTACAAATTCTTGTTTTGACAAAAAGCAAGAAATGTGACTTTTAGTTTCAATTACAATTCAAATCTTGATCGTCTCTGTCTATTGCTGAATCAGCTTGTATTGATTTGAATAGGATGCCTGGGGCAGGGCAAAGGGTAAATGGTGGTTACTCGGTTACGCGCCAAGCAAGAAAACAAGATACAAGAACAGCTGGGGAATGAAGGGCTGCAGAACATTTGATCAAATTGCTACCAACAACAAGATAAATACTTAAAATCGACATACCCAGATAGGTAGATAATGAATAAAATGTGCTAGAGCCACCAATCGCGTAATCCGAGAGAATGAGAAATAGTCTATTTACAAACTTAAATAGCGGCAATTGCCAATGTTTCAATATTCGGCTTTTCAATTGAATATCTAGTCGTAAAAAATAAATTTATTTGACATGTAAAACATTTGATTGCTTTTTTCACCACCATTGTTGATTTTGCGTTGCTTGGTTGAATTGAGCGGTGAACACGTTGTCTTGAGCGGGGAAAACTGGAAATTGATTCGATTTATGATTGCAGCAGGCTTTGATCAAGGTTTAAAAGCTTAAGTTTAAACTTTACCTGATTGCTCGTTGAGATTCTGGTTGGCTTGTAGACCTTGATGTTGGGAATATGGGGGCACGCTCATCGCACGATTGCCGAGATCCGTCGGTGTGGTCACACTGGAATTGTTTTCGTTGTTAAAGTACGGTTCAACTAAAACTTATAGCGGCTGATAAAAACTTGGTTTTTAAGTTACTTATCGTATTGTAGTTAGTCAATGCTACTTGAATTAGAATTGGGTCTAGAAGTACTGTAGATAAATCCAAGTATGAAATGTGTAGAACAGTAAACTGGGCTCCTTGTACAATACATTGTTGTTTGTAAGCTAGATCTTATTATACTGTACTTACAATACAATAATGTTTGTAGATATGAGATAAGAGAGAAGTTTTAGCAAAGATACCCATAATTTTCCGAATGATTGTGTGGCGATCGAGGAACGATTTGAGATGATTGGAAAGTTGCTGAAAACGAGCTTTTGAAAATGTTTCATTAAAATGACTACTGTAAATACTACGTACAGTCATGTAAATACAGGCGTACAGTCGCGTAGTCGCAAAAGTTTTTTATTATTTCATTTTTTTCAAAGCGTCCGTATTTTCAAAAAATAGCCTTGAATTTCAGCTATTTTTTTATACCTAAGTACGCATTGTAGCATGAGCCAGTGTCGAGAAAAACGCGTTCAAAGCTAGACTACGCAACACTCCGCACAGTCATTATGAGGGTGGGGTACTATTACAGTATTTACGGTATCTATAAGGATAGGTTTCAACTTTTCCAAACTCACGCATAACATTATTCGTGGCCATAATAGTCGGCGTGTCGGTGCCAGCAATATTGATATTGCTGAGAGACATTGATCCGGGAGAGAGCCCGGTCGGCGCTGTGGCTCCACCAATGCATACCGATGTTGAACGGCCAAGTGGGGAGAAGGATCCTTGCTGAAATTGGGGTATTTTAAAACTGAATGGCAATTAGGGTAAGTCATGGATTGACTGAAGGGCTACTATAAATCAATTTCCAGTCAAAGCTGATAAAATGCTCCTTTTGACTATCACGCTTTCTCAAAAGTGTCAACTTTCGAAACTATCGTAACCCCTGAAGCTAGTTTACAAAAGTTAGCATATTTTAGAAAACTGGTTAATGACAGAAAACGGTACCGTAGCCCTTTAGCCAGCGTAACCCTATTTTAACCAGCTACAGTAACCCTTTAGATTTAGAGTAATCTTTTCCAGTACCTGAAAGTGATGTCCATGCGCTGTCTGCCATTGCTCCACTTGTTCCGAGGCTCCAATCGGTCGAAACACGTTCTCCGAGATTCCAAGCTTGATCTCGGCTTCCTCCTGAAAATCTCGGCTTCTTCCTTTTATACCATAAATACTCGAATAGAAGTCCCTATAGGAGTGTCGCGTAGTCAAAGTTTCCTCTCAAACAAACGCTCATATCTTGGCACCAGTTCGTTTGCTTTCGCTCGCTTTGTTATCAAATTAAAGTAGTGAGAATGGGTGTTTTTTTTGAGATATCACACATATTTCTAGCATTAACCAGTGCTTAGAAAAAAGTGATTGAAAAATGATGAAAAATTGGCTTAGGGGTTGTATTGTTTGTTACCAAATTATTCGGGGGTGGGACAAATGCGACCTTTTTTGCGCACCTGGACATTTGCGCACCTTTTTTGCTGGAAAAGGCCTTAGGCAAGGCCGTAGAGCTTCGAAAATATTTCGAAAATTTTTCCATATAAGGGAATCGTATGCGTAGATTCCGAATTTCGACAAATCGGACCTCGCTGACACGTCAAATTTGGGCTAAAAGGCAAAAACTGCGGAAAAGCGTTAAGTTGCGTAGTTTTTGCCTTTTAACCCAAATTTGACGTGTCAGGGAGGTCTGATTTGTCGAAATTCGGAATCTACGCATACGATTCCCTAATAGGGGAATATTTTCGAAGCTCTACGGCCTTTCCTAAGGCCTTTTCCAGCAAAAAAAAGGTGCGCAAATGTCCAGGTGCGCAAAAAAAAGGTCGCATTTGTCCCACCCCCAATTATTCGTGTGAATAAATGTATTTTTATAAGCTACAGTATCCCTATCTATAAAAGACAAGTTTCTTCTACTATAATAGAAAGCCTACGGTATCCTATAGCTATTATCTAGAATTCTTAGATTATCTACTAAATTAGTATTTAGCTCGATTAGCTCGTTTGTTTCTGCGCGTTTGAGTATCAAATTAAAGTAGAAAGGATGAGTGATTTTTTGAGATATAAAATATATTTTTAGCATTAAGCAGCATTAAGCAGCGCTTAGAAAAAAAAGTGGATTGAAAAATGACAAAAAAAAGTCGATTTTTTCTCATTTTCTTTTGATCCCTTGACAAAATTTGTTTTCTTTTTCTGATTTTTGATCCCGAAACCTCTCAGTTTCCAAGGTTTTCTTTTGTATTTTCCCCTAAATAGCTTATTCAAACGCGGGAAAAAAGTGCTTCAAAATGCGGAGTTCAAAAATTAAAAATTAGCTCATTGTTTAAAAAGTTGAGGACACCTGAAACTAAAATTAGCTAAATTTTTTTGAAACCAAGTGGATATGGAGATTTGAAATTCTCTAGTTACTGTAGTTGCAAGCAGTACTCAAGTACAATTACATTGTACTGCTTACAATTACATTGTACTGCTTACAATTACATTGTACTGCTTACAATTACATTGTAATGCTTACAATTACATTGTAATGCTTACAATTACATTTACAGTACAAATTAGTACTTTAGTACAGTATTTTATCCGCTTTTTAGAGAACGTTTAGAAAGATCCTTTAACTGAATATTTTAAGAGCTCATTTAGATATTCAGCTAATCGAGAGCTCTTTGAGAGCACTCAAGCACTCTAATGTAGTGAATTAGCACAGAATAACTACAATCGCAAGCTTAAAATCCGTACTGAAAACTTGACAAAACATTTTTATCCATATCCTTTCTCATTCTCGAACCTGTGCTGCCAAAGCGGCCAATTGCCGTTCTCGTTTGTACCGACGGCGATGAGATCGGTTTGCCTGATTTCCATTGTGATGCTTCAGAATGTGTTCCTAAAAAGTTCTTCTTAGAAATGGCATAAATATTTTTATTCTCTTACAAGTTATTAATACAACAGAGTAAATCTGAAGCTTTCAAAAGCTTAGCTAGCTAAAGCTAAAACTAAGCTAGCTAAAGCTAAGCTAAGCTAGCTAAAGCTAAGCTAAGCTAGCTAAAGCTAAGCTAAGCTAGCTAAAGCTAAGCTAAGCTAGCTAAAGCTAAGCTAAGCTAGCTAAAGCTAAGCTAAGCTAGCTAAAGCTAAGCTAAGCTAGCTAAAGCTAAGCTAGCTAAAGCTAAGCTAGCTAAAGCTAAGCTAGCTAAAGCTAAGCTAGCTAAAGCTAAGCTAGCTAAAGCTAAGCTAGCTAAAGCTAAGCTAGCTAAAGCTAAGCTAGCTAAAGCTAAGCTAAGCTAGCTAAAGCTAAGCTAAGCTAGCTAAAGCTAAGCTAGCTAAAGCTCACTCACCTTCAACTTGTCTCTCCTCGACGAGGCATAGTCGCAAATATCACACTTGAACGGTTTCTCATCCAAATGAATCCGCTCGTGTCTCACCAAATGGGATTTCTCGATGAACCCACGATTGCAAATCTATAAATGTAGACAGCAAGAGTTTTGATAACTTATTCTTTCAAACCTTGCAAGTGTGAGCTCTCACAGCTAAATGCGTCCGCAAATGGGCGGCAAGTTGACTCTTCTTTGGGGAACTGAATTCATTTTCATTTTCAAATAATAAAGTTTTTTTTAAAAACCTATAATCACATCCCTCAATATGACAATAGAAAACATCGCCATTGTGTCCCTTTTTGTGAGTCAGGATGTGATCGGCGGATTTCGACGAGAAGCCACATTCATCACAGATGTGCGGTCTGAAAAGTTGATGATGAATGTTGTTGATGATGATGTTGTTGAACAATGGCAATAATGGATAAGTTAAAACAAGCCTAGCATCCGCATGAGTGCTCATATGAGAATCGAGAGCACTCTGCTGATTAAACGATCGACCACACTCGACACAGTGAAGAGCTGCCTAAAGTGAATTGATTGAGCTGATTGAATGTTTTCTAAAATAGGTTTCTTTTGGAATAGCCATTGAATCTTGATGATCTTGATCTTAATCTTGAGCCATCTTGATATTTTTTTGCTAACCTCATCAGCGTGCAGCTTCTCGTGAGCCCAAACTTGAGTTCTCGTGCGTCCCCGAAAACCGCATTGAGCACACTTGAAGAAACGGATTTCACCTAGAAATACTAGTCACTAGGCTTAGCTTGGCTTAGCTTCAAGTCTTTTAAGTCTATGACTGCTAGACTAGACTAGAGTGCTAGACTAGACTAGACTGCTAGACTAGACTAGACTACTAGACTAGACTAGACTACTAGACTAGACTAGACTACTAGACTAGACTAGACTACTAGACTAGACTAGACTACTAGACTAGACTGCTAGACCAAACCAAGTCTAACAATCACAATATTCTTTTATTTTAAAAAGCTATTCAAGCTATTCAAAAGTTGATATGTTAATTTCCAGCTAACCCACTGTGAACAAGCATATGAGCAAGAAGATCCTGCACACGATCATTTGACACAAAAGGACAATGAGCACAATTGTAAGGCGGCATCTAAAGAATTCTTTTCAAATTTGAATTCTAATTTTTTACAACTCACATGAAAATGATTCTGTCTAACATGTTCATAGAAATTCTTGCTCCATTTGCACTCGAAATCGCACATCTGGCAGACGAAAATCGTGTTCCGGTTGTGCTTTCGGGCACAGTGACGAGCTGTTTCCTAAAAATGATATTAAGTTAATAAATTTCATAAATCAAGTTAATATCTAAATTTGCAATCACCTCTTCGCTATTGCTAGCGAAACGACAATATGGACAAGGATTAGAACCGGCCGGATCGGACACTTCTTCACCGTCATCAACCTGTAAAGAAATGATTGGCAAAGAATCTGGAAGCAGAATTGAACCCTCGATCTTCCGCTTATCAGGCGGATTCTCTGCCACTGAGCTATCAGTGCCTTCTTTACCCAAGAAGAAATAGGAAAGCCAAGAAAGAGAAAGAAGAGAAAGGAAGGAAGAGAAAGGAAGAGAAAGAAAGGAAGAGAAAGAAAGGAAGAGAAAGAAGAGAAAGGAAGGAAGAGAAAGAAGAGAAAGAAAGGAAGAAAGAGAAGTCGCAAGAAATGTAAGCATGGCTAGAGTCTAGCCAGTAGCTGGAGAGCACCGGTTCTAGTAAGATCCATGACCAGGCTTAAGCTTAAGTCTGGCTTCTGGTGCAGCCAGGATAATTGGCTAATACAATTATTATTGTATTAGCCAATTATCCTGGCTATACTATTTCTAGATTAGTTACCGAATCTGGATCCAATAAATCATCATCAGTATAGGTGATGATGCCAGTCAAAATACTTCCATCCGCATAAACTCCATCCAGCTCATCTTCGTCAAAAGCGGCAATGTCAACTAGAGGATTTGAATGAAATAATGTACAAAATCTCATATGAAATTCAAATTTAGCCATAGAACAAAAGAGATCATGTTTTTGCCTAGTAATGAATGAGAATAACTTCTTCAACCAACCATCATCATCAGTGATTCGTTTTGGCGGCCGACCACGACGTTTGAAGCCTTTATGTTTTCTAGAAAAGCTTTTACAATTCAATATTTCATTTGACAATATATAAACTTTTAAATTGCTTCTTTAAATTGCTTCTTTAACTAGTTAACCATCAAAAATGATTTCTTAAACGTAAAATTATTGCTTAAACGTAAAATTTAGTGTTCACAAGTAACAGGATACTTGGTCAATTGATTGTAGGTTCAAAAAAAAACCGATTGTACAGGTTTTTGATCAGTTTTTGATCAGTTTTTGATCGGTTTTCGAACAATTTTCATCTCAAAATCGATTTACCGAAAATCAAAAACATGCTTTTTGATATTTTCCTTTCGATTCCCCTTTTCACAAACCGTATTTTGTGAAGCAATCGATTCCGTGCCTCATCCGCATCACTGCCGGACGTTGCTCCAATATCATCACGATCTTTCAACGAAATACGCAGCCTCAACTTTGTTCCACTCCCTTCACCAACATATTGAGCACCGTTTAGCTGAAAAAACACGATCGTTTTATGAAGTTGAAGTTGAAGATTTGAGATTTTAAAAAGAACTTAATGATTGCTCATAAATGGTGCTTATGGGGGTGGGACAAATGCGACCTTTTTTTTGCGCACCTGGACATTTGCGCACCTCTTTTTGCTGGAAAAGGCCTTAGGAAAGGTCGTAGAGCTTCAAAAATGTTTTTATAGAAGGGAATCGTATGCGTAGATTCCGAATTTCGACAAATCAGACCTCGCTGACACGTCAAATTTGGGCTAAAAGGCAAAAACTGCGGAAAAGCATTAAGTTGCGTAGTTTTTGCCTTTTAGCCCAAATTTGACTTGTCAGCGAGGTCTGATTTGTCGAAATTCGGAATCTACGCATACGATTCCCTTCTATAAAAACATTTTTGAAGCTCTACGACCTTTCCTAAGGCCTTTTCCAGCAAAAAGAGGTGCGCAAATGTCCAGGTGCGCAAAAAAAAGGTCGCATTTGTCCCACCCCTGTGCTTATAAATGCAAATCCATCCATTTTTTTCCACTCAAAATCTTTCATTTTTCTTCTTTTTGCAAGAAAAATGAAAAATGCAAAATTTAGTGTAATAGAAAGTGTGGGTTTTAATTTCTAAGCGCAAAGTACATCATGAAAAATATTCGATGAACTTACAATTTCTTCGGTGGTCGGATGTCCTTCTACAGGGACGTCCATTGAGTCATCCTCAGAGCCGTATAGACTTCTAAAACATATTAATATTAAAAAGTTGTTATAAACCTCAAATAATAAGAATCATATGTTATATACTCGACTGAATAATTTAGAAAAAAGATCAACTCCCACCCTTCCTCGTCATCCAAATCACTGTAGCCTTCTTCATCATCCAACTCATCCATTTCCTAAAATATAGCTTTCGTTTGATAATTTTCGATTTAAAACTTCAGTAACATTATTTTAATCGATATTTATTTACATTTAAGAGCTAATCTATTTGTTTTTTTTTTCCACTCACCACATCATTCTCATTTCCATTAGTCGCATGATGCTCAGGGAAAGCGGTGTTCGCTAAGAGATTCGCGTATTGCTCTTGATATTTGCTGGGCAGGAGACCAGAGCGAGATCTGTACAGTATTTTAAAGTTTAAAAAATCTTTATGAGTAACAGATTTGAGTCAAGTCAAGTTTATCATTTTATTTTTCACTAGAGTAAAAATTCTTCTAAGTACATCAGGTTTCAGAGCTTTGAAATTTGCTGAGCTGAGCTGTACAGTCGTACAATTTGCTGTACAGTCGACTCACTCTATAACGGAATGGAAGGGACTAAAAATTCTTAGTTTATATAGAGCTTTAGACTGTAAAGTCGACTCACTCTATAACGGAGCTCTATATAACGGAAAACTATATAACGGAATGAAATTTTGATCCCGCCCGACGCTAAGCTATATAAAACGGCACTCTATATAACGGAAAGCTTTCGGATTTTTGATTCCTTTCATTTCGTTATATAGAGACCCATACTTGAAAAAAGTCTCTTGATTCTCTTATTGATCGATACGTAAATTAGCCAAATTTAATGTATAGTATGAATTTTAAATTTAAAACTAATCCAAATTAGTTCAAGTATGGGCTTGCTTTGCTAGTGTTAAGCTTCACTTCACTAAAAGGCAAAATTTCTCAAGTAGAGAAGATTTGCTGACGCTGACAACTCTGCTCTTCATTCTCTACTTTGAACACTGGTATTATTTAGCATTAGTTTTCTAGTGACTAAAGAAAATACTTAAAAATGTTATGTTAATGTAAAAATAAAAATGTTCCCAATAAGGTTCCAATACGGTTCTTTTTAGGTCCAATACGGTTCTCTTTAGGTCCAATACGGCTCAATAAGGTCCCAATACGGTTCTTTTTATATCCAATACGGTTCTAATACGGTTCCAATAGGTTTTAAATTCAAATCCACCCACAATTGTTGCATCATGAGCAAGCGACTCGGCATGCTTCGCGAGAACAACGATGCATAATCCAAGAGAAACTCGATCGCCGTCTCGCTACACTAAAATTATTTGTAGAAAATCTATTAAATAATATTAAATCTTTAGTCTTAAACTTATTGAATTAATCCTTTAAAGGAAAAGCACTTAAAAGCTTCGCTCAAACTGTGATTCACTCAACACTAACATTTGGCAACTGTACACCGGTGAGAAGTTGTCGAAAATGCGGCTCTCGTTTCTCGATGTCCTCGGAAATCCAGCGAACAATGAGCCTAAAGAGACATAGGTTTTCATTTCTTTTTCACAAAAAATAAAAAGATTTCATGCACCCCGAAAGGGCACAGAGGCACAGAAAGGCACGCACTTCAAATGCACATCCGGCAAGATGACATTCACATGTTTTGGCTCGTCAAGTAGTTTCGTCAACTGTGCGATCGTGTATTGGAGGATGTCGACCGACTCGAGCACACATCGATTGATGTTCGCATCGAAGAACTCGCAAGCGGTCTAGAAATTTCGTTTTGATAAACAAAACTGAAAGCCTCATCCACCTAAAAGACTAAAAGCGAACGGCTTTTCAGACAAAGAATTGATTCAATTTTCTACAAATTCATGCAAAAACATTTTTTCCTATTACAAGAGTCACGTGACCATAATCAACATCAATCAAAAATCACCTTCAACAAAACGGGTAAATTGTATTTGGTGGCGAGTTGTTTTATCGATATCACGTTCGCCGCATCAAGGTATCGATCCAAGTACTCACAGCAATAGCCCTTCAATTTTGTCACCTAAACTCGTCACATTGATTTGAGTCAGTTTTTGTTTTTCGGGGTACCAAGAAATTGTTCGCCAATTTCAACAATTCGGTGACCGTTGATCGATCGATCACGATATTCCCGCTGTACATGTAATTGAGAAAGAGCTCGAAGGCGGCTGGGTTTGGGCAGTTTACTGTCACCTGAAAGCCAATAATATCGGTTCTACGGTAATCCAATAAAAAGTAGTAGCTCAATAGATGCTTTATAAAGTTCTTAAAAGATTCCAGTCAATGGAAACCAAGCGTTTCAGCTATCTTTTGCGATCTCAATTCCAAAAAATTATCAAAATCTTACATGCTCTTTCGTGATTTTCCCATATCGAAAGATTGAATCGAAATACGGACTGCAAGCGGCCAAAATATTCCGATGAGCGGTGAAGCGGCGATCTTTCACCTGAAATCACTTTTATCTTAAACTCGAGCTTCGAATGAACCGTGATGAAGACATCGCAAAAACGGCCAGTCTCCCGCTGATATCGGAGCCTTTCCAGAACCTATTACAGATAGATTTTCGGAAATTCTTTGCGAACTACCGTTGTCCCATGTTGATCCGTAAAAGACATCGGATTCAAACCATTGCTTTCCACTGAAGCTACCAAGGCCATTACTAAAAATTTTATTCAAATTATAGGCTTTTAACTGAAAACTATGGTAAGATACAAGTTTGTTAGAACCTTGAAAAATACCCCCTCCGGGTTGTCTCTTTGTGCACAAATGCCTTTCGCAATTTGTATCTTTTCGTGGTCTATGCCGAAGCCGATGACAAGAAAAGGAGCGTGAATTCCCAAGGGTTTTCCCCATCAACATTCTTTTGCATTCATGCATTTGGTACAATAGGAGTTTTTAAATTTTTATGCAAACTTTAAACTCGATTTTGAAAAAAACAGCACGGCGAATTGGAGTTTTCGGTGAAAAGTGAATACTACATAAATGAATGAAATGAAATAAATAATTGAATGAATATACTCTACAGAACGGAGAACGGGAAAAACACGCACTTTGCAATTAAAAATGATTAAAGCAAAGTACACTTATTTTTCTTCTTCTTCTTTTGCTGGAGTGCTGCTTGCGTGGCTTTCTCAAACACCTCACGAATGCCCTAAAATGACAATGAATTTAATGAAATTAAATATACCATTTGCTTGTGGTGACTATTTGAAAAGATATAAAAACTTGAAACTCACATCCTTAGTCTTAGCTGAGCATTCCAAATAAGCGTAGGCACCAATTTGATCGGCAATGGCTTTTCCTTGCTCGGGTTTGACTGGCTCTTGCTTCATCTTCTGAAGTTCCCGAATGGTGATTGGATCATTTCGCAAATCCTTCTTGTTTCCAACCAAAATGATAGGCACATTGGGGCAGAAGTGTCGAACCTGAACAAAAAAACATTTTAACAGTTAAAACAGGTCGTGCAAGTTTCGTAAAAGCTTTATCAAAGCTCCAATTAAGCCGTGACACTTTTGAATATTGAATTCATCATGGAAAAAAGAAAGTCTTGTTCCTGTGCAAGCCACTAATTTGTTTTCGTAATCAAACAGACCTATCCTATACTTTACAATTAGTATACTTGCTGCTCATCCCATTATTTTAGTTTTTATGAATCCACGAGAAATTTTGACCGAATATTTTTTAGTGGACATCACTTTTCCCTGGGGTTATCTTTCATTAGAAAATCTGTTCTCGATTTGACCACAACGTTCCCATATTTGTTTGTTTTCTTTCAAGCAAAGTATCACATCATTTTAGAAATTTCCAAAATCTAGCTATAAAATGTCCCTCACAAATGCAATAAATTTTCGTGGTTAAAGAAAAACGTTTTCGGGAAGCCGTCTTAACCCCTCCGGCTGCCCTTCGGGGAGCTCTCAGAAATGAGGCGCGCGCCAAGCAAGTGAGCCGACGGGAAAGAAGGGGGACGCCGAATGGCGGGAAAAGAAAAGAGGGCGTCCTTTTAGGAAGGGGACAGATGAGACTTGGATCGATAGAACGTGTGGGGCTGCGGCATCGTCTACCGACTACCAGGGAGCACACTAGTCGTCACACAACCCCTGATGAACCCATTTCAAGGAAAGTATTTGACTTAAAAGCTCCCGTCTTCATTAGCTTAATGTAAACAATGATCGAGGCCGAAGCACGCGCTCGTCGAAAAATAATTGAATTGGCAGCATTATGTAAAGACAATTAATAAAATACACACGAGTTTTTCTGGTTGATTCTAGCTGTTACAAATTAATTAAAAACCACACCTCAGGCGTCCATTTTTCGGGAATGTTCTCGAGGGAGTCGGGCGAATCAATGCTAAAGCACATCAAAATGACATCCGTATCCGGGTATGAGAGTGGTCGCAGCCGGTCGTAGTCTTCTTGTCCAGCAGTATCCCATAGAGCAAGTTCAACCTAAAAAACAATAGCTAATCTTGCTTTTTAATATTGATAAAAACTAGCATTAAACTTTAATATTAGCCTAATCTCAATTCTAGAATTTTAATCCTAGTTTCGAAATGAAAAAGAACGCGTGTGTGTGAGTAATCGATATCGTGTTCCTAGGATTGTCCTCTCCACTCTTCTATCAGCAATCATAAAAACACCCGTACCTGTTTTCCATCCACTTCAATGTCAGCAACGTAATTTTCGAACACAGTTGGCACGTACACGTCTGGGAATTGATCTTTGCTGAAGACGATGAGAAGACACGTTTTACCGCAAGCACCGTCTCCAACAATCACAAGCTAAATATAAAAGTTATTAAAGAAATTAAACAAAAAGTCTTCAAACCTTCTTCCTAATGGCAGCCATCTTGCCCTATCTGCAGCTGAGTCCCAAAAACTTTTGTGATCAGCCTGAAAAAGTAAAATAAAAATCAATTGAAACGAAAAGAGAACATCGAATGATTAGGAAAGTGTAAAGAAAACAATCCATTTCTTCATTATTTCATTCAAAAGGTGACTCATGGCCGCATCGCACCGTTTCGAATTGAAAAAGAACGTGAAGAGCGAATTTGAAAAGGGTGGCTGGTCGATGCGAGTCAGATGCAAGATAGGAGGCAAGCATTTAAGAGCGTCAAGGTCGAAAGACATTGGAGGCGATGCGCAACAGAGAAGAAGGATCGCGTGTGCGTGAGTAACCGATATCGCGTTCTTAGGATTGTCCTCTCCCCTCTTTTCGCTAGGATCTTTTGCTTATCGATTATAACGCAATAAGAGCCATCCCTCGTCGAAATAGCCTGAACAGAGATTTTGAAACCCTGAAAACAAGGTGTGAGTGAGAGAAAAACAAGCGTCTAAAATGTCATTTCTTCGCCAAAAAAGGATAAAGTTCTTAAGCGAAACGTATAGCAAACAAATAAAAAGCAAATTTTGAAATGTTGAACCTAAGTGGAGTGAGTGAGTTATGGGGTTCATAAAATGAGAAAAAGCGACGGAGAGCGCGTCACTAAAAGCTTTTTGGACAACGCGCACCGATCAATCGATAGGGTCTGGGGCGAGCGGGCGGGGAGAAACGAAAGGGGGGACTCAGTGTTCGCCTCGGTCCTTTCTCCCTCATGCCCGGGCACCAACTATAAGCCAACCACTAATGCGCTCTCTTTCCAACGACAAACACTACGCTTTAAAAATGTGGCTGAAAAGGTGTTACTCGTTTCCTTAAGATTAAAGGTTGGAGAAGAGCAAAAGTAAACGAATAGCTCACAGCGCGACCAAGAACAGATGCCAAGCGGAGAGTCAGCAAAAAAAAAGCCGGCCAGAAGTTGAAATTTTCTCGAAAAAACAAAGCGGCTTGTTGCTTTTCATGGAGTGCTGAATAGATAAGCTGACCTAGACCCCATATTGAGTCATCTAGATGGCCGGGAATTCCTTCGCGAAAAAAAAGCGCTTATAGAGACGTAATCAAAGCAACTTCTGAGAAACTTTAACAACGCAAGGAATGCCAATTAAGGAGCCCGAGACGAGCCACAATTCAAAACTGTGCCCTAGTTGAGGAAAGGGTGGAGAGAAAAAACTACTGGTGTGTTGAAGAGAGAGCATCGAAAGAAGAGAGCGATCGATGCCCCCCAGTGGACGCTCGAGTGGGGGGGTAGAAGAAAAGATGCGGCGAGGGGCGGTCGGGCGACGAGAGACGCAGAACACACTAGCCCCAGCCTCAGGCACAACGCCGCCCCAGAAAAGATACTGTTAGAGCAAAAGATGATAAAATACCCTTGTCCCGCTCTAGCAAAAAGTGTCGAAATCTTTTCGAGCAGAGACGACTCTAGGCGGGAAAGAAAGGAGGGGAAGATGGGCGGCTCGATGTCGATGAGAGAAACGTCGAAGCAAAACAAGAAACGTTTCCATCAAAATTTAATGAGGAAAACAAGTGCTGTCACGTTTTTTTTTTAGTAAAGTGAGTCTAATTTATAGAAATGAATCGATCTAAAAGTAAATTGTGTTAAAAATAATAAAATCAAGCGAAAAGGGGAACGAACCGAGGGAAAAATATCGAATCCGCAAAAATGAAATTTGAAAATGTTCGTGATTTTATAGGGTAACTTATCCACGCTTTAGAAAGCAGTCTTTTTTGGCGATTTTCGAAAACTACGGTAAATCGCGACTAGTTGTGATTTATTTTCACTCAAAATATCCAATGTTCAAAATTCAAAATTTCTTTTTAAATGTTAGTGGTACGTTTTAAAAATTAACAAAATTTTATTAAGGATTCGTTTTTTCAATAATTTCACAGATCCATCGTCATTCAGGGCATTCATTTATGCGCAGACACAACAAAAAAAATAATTTCCTCGTGTGGTTTCTTTAAAAGTTTGTTGAACAATTGATCCCTGGATCCTAGAGGACAAAATGCTCAAACTGTGGCTGTTTCTACAGTTTTCCATGTGTTTCAGCGAGATTTTGGGTGAACGGAACAAACGTGTGATTTTTGGAGTCCCGTTGGCAAGAGGTCAGTGTTTAGAGTAGACTGTGCTAGTTTTTTTTTCTAAAAGGTGCGCTTAAGGTAAAGCTACCGTACTCTGAGTTTTTAAGAATTTAAACTATTCCTAATCAAGTCTGTCCCTTCAAATCAACTTCACTGGCTTGAGAATCTTGGCAGATGAATGTGACTCGATTTAAGTATTATTCGGCTACGGTAGCTAAAGCAGTTTCTTTTCTGGATTACGGTAGCTTTTTGGAGGCCACCTTTTAGAAAACGCTTTGATAGGGATATCGCTGTTTAGCAAGTTGCTATTGCTTGATAATGGGGAAGATTTAATCATTAAGCGGAGCTTTTATAGGGCTACCGTAACCCTACCATAATGTAGAATTCCAGTAATCTGTAAACGTAGAGTTAATCTTTACAAGTTTTACAATGTCCTTTCGATTTTCAGGCGAGCTACCGTATCTCACCTCGTTGGTTTCCCATTTCCCGCACCATCGGGGTGATCAAGGCACGCTTTGTGGTGGCTCGCTTATCGCTCCCAACATCGTCCTCACCGCTGCACATTGTGTTTTCAACGAGCAAACCAGAGCCAAGTGGGTATTTTTGTAAGAGTTACTGTAGTCCTTGTATGACAACTATTGTACTTTAGTTCTTATTGTTAGCTGAAACGTTCAAAATACTTACCTTCATTTTCTCTCATTTAGAGCCCTCTCGATTCGAGTGATCGTCAACGATTTTGCCTTGGGGAAAGCGGACAAATTCGAGCAGGAGTTCGTCACCGATTCTTTCGATATTCATCCACTATATTTAAAGGTTTGTTTCCTGTTATCCCCCTTATATTTCCTCACTACTAGGTGAATCTAGTCAATGTGTTGTAGTCAAATTAACATCATCACTCCAGCTCCTATTATCTTCCTGAATTAGTCTTGACTACTTTTTTGTACTTCTGTTTAAAAATAACCTATTCTCTAGAATTTTCGGTGTAAACGTCAATAGGTGTTCAACGGAAAAATACTATATCTTGGTCAATTTTACTTTAATCTTTTTGTCTGCTGGTGTCAATAGAAAAAAAGATAGAGCACAAAAAGTTTGGTATATAGCCAAATTTTCAGAATAATCTGTTCAGCCAGTTTCTTTGTAGGACTTTTTATCGAATTTTGCACGAAAAACTAGTTCATGCACTCGAATTTACTTGGAAACAGACTCAAAACAGCTTAAAATGATAGAAAAGTGAATGCTAAACATTTTTTTATTTGAAGCAAACCGTAGGTCAATTGGTGACTTTAGTCATTTCTAAGCAAGTGTAAAAAAAAATGGTCAAGACTTGTTCACCAAGGTAATAGAACCTAACTTTCTAAGTCTTGCCAAGCGCCCAGCTGTAATCATATTGTATCAGCGTCACTAGATTCTAAGAATAATAATAAAAAGAATTAAGAAGCTGCAAATATTTGTCAGACACAGTAGTGAATTGTACAAAGTATATCATCTTGGATCACTTAGGTGCATAGGAAGATACCGTAACTCGTAAGAATTACGGTAACCCAGTCAGATAGCAGTTAGGTGGGTACTGTAGGATGTAAAAGGAAAATATATAAGTACCGTAGCCCAGTCAAGCAAGATAATACCATTAAACTTTCAAATCTCTAGTCCAACTTTGATCCGAGCTTCGACTTGGCGTTGATCTATTTGCCAACAAAGATCGACGTTTGCAAGGAATGGCCATCGATTAAAGTGAGATTAAAAGCGATTAAATTTTTATGTAAAATAATATTTAGATAGCCCGTCTGCCGATCGATCCAATCACTAAGAATATCACTGACGATCAATTGAAAATGGCGGCTTGTTTCCATTCGGGATGGGGTGTCACAAATGGTTGGCTTTGAGATTTTTAGAAACTAAAATCTTTTCCAGATGGTTCAAATGCTCCAGTGGCTCAGCGTATGCGTGTGGTGAACATCGACTTTCGCGCAAATCAACACCAACTCGGCGGGCGAACATTCGAAGTAAAAGGGGCTGCCGGGAGTCGACCATGCTTTGTAAGAGTTATCGAAAAGAATTAGCCAGTACTATTTGTACATAGATTCGACTTTTAAACATAAAAGTCAACTTACCAAGCTTCTCGAAATCTATCCTTAAACTTAGATCCATATACCTGATAAAGTAGACATTCAATTTCTGCATTTTAGCAAGCAAATTTTGTGTCTTAAGTGTGAGATTTCTTGCAGATGTTTAGAAAACAAAGACTGTTTGCTAAAATGGAGAAAATGACTCATTTTCAGTGAAACTGATGAACTATCTTCATCTTGACTTATGATTTTGCTAACCATAGCTATCAGTACTTTAATCCAAGTAATCGTCTAATACTAAGATTACCAGCCAATGAGAGCTTTTATCTATTGTTATTCTAATATACTAGAATTCAATTCTTTTCAGGGAGACTCGGGAGGTCCGGTGTACTGTGATCTGTCGAATGGTCGATATGTCGTCGGAATCGCGTCACAAATCGGCACCACCGATGAGAAGAAGCCGGTCAACTCGAATGTCCAGGTGCGTTGAATAATTCTTTATTTAAAACAAATCTAACTTTTAAAACTTGACTCATACATAAGTCTTAATTTGATCTTAATTTCTATGATGGCTAAAAATTCAGGAGTGCAGCCAAGCGTCAACGCTCGAGGTGGCCGATCTGCGCTCGCAAACGTACGAGATCGTGCGAATGATCAAAGAAAGGTGAGGGATATTATTATATAAAAGTATAGATATCTAAAGAAAAATATCCAGCTTTATGAATATCTTTTATCTAAAGAAAATCTTTTTTAAATCTATCCCTTTAGAGGCCTCTACGAGGAGTTGCTCGCTTCGTACCAAATATGCTTCCCAAATGGAGCTGGACAATAAAAATAAAATCGCTTATCTATCTAAATGCAATAAATACTTTTAAAATATTATTTTTGTTTGACTTAATACAAAGCTCAAAGTCCTTTCTTTTCAGAAATCTCATTTTCCCGCCTTTCCTTCCATCATTTCATCTCGCATTTCAACATGAGTAACCCTCCGTTTTGACGTCAACGATTACGCAGAGGAAACATTTTTGATCATTTGAAACATTTGATCATTTGAAACATTTGATCACATCAACCAAAACATCATC
Organism: Mesorhabditis belari; assembly: GCA_958450365.1. NCBI lineage: Eukaryota > Metazoa > Nematoda > Chromadorea > Rhabditida > Rhabditidae > Mesorhabditis > Mesorhabditis belari. The sequence continues at coordinate 721,511 of CAUEEP010000737.1, forward strand.
CTACCTCAAATAGATACTTTTTAAATACTCAAAAATAAATTAGATCCTAGAATCTTAGACCTCCAAACAATCAATGGCAATTCTCCATGATAAGTTTATTTCTAAAGCTTTTAAGCAAGTATTTTGAGCTTTATATTTTAAGTTAAGCCAATATTTTAAGCTTTTAAGACACGTTTGTATAAAATTGGTAATTGATAATTGGTAAAAGTAACGTAAACATAATCTTTGTTTCATTTTTGAGTCTAAAAGCAAATCAAAACCGAACTTTAGTTGAACTATAGCAAAGCCATAGCAAAGCCATAAAAATCGGCCAGGTAAAACAGTTATTTTCATCTAAATCTCTTTTTTTAGATTTCAATTTAGTAAAATAACAGAAAAATATCGGATTTTTATCTTGAAACAAACAACCTTCAAAACATTTCCCAAATGCCAAATAAGCACAAAGAGCTGAAACATGTTTTGATTGTCCAGTAACAGAGCTAAAATTTCGTTTCTCCAGCTTTGCAACTTGCAAAAGTTTCATAAGAGCTTCATAAAGCATTGTTTTTTATTTTCTCAAGCATAAGGTAACAATTAATCAAGTTACCGTATTTCTTCGAATAGAAGACCGGGTAAAGAGTATCATCGCGTACTCCTGCGTAGCAGCCCTTTTTAAAATCTCTTTTCTGCATAAAAGCTTTCAATCAAGTGCTATAGAGCTGGAAAATGACTCAAAAATCTGTTAGCTCATGTCGTATTTTTGAGTCATTTTCCAGCTCTATAGCACTTCATTAAAAGCTTTTATGAAGAAAAGAAATTTTAAAAAGGGCTGCTACGCAGGATGTACGCAGGAGTACGCGATGATACTCTTTACCCGGTCTTCTATTCGAAGAAATACGGTAGTTCCTTTTTTGAATCTCTTAAAATTACCAATTCAGACTTAAGCACAGACCAATTCATTCAAGGCTCCAATTTTTTTTTTTATTAAAAATCTTTCAGCAACTTTTTGCTGAATACAAAAAGCGTGTTTTGACTTAAACAATTAATTGAGAAGCGCTTTTTGCAAAAATTTCACAAGAACTCCGAACTTTTTCCCATTTCGAACAAATGGATCGTGTGAATGGGAATGGATGGGAAATGGCTAGGAGGAAAAAAATCTCTAAGAAAAAAAAACAAATCTAAGTTATTATTTACATATTAATCTGTTTTTGTGAGCAAATTGCTTATAAAAATGTGGCTACAATTAGCTGAAAATTTTTGTTTTCAGTTGAGTTTGTTTATTGTTTATATTTATTGCTCTCAAACGAATATTTTCCCTTTCAGTTTGCTTTGTGTGAAACACACCCTTTCTAGCGCCCTTTCTAGCGCCCTTTCTAGCGCCCTTTCTAGCGCCCTTTCTAGCGCCCTTTCTAGCGCCCTTTCTAGCGCCCTTTCTAGCGCCCTTTTAATTCTTCATTTTCTTAGATAAATTAGTTGTTAGTTTGAAGAAAATGATGAGTTGAGTGAGCCAGAAAGGGGGTGTTTCTATTTTTGTGTTTTTGTACAAAGTACAAACACACGAAAGTAAGTTTTGGGGTATAAAAATGTTCTCTAATTTGCTCTTATCTTTGTACTTTTTGTAAGAAGATTGTAAGAAGATTGTAAGAAATCGTTTAGCAAGAACAATTGATAGTTAGAAGGGAAAATTTCTAGAGAATATAGTGCAAGGATTGTTGTTGTGTATTCGTGTTCGACAGACGTCCTTTTCTGGGAACTTCTTCAAACCAAGGCGAAACCTTTTTGATGTTTATCTACAGGTAGGGGTCATAACTTTGGACACGCCTCGCGCGTTAAACAAAAAATTTTTTTTTTTTTTTTAAAAATAATTTTTTTTTTTTTAAAAAAAAAAAAAAATTAATAATTTTTTTTTCTTTTTAAATTTTTTATAAATTATTTTTTTTTTTTTTTTTTTTTAATTTTTTTTTTTTATTTTTCAAAATAGAACGGTTTAAAAATGGGGGGAAAAAATAAATAAAAAAAAAAATTATAATAAAATAAATAAAATAAAAAAAAAAAAAAAAAGAAAAAAGAAAAAGAGGGGGAGGGAAGAGAGAGAAAAGGGAAGAGGGGGGGGGAGGGGGGGGGGGGGGGGGGGGGGGGTTAGGGGGGGGGGGGGGGGGGGGAGGAGGAGGAAATAGTTTTAGTTGAAGAAAATGAGGAGTTGAGTGAGCCAGAAGGGAGGTGTTTCTATTTTTGAACGAAACAAAACGAAAGTAAGTTGTTGCTATAAAAATGTTCTCTAATTTGCTCTTATCTTTGTACTTTTTGTAAGAAGCTTGCAAGAAATCGTTTAGCAAGAACAATTGATAGTCAGAAGGGAAAATTTCTAGAGAATATAGTGCATGAGGAAGGACTGTTGTGTATTGGTGTTCGACAGACGTCCTTTTCTGGGAACTTCTTCAAACCAAGGCGAAACCTTTTTGATGTTTATCTACCTCATATCCAAACAGTCAGAAGGGAAAATGTCTAGAGAATATAGTGCATGAGGAAGGATATTCCAGTGTAGGTTGTTCTTCACAAAATCGATCGATCTTTCTATCGATCGATCGATTTATGGCAGCTTGCGTCATCATAAAGAACGAAAACGAGGCCGTTCCATTTGTTGCCATAGAGCAACCTCCTGATTATTTGGATATGAGGTAGATAAACATTAAAATTTCGCCTCGATTTAAGAAGTTCCCAGAAAAGGACGTCTGTCGAACACCAATACACAAAAATCGCTTCTTTCCGTGGATGTTCCGAACTATTTTCCTTGCTTGTCCTTTCTTCAACGATTACCGTTGTAACACTTGACGTGAGTGATGATATTCGAAAGAGAAAGCCGACCATCACGTCCAACTAAAAGGGAAGCCCCTTCTACCCGACTGGTTTGCCAGATTGCGACCGATTGCGCACAGAGAACACTTCAGACTCTTCTACATAAAGATTTTGTTTTGCTTCTTTGATACAATAAAAAGATATTTAGCTGTAAATTTTGCGGATTTTTGAAGTCGGCGAATCGATTGAAGCTATTCATTTTATTGAGGCAGGGTTTAAACCGAAAAGAAACACCAGAAGAATATGAGGATACGAGTTTGGCAAGTAGTTACAAACAAGTTTTGCCAATTCTTCGATGTCTCTCTTATCAAGTAAGCATGAAGAGATCCATGTTTGATGACTTCTAATTAATCTTGGCTTGTTCATTCCCGTTGACATAATCTTGTTCATTCCCGTGGCTTGTTCATTCCCGTTGACATCACCAAATCCCCTACAAAGTCTCAAATTTCTCCAAAAAAAATTTCATTCATTTGCATAAACGGGCAATTTTCAATAGAAAAAAAAGATCTTGGAGATTTCCTTTTCCCTATTTTCCATTCTCGTTCCCTGTTGCCAAATCGAGCTTCCTAGAACGCTAATTGGGGAAATTTTCCGCGCATTTGCAAACATTTTTTTTTCTTTTTTTTCTAGCCTTTTTGCATTTTTCTCTTATCTAAATCAGAAAAATTCAGTTCGATTTCAGTTTTTTCTTTTAATTTTAAATGTTCAAGTCTTAAATTTAATTTGTCTGACCAGAAATCTGGTTCTGAGCTGGATTCTTGCCTTGCCTTGGAAACTCGGTTGGTTTGTTGAGTCTTGCCTTGCCTTGGAAGCTGTTGGTTCGTTGGTTGGTTGTTCGTTGTTTCGGTTGGTTCGTTTGAGATACGTTATCGCAGCTTGGCCTAGCTGTTAGTGTTAGACGTACACACTATCATCAGAATTGTACCAGACGCCCTTTATTCTGAGTAAGGCCAAGTAAAGCTAGGCAAGAAGCCAGGTCTAGATCCTGGAATAGCTTTTGTTCTTGGTTTTGTTGCAGACCAGAAGCCAGACCTGTTGCTGCAGACAGCCAGACCTGGAGTTGGCTTATTCAATCTTTGACCTATCCTTACTTACAATTGGAACATCTCTTGATAATAGAGGAGTTCACAGTATGAAAATGAGTCACTACTTACTTCTAGATCTGCTTAATATTAATTTATAGTATCTACAAAAGATACTTTGTGTTTCAAGAATTGAAAACACGCGCTTTCTATCGCACTCCTTTTCCGCAGCGAGTAAAATGGAGCCCAGTGAGAAAGATGGCAACTTCAGTGCACTAGAAGGGGTGTATTTACGTTCTCAATTAGACAATGCACTATAGAACTTGCATTTTTTAAAATGCTCATTTCGTTAGCTAAATGAGCCTATGTTTCTTTTGGTTAAAAAAAGGCAAAACTTTGCCTCAGTGACGTCTTTTCTTGTCCGGTGACTTCAAAAATGGAGAGTTTCTCGAGAACTCTCAACGCTCCAAAAGTTGTGAACTTTCTCAAGTTTTCACAAAAAAAAAAACGCCTCTTCTTTCCTCCCACACATGTGGTCATAATTAGAATGCAATACTTTTTACATGTTCTTTGAAGTTATTCAAGATTTCTGTTTGTCTGGATCTGCTTTTAGCTTGACTTTCATGCTTTTATTCTGAAAAATTTGGCTTAAGCACTGAACATCAATGCTTGCCAATTCTTTTGTTCACAGATTACAGACTTGACTTAACAGGTTCTGGATCTAGATCTAGAACTGTTCTGGGTTTAGATCTAGAACTTTCCTTAAGAACTGAACATCAATGCTTGCCAATTCTTTTGTTCAGGAGTCTCCCCATCAGATTACAGACTTGACTTAACAGGTTCTAGATCTAGAACTGTTCTGGATCTAGCTCTAGAACTTTCCTTAAGAATTGAGCATCAATGTTTGTCAATTCTTTTATTCACAGATTACAGACTTGACTTAACAAGTTCTAGATCTAGATCTAGATTACTACGATCGTGAACTTAACTAAGACTGCTTATTGTTTTTGATTGGCTCTGATTGTAGCTTTGATCTTATTGCAGGTATTGTGATAAGATGTAACTGATCTCGTTGCATAACTCTGTAGGCTATAAAAGTGTCTTTACTGCAATCCCGAGCATATAAATATAGCTTTTCGTATAGTTATACACGTTCCTATTTGATACTTTGTATAGTCTAGTTCTTCTAGAAATCTCATCCTTTAATAGAGTCAAAGGATGAGAAGGCAAGAAAAACAATCTCAGATTACACCAAATTTTTGTGGTTTGGTTTGAGAAGAAGTCTAATTGGATGAGATTTCTGAAGGAAAGGAATATTTTTTTGGAGTTAGGTAGGTTTTCTTTCCCATTCCATTCACGCAACTTTACCAATTAGCTAAGAAAATCTCTTCGGTGACCAAAAAGACTGCTTCAGCTGAATCATCAAGGATTTAGAGTTGGGAAATCAACTCGTCATTCGGAAATTGGTGAGCTTAACTAAAATAGATAGAAATAAGATTTGCCCGAGTTTCGGAACGATCGGCAGTCTCGGAGTTGAGCTACAACGATACCGAATACTCACATGAATCACTGTGAGAAATCGGAGTGGTCAACTTCGAGGCCGATTTTCTTGGTGATCGATTTACAGTGCCGCTCAAAGGTAATGACCCCCCTCAAACTTTTCAGGTTTGTCATATAAAACAAATGCACAGAGTAATATGTTTAAAAAAAAATGTAGATTTTTCATAAACATGCATAAATAGTTTGGTTTCAGCTCATTTGGAATGCTTTCTAAAACATGACATAAAAAAGAAGAATTAAGGTCGCTCAAAGGTAATGACCCCCCTAAGCGTTTGTGTTGAACAACTTTCATAAATCAATCTTTTTCTAATTTTATAGTTTTATTTCTAATTTATTTTGATTTTTTCAGATATGGGCATAAAATATTATCCACTTGCTGTATGCCAAATTCTTCTCGACAAGGTTTCCTCTGGATCGAGTGTCAAAAGAGCGGCAAGAAGCTTTGGAATCTCATACACTACGGCAAAGCGCTGGAGCCTACAAAAAGAAAATGGTTTTGGAGCTCAAGTACAAGAAAAGACGCCACAGAATTACTGACGAAAGATATGACAGAAGGCTTTTTCTCGAAAGTAA
>CAUEEP010000737.1:732500-852500 GCA_958450365.1 Mesorhabditis belari
GTCGGGAAGGCGAGGTGATGGCGCAGTGGATGGAAGGCCGGGATACAAGGCGAGCCGTGGACACTTCGCTTGAGTACGACTCCTCGCTGCGTAGTTCTTTTTCGCTTTCGGTTCCAATACGGTTTCAATACGGTTTTTTAGATCCAATACGGTTCTTTTTACGATTCCAATACGATTCCTTTACGGATCCAATACGGTTCTAATACGATTCCAATACGATTCCAATACGATTCCAATACGGATCCAATACGGTTCTTTTTAGATCCAATACGTTTCCAATACGGTTCCAATACGCTTTCTTCACCTAGCAATTCATTTTTGCTCTGGGGTACTTCCCTTGTTAGTACCGTAGTTTCGTACCGTAGTTTCAAGGTACGGTGGTTTATTGCGGATTTAATTGTTGAACACTTTAGTTTCCTTTTTATCGCTCAAGTTAATCCCAAATAGATGCAGATAAGCTGAATACCGTAATCTGTTTCTAATCTGTACTGACTTTGACCAAAACTACTTTACTGTCCATAGTACTGGTACGTGCTGGTACCTAGAGCGCACTTTTTAGAAAACCGGTATAACAAATGGCTATAAGAAGCTGAAATTCTTCAAGTTTTCACCGGAAATTCATTCTCGAAGCTCTTTGGCCGTTTCAAATCTCTAAAGTGCTTGATATTTTGATTGTTTAATCAAAACATAATCTTTTTTTTCTAAGAAATTTCTTTTATTTCCTTCAAAATTGATCATTTTTCCATCTGGTGAACTAATTTAAAAAAAAATAGCCTTATTTTATGTAAGTTTTCTATTTCAAAAATGTTCTTTGAATGCCTTCAAATAGCTGTTTTTCGGGGAATCTAGAAAAGCATTCTAGAAGAGCATCTAGAAAAATGAGAATGAAATCGAGTTTCGGCTTTAAATAGATTAGTAGACATTCAATAATGTAGGAATCAATGATAGCTTTTTACTATTTGCTGAGTTGTTTAAAAGGTTTCAAGCAAACAAAATTGTTTCAAAGGCTTTTTGTCTTTGAAAAAAAGCCTACATTAAAGTCTACATTAAAGCCACTTAAATCAAAAGATATTTTTGGTTTAATCTAAAGCTGTAAGTTAAAGCTGTAAGCTGTAAAGCTGTAAGCTGTAGCTAAAGCTGTAAGTTAAAGCTGTAAGTTAAAGCTGTAAGCTGTAAGCTAAAGCTGTAAGTTAAAGCTTAAAGCAAAAATGTTCTTTGAATGCTCTCTCAGCTATTTCCCTTCAAATAGCTGTTTTCAGGGAGATTTTTGATTGAATATTTTCAAAAAAATAATTAATTACCCATCTTTCTTTTTTTGACGTCTAACACTAATTATACACAGGGAAATGTCTGATTTCGAGAATTTTTCATTCAGAAAAGGTTGTTTACTTCTGGGAATGATTGGGGAAAGGATTCCATTGACATTTTGTCCAGTTAGTGCCAGGCTTCGCGCAGGAAATCGATAGCCTTGCTATACTTGTAATCAGCGATTTTTCGATCGAACGATCGAACAATTGGAGAAGCTAGGCCAGGTTAGTCAGAAATCAAGCAGGAATGGCTTCTGACCTGGTTTGTTATACTTGGGCTGTTAAGTTGAACTTGTAAGTCAGGCTAAGCCAGTCAGAAATCAAGCAAGACTTAGCTTCTGATCTGGCCTTTTATACCTGACCTATTAAATTAGACCTTAAAGCCAGGTCAGGCCAATTAAAAGTCAAGCTCAGGTATAACAGGCCAGGCCAGGCTAAGCAGGACTTAGCCTGGCCTGGCCTGTTATACCTGACCTGTTATATCTGGCCTGTTATACCTGGTCTCTTATACCTATTAAATTGGACCTTAAAGCCATCCCAGTCCAGTTAAAAGTCAAGCAGGACTTGGCCTGACCCGGATTCTAGCTTTATCTAGCCAGGCTTAGCTTTTCTGGTTCACAAAAGGTTCTTGTATTTGCCTTAAATCAGATCCTAGACCTGGCTTGGCTCTATGAATCTTCTACACTACTTACCATGACGCTATTGAACTATCCTACACTTTATATTGTTATTCTTTATTTTTTTTTGTTAACTTTTATTCAGCAGTGTTCCTGGAAATGGTTTTGATCAATAAAATGAGTCTGAAGTTGGAGCAGACAAGTGTTTATCAGTTTGTTTCAAAAGTTTCCAATCTTGTAACAATGTAACGACCGTATTTTCTCTAATAGTAGTGCACCCGAGTTGATGACGATTTTACGGCTTCCAAAGTTTTCCCAGAAGCTCAACACTCAAATCCCCTAGAAGATCTCAACGTTAGTTCCATTTCCGACCGCACATCGAAAGGTTCTGATAAGCGGTTTTCGAGATTTCGAGGAATTTAGACGACGATCAGTGTGCACTACTATTAGAGAAAATACAGCACCCATTTTTTCCGTGACATCAAATAAGCTGTAGGGTTCAATCACAATACCCAGGTTCAAGGGTTCAACCACAATACCCAGGTCCAAGGGTTCAACCACAATACCCAGGTCCAAGGGTTCAACCACAATACCCAGGTCCAAGGGTTCAACCACAATACCCAGGTCCAAGGGTTCAACCACAATACCCAGGTCCAAGGGTTCAACCACAATACCCAGGTTCAAGGGTTCAACCACAATATCCTTCTCTCCTAACTAGTCTGTTCCAAGTAAACGCATCAAATTTGACTATCGTATTCTTCCTATTTTTTCTTTTCTATTTCTTTCTTTCTTTAGCTTTATAAGTCAAGATCTTTCCATTTTTTTGCCTTTTAGCTATTAAATTTTGATCAATTTTTGTGGACCTGAGTCTACAAAAATTGATTTTCCCAAGAGAATTCGTGAACTTTCCTTTTTCTTGACTCATTTCCCTCAAAATCGTCATAATGACCAAGCAACTTTTTCCTCTTGAAAGAAGAAAAATTTAGTCTTAAAGCCGTTCCTTTCTGTTACGTAGAGGGAAAAATTGGGCGAAAATTGCCTTAGTCAAAAGTTTCTAGAAAAGGAAAAACCTAAAAAAAAGAAAATGTAAAAGAAAAAAAAAATTGGCTTTTCTTTTTTTTAATCTGGAAAGAAAGATCGTAAAGAAATGTGCATAGAATCAGAAAAAAAATGGGAATTTTTTGAGTCAACACATCCAGAAACATCATTTTCCCAGACATTTAGCTATTTTAGGGTACGGTAGATCAGATATCATTTAAGAAAAAGTTTGATTTTCGATTAGAATTGATATAGGACAACTAGAACAGCTAGTACAGCTAGAACAGCTAGAATAGCTAGTACAGCTAGAACAGCTAGTACAACTAGAACAGCTAGTACAACTAGAACAGCTAGTAGAGCTAGTACAACTAGAACAGCTAGTAGAGCTAGTACAGCTAGTACAGCTAGTACAACTAGTACAACTAGAACAACTAGTACAGCTAGTACAACTGGTACAGCTAGTACAACTAGAACAACTAGTACAACTAGAACAACTAGAACCGCTAGTACAGCCAGTACTCTCGTGTACTTTGTGCTTTAAACGGATCCCTTCTAGCGCACTGAACCTAGCACAGGTAGCTTTGTTTTCAATGTACTTTGTGCGCTATTCCTCATTTTTCTTGCAACAACGAGAAAATGAAGAACTCATTGTGCTAGAAGAGATGCGTTTAAAAGTACAAAGTACACGAGAGTACTGGCTGTACTAGTTGTACTAGCTGTACTAGTTGTACTAGCTGTACTAGTTGTACTAGCTGCACCAGTTGTACTAGCTGTACTAGTTGTACTAGCTGCACTAGTTGTACTAGCTGTACTAGCTGTACTGTACAGTACATGTACAAAGTACATTAAAAGAACTAAACATTAAAGAATACAAATAAATTTTTTAATTAAACAAATAGCTTGTTCATTGTTCTTTATCGTATTCTCAAAATCAAGATGACCTTTTCTTCATTAACAGACAAATGAAAAACTCCAATTGTTTCCGGAATTCCTTTTAATATTCAGACACATTTCTGCTTTCTTTATTGAAAATTTTTCGAATTCTTTAGGGTAATTCTTGGAATTTTTATTTCAACTCGTCAAAAAAACGTCATTTTTCTATTTTTCATCAAAAAAAAGTAATCATCCGAAACATTTTAAGACTCGAAAGGTTAAAATGTGCAAATATTTAACAAACAAATGTTTTTTTGAATAAAATCCTTTTCCCAAAACGTCCAAAACTTTAGAAATCAGCTACCGTAATCGAGTTTTCATCTAATCCATCTACTTTTTTGCATTTTTCGATGCTTTTTCAATGAAAAAGTCGATTAATTGAATAAAATTATAGTCAAGATTGATTAGAAAATCGATTAGTCTAGAAAAAATGAATCTAAGTAAAAAAAATACCGCCAATTGCTTCAACTATTTAATTGCTCGCCAATTGCTATTTATCATTGCCTTAACATCATCTCAACAACATCGATTAGTGAAATCATTAAACCTTTTGCAATCATTGCTTGAAAACTTTTTACTTAAGCAATCATTGCTTTAGCTACAGCTATTACAGCTTTACAGCTTACAGCTTTAACTTACAGCTTTAACTTACAGCTTTACAGCTTACAGTTTACAGCTTTACAGCTTACGGCTTTACAGCTCACAGCTTACAGCTTTACAGCTTACAGCTTACAGCTTTACAGCTTACAGCTTTACAGCTTACGGCTTTACAGCTTACAGCTTACAGCTTACGGCTTTAGCTTTACACCTTAAAACTTAAGCTTTACAGCTTACAGCTTTAACTTACAGCTTTAGATTAAACCAAAAATATCTTTTGATTTAAGTGGCTTTAATGTAGACTTTAATGTAGGCTTTTTTTCAAAGACAAAAAGCCTTTGAAACAATTTTGTTTGCTTGAAACCTTTTAAACAACTCAACAAATAGTAAAAAGCTATCATTGATTCTTAAATTATTGAATGTCAACTAATCTATTTAAAGCCGAAACTCGATTTCGACTCTCACTTTTCTAGATGCTTTTCTAGAATGCTTTTCTAGATTCCCCGAATTGCCCATGACTCATTCATTTCAAGAAACGTAAAGATTCTGTTTTTGACAACTTGAAATCAAAAAAATGATTCTTATAAATATTATAAATTGCTTTAATTTACTTACATTTTCACCTGGGATTTTCATTTTTCGTTTTTCTTTTTTCTTTTCTTTTCTTTTCTTTTCTTTTCTTTTGCCTTCAACCCATGATCTTTTGGTACAAGAAATCTTTCATTTTCTTTTATTTTATATATATATATGCTTTATTCAGGAGGGCGAATAGAAGCGAATCAGATAATCATAACCGCATATAATTGCTACAATACTTTCACAAAAAAGAAAACTAAAAATAGTACAGTAAGACTACAGTTAGGAAACAAAAAGTACAAAAAGATTAAATATAAGGCAGATTTGACATGGCAATAAGATCTAATTCGTTTACAGATACTTTCAATTTTCCTACAGACGAGAAGATACCAGGCGGGAGCTTATTCCAAACCCTACTAATACGGTTCGCGAAAGAATGATAAAGGGAAAGGTGGTGGGGATGAGAACCGAGCGAAATTTGATAAGGATGACTACGGGTTCTTCTAGGGCTTTCCACAATTTCCAAGAGACTTTGAAATTCTTCATTTTCTTTCATTTTCTTTCATTTTCTTCATAATTAAGAACAAACAAAAAATTCAATTTCTTTAAGCTTATAGCATTTTGTTTTGCGGAAAATGGGCAGAATTCTCAGCTTAGCCTTTGGCTTTTTAGCTTTTTAAGCTTTTTAAGCTTTTTGCATTGAAATAGTGCACTTGCCACACAAGAATATTATCTTTTTGCATGCAACCGTTTTCTCAACTCAAAAATTGTTAAAAGATCAGAAAAGAAAATCTCCAAATCAAATCTCCTAATCTCCTTTCAAATCAGATCAAAAATTTCCGTTTTTTAATCGAATTTCCGGGGAAAGAGAGCGATTTTTTGCGTGATATCACGGAATGAAAATGGGGAAAGCACCGGAAACGGAACGTTTTTTTTTAAGGAAATCAAGCATGATTTTTGATTTTTTGAGTCGATTTTTGTACTTCTTGAGGATAAGCCAATCAATTTTCTGAACTTGTTACAAATTTACAATCAAATATCTTCTTTTTTATATCATTAACAAAGCAAAAAAAGATTGGCGTAAATAACTGGCGAAGTGGTCTCTGTGCGCGCGCGCAATCGCTCGCCGTCTGGCAAACGGTCTAAGCATAAGGGTCTTCTCTTTTCAAAGCATTTAATTATCCGTCGCCTGATTTCTCACGATTTGAGGTAAGGGAAGGATTGGGTGTTCTCCGTGCGCGCGCAATCGCTCGCTGTCTGGCGGACGGCCTAAGCATAAGGGTCTTCTCTTTTCAAGGCATTTAATTATCTGATTTCTCGCGATTTGAGGTAAAGGAATATTTGGGTGTTCTCCGGGCGCGGACGCAATCGTTCGCCGTCTGGCAGACGGCCTAAGCATAAGGGTCTTCTGTTTTCGATCGCTTTGTTCATCCGTTTCCTGATTTTCAATCAATCAATCAAGCTCTATTTGGTATCATTCAAAAGCCTGCATTCTCCTCTATAGTCAGCAATATTCAGTAATACCTCTAAGCTCATTCCAGCCGGATTACTGATTGTGAGTTTGATCAAATTTTCTTCAAATACCGGCTTAAAATGCAAATTCTTTTCTGATTTCTCTTTTCAAAATTCGAAACTTCCATCAAATCTATTTCACGTGATTTCACGAAACTTTTCCCCCAAAAAAATTTCATTATTCATTTCACCTCGTTCTCACCGAAGGGATCACTTATGTGAGTAACTTGTGACTCTTTCAGAAAAAGCCTAAAAGAGGTTTCACCTCAAAAACCCTTTTCAGAGAAGGATTTTCTTAAAAAGAGAAAAATCTTTCTGTTTATGATTGAATTTTCGTGAGCAGATGTTGCGAATCTTTCTCAATTTTTTTCCTAAAAAACGGTGAACGGCTAAACAATTTATTTTCGTTCTTTTTTTTTCTTGGTCATTTGAGAAACGAATGTTTATTTGAGCAATGTTCGCAGACTAATTTTTAGATTTTTTTTTCTTAAATTTAAATTCTCCAATTTCAAATCCAAGTTTTTGTGAGAAAATGGTTGATTTTTTGAACCTAATCATGATCAAATTAGTAGTATTCTTGCTGAATTACTTGCCTCACTTGCCTCTTTTTGGATTGTACAATTGTACAAATTAATCTAGCAAATTTTGAAAGCTAAAACCAAGAACAAATTAAACTCAAGGCAAGTGAGGCAAGAGCTTATTGTCATATAGTTTTTGACTAGAACAAGATCATTGCTAAATTTGATTTTCTTTACAAAATTCGGATCTTGAATTTCCGGGTGTTTTGAACGCATCGTCAGACTTTGAAAGCCTATAACTTTGTCCAGAGATTATATTTTTCTTAACTTTTTATATCATTGTATAGAGGACATTTCAGGCTTTCAAATGATACCAAATAGAGCTTGATTGGATAATCCAGTCCAAGAAAATCATAGCCAACTCGGAGCAAATGAGGCCTATCCAACTTGGGTGTCGTGTCGCATGGTTTACATGAGAAAGAAAACTCCAATCAAGCTCTATTCAGTATCATTTGAAAGCCTGAACTGTCCTCTATACAATGCTATAAAAAGTTAACAAAAATATAATCTCTGGACAAAGTTATAGGCCTTCAAAGTGTGAGGAGCCGTTCAAAATACCTGGATTCCCTCAAAACACCCGAAATCCGATATTTCTTTTAGAATTGATAACGTATTTAAATTTATGAATGCTGAAAATAGCACTTCTTTCAAAATTGGATTTTTCTTTCTCATGTAAACCATGCGACACGACACCCAAGTTGGATAGGCCTCATTTGCTCCGAGTTGGCTATGATTTTCTTGGACTGGATTATCCAATCAAGCTCTATTTGGTATCATTTGAAAGTCTAAAATGTCCTCTATACAATGGTATAAAAAGTTAAGAAAAATATAATCTCTGGACAAAGTTATAGGCTTTCAAAGTGCCAAAAATTTCAGCCGAAAATTTCAGTTCTTTGTGAGTGGATTTGTGTCAAAAGTTATCCTTATCAGTTTTTTTATCAGTTTCTAGTTTTTTTAAACGGCTAACATTCAATTAACTTTCAAAAATCATAACTTTTTTATTTTTTTCTTAAAAAGCAAGAAATGTTTCAAGTTTTCCCTAAAGAAATGATTCATTATAGGAGATTCGTATAAATATTTTCCCCACAAAAAGTCGACTGTGATTTCCCTAAAGGATTCAACCTAACACTTCCCGATTCTCAAATATCGTTGTCGTCTTTTTCTCCTTTTTCTTTTTCTCATAGGAAATGATTCCTTTCTGACACCGCCATCTTTTCCACTCAAACCCTCAAGGTAATTAGTGAACCTTTTCGATTTGTGAGAGCAAAAAAAAAAGAAAATGAATAAAACCCCACGAATTGACGAAGAGAAAAACCACAATTTAAATGGCGATTTTTGAATTTTTTGAATTCGATTTGAAATTTACATTTCGATTCTTTTGGTTTTGTGAATATCTTATAGGATATCTTTTTCAATGCCTAACAAATAGCCATTGAGTACATTAAATCAATGCCTAACAAATAGCCATGAAGTACTTTTCGTCTTGCTTTGCATTGCCGTACCTGCTTTGCATTGCCAAGTTTGAGTCTCTAGAATAAAACTTATCCCTTCGTTTTTGGTTCTAGACCCTCGTTGTCGAGTTACGAGCCCCAAACTGCAGGGTACCACAAAATTTCCCATACAAAATGACCAAAAAAACCGCTAAAACTAAATTTTAAAAATTTGAATTAACACGAATATTAGATAAAAAGTACTTGCTACGATGCTCGCACCTCGTAGATCCTTCCAAAAACTGATTTCAATGCGCTAGATTGCTAGATCTCAAAGTTTTTACAATCTCTTTGATACTAAAAGTCTATTGGATCTTTCTCATTCTTGAAAGTTCTCATTATTGCTTAAAAGATTGAACTTGAAGTCTCAAGACTTCGCTGCTTGTTTAAACAAGCATCAATTAAAAGCTTTGTTGTTCAAGATTGTTTCAAAGCTGTTCTAGCTGTTCTAGCTGTTCTAGCTGTTCTAGCTGTTCTAGCTGTTCTAGCTGTTCTAGCTGCTCAAGCTGTTCTAGCTGTTCTAGCTGTTCTAGCTGTTCTAGCTGTTCTAGCTGTTCTAGCTGTTCTAGCTGTTCTCAATCTATTTTCTTCAAACTCTAACAACAATTTGTTATCTGGTAGTTAGATAACAATTTAGTTAGATAACAATTTGTTAGCTATTTGTTATTTCTCTCAGAAATTGCTCAATGAATCTTTTCTCAAGACTCTTAATAATTCAAATAGCAAATATTCGATATCTGGGGTTCTCTCAGAAACATTTTCAAGTAGAGAAATTGCTATTTTATCCATTTTATCCATTTTATCTTTAGAATATTTTGTTGCCATATTTGGGAGAAAAAAAAAGAAAAAAAGAACTGCGTGGGATCTCAAAAAGAGAAAAGTAGAAAAAAAACGATTCCCATTTAATTCCTATCTCATTCATCCTCACGAATCATTTATTTAGACCTAATTTGGGGAAAAAAAGAGAAAAACTCTTTTAAAAACTTAAAAACCTAAATGATCTCGATGATGGATTTGTTTGTTCGCTTTTTGAGAGAAAACTTTCATTCTTTTCATTTTCATTGGGGAACTCGTTCGAATTTTTGACGGATTTCCATCGCTCAGATGACCGGCTTTATTTTATAGCTATTCACAGATTAAAACCCGGACTAGTGCTGGGTATTCTATGGGGAATTAAGCTAAAGCCCAGCATCGGCAACTTGCAACCAGTTAAACGTAGACGAAGAACTTTTTAGTGCTGCAATCAGTTAAACGAAGATTTTAAAGCTCTTCAACTCTAGAATTTTGTTTTCTCGACTTTGTTTGAAGTTTGAAATTGAAAAGAGGTTTGAAATTGAACCAGAATGTTTTAAATGAAAACTTTTTTTGCTTTTCCATTGCTTTATGTACAATTGTGAAAAAGAATTCACAGTTTTTCACTCAAAAAAATTCATATCGTATTTTCTCTTCTCCCGGCACGAGTTGATGCCTATTTTACGGTTGCCAAGCTTTTGCAGAAGCTCAACACTCAAATCCCCCACTAGATCTCATCGTTAGTTCCATTTCCGACCCCACATCGATAGATTCTGATAAGCGGTTCTCGAGATTTCGAGGAATTTAGGCAAAGCTTTTGGTGCACTACTATTAGAGAAAATACGATAACCAAGAAAGTGCTGTATCCATTTCCAGGGTTAAACCATCTTGGGACCGTGTGCTTGCTAGCATTCTATGAAGTATAATACTTAAATACCGTAATTATTCCAATAGAAGAACTCCCTTTAGACTTCTGAAGACAGCGATCATAGAATTACGGTATTTAAGTATTATACTTCATAGAATGCTAGCAAGCACACGGTGCCAAGATGGTTTAACCCTGGAAATGGATATAGATGGCACTTTTTAGCTAAAGCTAAAGGGAAATGCTCTAGTTTACTGAATTTAGAATTTATTCATAATATTACAAAATCCCGTATTTTCTCTAATAGTAGTGCATCCCGGCGAGTCGAGTTGATGACCATTTTACGGTTGCCAAGCTTTTGCAGAAGCTTAACACTCAAATCCCCCACAAGATCTCATCGTTAGTTCCATTTCCGACCCCACATCGATAGGTTCTGATAAGCGCTTTTCGAGATTTCGAGGAATCTAGGCAAAGCTTTTGGTGCACTACTATAAGAGAAAATACGATATGTATGATCTGACTTGAGCCTAGGCCTGCACGGCACACTGATAGGCTACAGTGATCTTGCTCAAGGCTACCTTGTTTCTGCTTATTATATACCCTTTCTTTGATTTTGATATGATTAAAGATAGAATTTTTTTTTAGAGAAAATACGATAGATTTCTTTAGCTTTATAAGTCAAGATCGGTATATAAAAAAGCTTAATTTTCTAAAGTTTTCTCTAAAACTTTCTTCAGCTATGAAATTTTGATAATAGCAATTGTAAAATGAATTTTAAAAAAAGATTTAGACTACACTTTTGATTTAAAAATAATTACAATAATTGTTTTTTTGTAAGCAAAAAGGCTCTCTTTATACGCAAAGGTCAGAAAGATTGAAAAATGGACAAAATTACCGGTGTTGAGGCTCATTTTCGAGAGCATTTATGTCAAGGAAAACATTTAAAACTTTAACACTTATTGAATTTCTTTGAATTGAATTCTTTCTTTGAATTCTTCCACTTTCTTTTCGCTCTTTCAATCTTTTTTAGCTTGAATGACAAATTTCTGATCGTATTTCATCAAAAATCTCGATTTCAGGGTACCAATAAAGACGGCGCGTCTGCAATGATCGCGGCCGGCGCGCGAGGCGCACTCACATCCAACAGGTGAGCAAGAATGATAGCAAGAATCAAAAAGAAATGATATTTATTTGTTTTGCTAACAATTCAATGCATCATCATTCGCAGAAACGCTAGAAAAGAAAAAGAAAAGAAAACGCTTTTTTTCTATTTTCTAAATCTCTCTAAAGTGCTTGAATTCAATGTTTAAATTCAGAAAATTTCTTTTCTAATAGTAAGAGCTGATTTTAATTGAGGTAGTTGATAGTAGACAAAAAGAAGACAAAACTCGAAACCGCTCCAAATTCGATAAGTAAGTACAAAAGTACTACGAACTAAAAGAAACCTAAAGAAAGCTTTTTTCTATTTTCTAAAAGCCTAAATTCTAAAAATCGACTAACATCTTTAATAAATCAGAATTGGGATTTGAAATTTGAAAAGTTGACGTTGAAATCAAGAAAAACCCAAATCAACAAATGATTCCTTTTCCAGAAGAGACTTGTACTTGCTCGGTTGTTTATTGTTGATTTCCGCTTTGATCACAACGGGAGAAGCCAGTAATCTCAGGTTGGGCGAAAGTTTTTTTTTTTGATTAAACTTGAAAAAACAATAGGATCATTCATGAATGTTTAGATTGTGCGGCACGCGGTTAACGAAAGCCCTCTTGGCGCTGTGTCGGGGACAACTGTGTGCGGGTGGACTCGGCGGGATTCCCGTTGCTAAACGTGCTCCTCAAGCAGGTACAACGAAGTTTTAGTAATGAAAAAATCGAGCTTTTTAAACTTAGAACTCTAAAGTTATGAAAGAAAGAAAATGCTATGAACTCAATCTGAATGACTTAAATCTGTACTCAAACTGAGAGACTTGAGTCAGTCTGCGGTTGATCACCTCAGATTCCCAATTATCTAGCGTGAATTGGCTTAAATGAGCCAGATTCTCAAGTCCAAAAATAAGCCCAGTTTTAAGATAAAATTTTCAAAACCAGTTTCAAAAATAAACGCAAATCCTGCTGTACTTTGTGCTCAAACAGATGTGCACTCTCTGGCACACCCGATTCTTCATTTTACTTTGGTAAAAGCTTTCGTGACAATGAAAATTTCAATCGATCGCGTTTGTAAGGATACAAATTGCATCAAAAATCGCTTGCCTAACAAGTTTCTTCATTAAAACCCTTTCAGATGCAGACATATGGCCGATGAGTGCTCTACAAGGTGAAAGCCCAGCCATTCCCGATTTTCTCACCGTACACAAAGCCATGAAAAGGTAGGCAAAAATTTCAATTTGAATCTAAATCTAAATCTAAAGTCTATGAAAAATGAATAACCATGAAATTCCAGGGGTGGAGTGGCGACGGAGTGTTGCGAGCGGCGCTGCTCATTCGCCTATCTCAAGACGTTCTGCTGCGACGAATAGCACTGAAAGAAAATTACCAACATTTTTGCCTTCTTCCATTTGTTTCTTTTTTACGCAATTTTCCATCCTATTCTTCTATCATTTCATCCGGTCTGCCAGCCCACACTTTGAGAGATGAAACGCGTACTAAACTTCTCATTTAGTTTTGTTTTCTTTGAAGATTCTTTTCGAAGTGTGGGCTGGCCTTAGAATCGAGCCCCGTTTCCTAGTTTTTGTATTTGATGACCGTGATCTCCGAAAATGGGTACCTGCACAAGCTAAAATGTGACGATGATGCTTTGAACAGAAGTCGGTGACCCATATTTCAATCATGAAACCTTTGATGAATGTATGATTTGTGTTGAGTCAAACGATAAAATGTGTTAAATGGGTCGATCCGGGCGTCAAAGTGTTAAAGTATAAAAATTCTTTTTTCATACTTAGTAACGCTAACTATTTTATTTAACCGAAAAAAGGTATTAAGAACAACATATCGAAAACGAGTAAAAGTGAGATCACATACAGATTCGCATTTATGGAAGTGAAGGATTGAGCGACTTGTTGCTGTGAACTGATGGTTCTTGCGAGACGCTCTTCTCACGCGAAGGAGACTTTGAAGCCGAATGACGAGGCCTAAATTAATAACATTGTCTGATAATATTCCGGGAGTAATTACCACAAAGTGACTTCATAAAGAAAATCACTCTAACAAAAAGGGCTGTTTGATCGTATTTCAAAGAAAATAAACCGTACTGTTTGGAAGCCGGTGATCTACTTTGAGAACGCTCATCGCGTCGTGAACGATGTGGTGATAGTGAACGGCTTGAGCGAACTCTTGAACGAGATCGGCTTTCGCGACGAGAGCGACTAAAAGCTATTGGAAAAGGAAAGTTAGTAAAATAAACCAATAATCCCTATTGTTGCGCCTAGGTGAGAGCCGGCGGTTACTTCCAGCAATCGAAAAGTCTACACGGATTTCCCTGCCGCCAACCTAAAATAGTAATGGTTGAGTTTATGATAAAAAGTGACGTTTAAATCTCTAATGGAACGCACGTTAGCTCCCATCATCCGGTCTCGAGCACGAGTTGCATCTTTCGTCGTACCAAAGTAGACGAAAGCATAGCCCCTTGATTCACGACTGTAGTGATTACGAACAAGACGGATCTAAAGCAATAAAAATCACAATATTACCATTGATTTATTGAACCTGATCAACATCTCCATATCTTCCAAACAGCTTGCCAAGGTCCCTCTCACCAATTGTTCTTGGCAGATTGAAAACGCCAAGGCATCTAAAAAAAAAACTTTAAAACTTGCATACAAAGTACCTATTTGGCTCTGGATTGCGATCTCTATGCTGATGACGACGAGAAGTCCTGCTATAGCGAGGCGACCTAAAGGTGTAAAAGTTTTAAATTAGAACAAAGCGCTGAAATGAAAGTAATAAAGGTCAAAATACCTGCTACGAGAGCGTCGATACGTCCGCTCACGACTCATTGATGGCGAACGACTCACAGGGCGAGAAAGACTGCGGCTAGCACGCTGAATTGTCACGAAACATTGGGTTGAACGTTCGAGAATTTACGGATTGCTTTGCTTGGCTTTGGAATTTCTCTTGCCTTAATTATAAATTATGCTAGGTAATTCAATTTTCTTGGTGCACTAAAACAGTTAGACCTACAATCGACGCTAAATTTTAAAGAACCCTGGGCGTCGGTGCACAAGATCTAACTTTAAAAATTTTGTTGAACCACGTAATTAGACAAATATCCATTGCAAAGTGTTCTATTATTCTTACCACAGCTTGACAAACATCCCTCAGAACCTCTAAACTTTTGCATAGCTTGCTTTAGCGTTGGGTATGTTGTTGAAATAATTGAAAAGTCGAAATTCGGATTTTACGGAAATTCGGAAACACCTTGCGTCGAACCGGGCTACGGCTGAGCGATCGGCTCCTTCCTCTTCGAGAAACAGCCATTGCACGGTGCCTAAAAAGCCACATTCCCTCACTTGTTTTAGTTTTTTTTACATTTTACAGATATCAATAGACATGCTATCGCAAAATAGAAGAAGAATTATAAGATCTTTCAGCTTTATTCACAGATATGGAACGACAACTTGCAAATTTGAAAACACAAAATAACATGATACACCAAATAAGTTCAGAAATTAGCAGTTCATTATTACTTTTGCTTTGATTCGCCGCGGAAGCTCTTCCACTGGGCTTTCACTTGATCAAGTCCCTCATAAAAACCATCGATTACCTAAATCAAACAAAAATGTATGCCAACACAAAGTAAATTTACTTCTTCCTGGACGTCAAAAAAGATTCTCGGTCTCGTCAAATCTATCCTTGATCTCCTCAATGTAGGTGACGAAACCGTTCAAGTTTGAGCCAGTGAGTACGACGGTACCTTTGTCCTTCAATACAGTGAGTTGATCATTTAGATGTTGATTAGACGTATCAATGCCGCTCATCGTGACTTCTTCCAAGTTCATCCTAAACCAATCAATAGGCGAAATAGGTATATAGAAAAAAACCACTTTTTAAAATCAAGTTGCTTCACTGATGTGAATGCGTCGCCAACGGCCGTGCGGACGTACGAGCTTGTTTGTTCAATCGTGGCTCCCATGTTCCATTCAATCTTCATGACTCTAGCGACAATGGTCGTTGACAACTTGTAGAAGAAAAGTGGTATCTAAGGAGTTTCAAAATTGAAATACAAATTGCTACCTATACCTTGATAAGTCCCGTCACATCGTCCAAATCAACCCAGTGAGTAAAGACGTAGTCGCAAAGGAAAGAGATGATCGAGGTGATTACTGCCAGAGCCAACAATCCAAAAATGACACCTGTGCCCACCACGATGCGCACCCATTTAGCCACAACATCACGACCAGAACCGATAACCGTATTGGCAGAATCAATACCTGAAACAAAACATTAACAATTTATTCACCAAACACAAACCATAGTTGTAGAGGCTTTCGATGCGGCCCTTTGCAAAATTGGCGGTGTTGGCAACCCTATCGTAGAGAAGCATTGCGACTTCTTTCTAAATATAACGACTTTTCACTTTAAATCAAATCAGAGAAAAATCGTAAAAGAAAAATGAAAATGCGAACTTTCCGCTCGCACTTTTGCGCTTGCAAGTTACGGTAATACCCGACAAAATTTAATGGATACGGTGTATTTTTAGTGCATAATAGAATCACAGGAAGACAATCGTTGGCTTGGCCTTTACTGCCACCATAAAACAATAGTGATTCACCAGTTATTGCTATAGTTTTACAGTACTCTAAAAGTGTCCCAAGGGTACTATCAAAAAGTGACCCAATAACTTATTACCATAGTTTCGAGTGCCCCCCAAGCATTTCTCGACATTTTCGAATATTTTGTTCAAATTTTCGCTGTGTTAGGGTAATAACTTATTACCGTTCTTTCATAAACAAATTTTCGACACTCATTTATTAAACAAACAACTAAAGCTATTTTAGAAATTCTATACAAATACAATCGAAACAATAAATAGGATAGACAACAAAAGCCTTTTCATTAAAGGCACAAAGCACCGAAACAAAAGGACAACAAAAGGGGGGCAAATCAAAGACACTACTGAAAACATTGGCAAAACTATAACATACAAAAGTGAAAACATTAAACAAATAACAATAAAAACAATAATAGCGGCCAATTGACTCCATTTACTTTACTTGCGAGGGCTTTTGTAGGAAGATTGTTCCTTTGATAAACGATCGCCAATTCCAGAACTTGTAGAAGATGGAGTCCGTTGAAATGAAGATTTGGAAGTCGTCGTTGGTATTCTTGAAGGTTGTTCTTGTTCTGTTGATGGCTTGCGGACCATTGGGCGGATGAGTGAAGTTGAGCGTGTGGTCAAAAGATTTGAAGGTGACTAAAATCGAATTTACAAAAAATAAAAATCAAGCTGACTAATTTTTCCCCGGATAAAGGCCGACTTTTGAAGGGGACAACACATTGCTACTGTGATTGCCGAGATAGTTGAGGGTGCCTCGAGTTGGAAGAATGGGCTGTGATTCTCTAAAACGCGACATTTGAAATTTTTAATTGAATCACGTTTTATGAATACACCTTAAAATACGAAAACCTTACACTGTCCGACTCACTGAAAAGTTCCAAATGCATTGCGCCATTTCAGCTGATACTTGATTGCCAGCCATCTCCTTTATAAACCACAGTGCCATGCAACCATCGGCCTAGAGGCTTTGCTTTTTGTTGTTTAACAAAAACCAACCATTAAAACCGAGTTTATGAAATATTCCGAAAGATGATTTGACGGCAATGAGATATGTGCCGGGCTTGCTTGTCCAACAGCTGAACCCATCGCCAACGACTTTGGAGTCTAATTCATACTTTTAATTTTGTTTTATAAATCATATTTCTAAAACTCACAGGCAAATATTTTGAAGCACAATAAATCCTCCATCGTGGTAACAGTAGAAACAACGTGTAATGAATGGCCATCAGAAACGTGATGATGAAGAGGAAACTGAGCCAGAAGAACAGGAAAACGTAGAGTTGCTCATAAACGCTGTTGATGGAGATAAAGCAGTTTGCTTGAAGCATTTGATTTGGAGTCGTGATGTTCAGCGATCCTTTCTAAATGATCTTTGATCAAAGATAACCGAGTTCTAAAAAACCTCGTATCCATAATCGTCAGGCACATAACAAATTGCTTTCTTTGGAAATTTCCTCATCGATTCTTTGGATGGGCGAATAAAGACTTCCTTCATCAACTAAATAAAGAAAGAAATAAACTTAAATTTAACGATATTTTTACCTCAAATCCCCAGAAGATTGAAGTGCTATCAACCAGAAACATGCAGATTCCAAATTGAGCAATCAGGTTCAACACTTGGAGCCATTTTTGAACGACATACAGAAGTACCGCTAGTTGACCTTGTAAGCAGCGTCGTCTAAAAATAACAAATTGCGATTCAATAAACCATCAACCAAAACCACCTTTCTTGTGGAGATCCAAGACTGCGCAGCAAAACTCGCAAATTGCTTCAACTTCTTTCATTCTTTCTTCACCTTTCAATGATTTTATGCAACGAGCCTGTGAAATCGCCGAGACGGTTTGATTAACTTAAACAACGCTTTTAATAAACTAGAAGAACACACGTTTCTTACCATTTTTGAATGATAAAGCAAAAGCTGTCCATGCACATTTTGGAATTGCGAAGAGAACCAGTTGAAGAATGAACAAGTAAGGCATCCACTAAACCAAACGATGATTAACAAACATCAAAATAAATCTTTACTTGAAAGTTCCGGACGAAGAAGTCTGCAAATCCAACGGGGACGAAAGCATTCGGGCTGTTTGATGCATCATCCACAATTTGAAATCTTCCTTGGGTAAAGCAATACTCATTGTAGAATCCTTGCCAGATAGCTAAAGTTAAAAGATTAAAAAGTCATTAATGTAACAATTTACCAGGCTTCCCCGCCACAATACACTTCATTGGGTGACCGAAGTTTTGGAAGATCATTGCCAAACACATGAAGAAGGCGAGAATTGCATTCGTGATCACACAATTGAAAATGTCAACAAAATCGAAGAATGGCGGCAGCAAGGCCAACATACCGTCCGATTTCATCATCATCAAGAAAATTTTGTTAACCCAAGTTGAAAATAGCTCGACCACTCTAGAATGTACCGAATAAGTATAAAACTATTGCACAGAAAATTCAGAAATTATTAAAGTTTCTATAAAAGCTTTATACTTTCACATGTTCAAAGATTACAATAAGCACTGAAATTCCATGTAGCAATCGAATATAAAGAGAAAGCATCATATTTTCAGATAACTCGGGGTTTTTCATTTTCGGCTGCCTTGGCTTTCTTCCTGGTATCCTTGCTGATGTAATCGGCCGGGACCAAGTATCCGACAATATTGCGCCGACCAATCATTTCTCCAACAAAGAACCAAGCACAGATCTAAAGAATAAATTTTTAAATGACACAAAGGGCATGCCGAATTTTCCAAATTTAAAATTAAAAAAACGAACCTCCATACCCACGGCCACCGAAACAAGGAGCTCTCGAACAGTAAAATTTTTGTAGGTTTGACTTTGAACGTCTTTGCAGAGCTTTTGCCACTCGCTCTAAATAAAATGAATGATAGACAAAAGTGGTTTTTTCAAAGCAAACCTTGATTTTTGGAAGGTCAGAGCTAGTGGGTGGTCGTAATTCTTTGGCCCATACCTAAAATGAATACTAAACAAATGAAATATCACCGTCACACATTAATGTTTTAAATTATGCTCAAACTTAACCTCGGATTAAAAGAATTGTAAGCTGAATCATAGTTGCTTTATCAAAACAAAACGGTTACCTCTTTAAGTGTTCCGAAGCGGCGGGGAAATTGATTTGCTTGGTGACGATAAATTACTCCAAAGTTGAGGGCCATCTTTTCGAAAAAATTCAACGATCGAGACATGATCTAAAGTTAGATAAACATCTATATAGCCGACCTAGAGGAACTTAAAATAGAAAACGAAATGTAAACTGATAAAAGGTAAAATGATTGCTATGATTCCAGGTAAGGCGCCTAATATTTAAAAGTTAGGTGCTTTGGTGGTTAGGAGGGATCACTTTTGGCTTCGCTTCCGTCGAATCTAGTGTTTTGAGCGGTTCGTGTCGATACTTTCTTCTATTTCGGGGCAATTATATATGCTGAAGCGATTGGTGCTAATTTTAGAGTATTTCCAACATGTTTTAAGTTAGTATTGCAGCTTTGAGATGACGTTCGGTGGTTAAAGTACAGCAAGCTAGGACACAGGATAAATCATCGAATAGGATTATCAAAAACCTGCTTAAATTAGCGCCAATCGCTTCAGAATAGAAGAGAAGTATCGACACAAACCGCTCAAAACACTAGTTTCGACTAAGTAAGCCAAAAGTGGCCCCTCCCAACCACCAAAGTGCCAAAAGTTATCACCGTTTAAGAAGTTTTATATCATTTTCGGGAGTGGGACAAATGCGACTTTTTTTTGCGCACCCGGACATTTGCGCACCTTTTTTCCGCACTTAGCCCATTAGCGCACCTTTTTCGCGTTTTAAAAAGCTCTAAAAGCTAATATTAACCAATTTCTATTCTAAAAGTTGTTTTTCTAGGTAATTTTAGGGCGTAGAAACGAAATTTTGACATATCAGAGCTTGTGGAAAACCAAAGGCGGGGGTTTTACCAAAGAGAAAAGAAAGAACAATTTTCTGTAATTTGACCTAGCCGTTTTGTCTTTAAAATTGGTTCCACACGCTCTGTTATGTCA
This sequence comes from Mesorhabditis belari, assembly GCA_958450365.1. NCBI lineage: Eukaryota > Metazoa > Nematoda > Chromadorea > Rhabditida > Rhabditidae > Mesorhabditis > Mesorhabditis belari. Next base: position 752,612 of record CAUEEP010000737.1, read on the forward strand.
AAATTTGGAATTCGGACACCCTCAAATTACCTAGAAAACAACTTTTGGAATAGAAATTGGTTAATATTAGCTTTAGAGCTTTTTTAAAACGCGAAAAAAGGTGCGCTAATGGGCTAAGTGCGGAAAAAAAGGTGCGCAAATGTCCGGGTGCGCAAAAAAAAGGTCGCATTTGTCCCACTCCCATCATTTTCACAAGTTTAGCAACCCTTTTGCGTTTACGCACCGACAAAGGTTTCGTTCGAATGAAGAAAAACCCAACTGAAGATATATTAAGTAAGCTTATTTATTACTTGTTACTGTACCGTCGAAATATCCTCTTCATTCAACTGAGTTTGTAGATTCATTCTGTTTGGTTGTTTCTCTCATCTGACTTGTTCATTTTCAACCGTTTTATTACTTGCTGAGACTATATTTGTGCATTTTTAACTTCTGGAGCATTATAGGCATTGACCAGAGCCACGTTAAAACAGTTTCAGTAGCATTTTTTCCAAAAATCTACTTCGTAGACGGAAACCTTGTATTTTCTCCTTGTAACCTTGCAAAACCTCCTTCTTTTGTGAGATTTCCCTCTTTTTTCCACAGCTTGCCGAATTACGTCCTATCGCACCGCGTATCGAAGGAAAATAAACACTCTTGCGGTTTATCAGCCGTTCAATCTTTTTTTAAAACTTTTTATGTTTTATAAGTTTTTATTTTTTAATTTTCAGATAAAATGGGCTATGCTTTTCGAAGTTCAGCGGAGAGGCGACAACGGAATTGAACGATGAAGGCACCTCCACACCTAAAGGTAGTTTTTGTTGCTTCATAAAAATACTTTTTTAATCTTTTAACTTTTTAAGATTCTTTAAAATTCTTAAACGTTAGAAATATGATGCTTTCTTTTAAGGAAAATGCCGTGTGTTGGACATTGATCCCCCGTTCGCCCAACGTAGGAATTTCGAGGACCCCAATCACCGTGAATTGGTTAGGTTTGTTGAAATTTCTTTTTTGAACCAGTTTTTTTTCTAAAAGATTAATGAAATATTTCAGCACACCGAAAGCCGGCACCGACGAGAACTCCCAGGGCACTCCAACTAACAAAGCGAAGACGATGCAGCAACAATTATTCATGAAGAAAAAGCCCGATTTGTTGTAAGTTTTTTCGTGTTGGGCTTAATATTTTAATTAACAGATAAACGTTGGCTTTGATATTACTAACATTGCCAAGTTTTTGTTCCATTTTTCAGTGATATTAATGATTTACGAAATTAAATAGCCATCTATCTCAATTAAGTAAGGCGTATAAACGTCAAAAAATTTGCCACGGGGTTTTTCATCAAATTACGTTATTAGCAGTGAACCTACATTTTATAAAGTGTTGTTTTCAGGTTCTCAGAGAGCGACTTCCAAAACTCGGACAACTGTGAAGCGTCGAAATGGACAAGTAAATGCCGTCTATGTTTTAACTTCACATGTGCAAACTATTGTTGTCATTTTCAAATTTCATTTAAATTTATACATTTTCTCAGAAATCCGTTCACTAAATTGACTACTTTTAATTAGTACTTGCCATATTGTCCATATTTCTTATGAGAGTTTGAAAGCCTAATAAACTATTTATCTATTTGAAAAATTGGCCAATCGCAAGTGGGGGAGGGGGAGCGTTACCGCTCTCATGCATGGAAATTTAGATGAAATTAACACAAAAGATGTGATTGGTAAACTTGATTGGTATTGAGCTTTGACGGTTTGCGTTAGTTTCCCTTCAACAATCTATCTGGCCAAACGGACTGGTTGACCTGAAGAAAGTGTACAGCCAATAAATCGGCAACCTGTTAATAAGAGTTCTAATGTTCTCAGGTCACCTGTTGAACAACGATTGTCGTAATATCTATCGGCTCATCCTTTTCAGTTGACCAATTTACAACCCCCTAACCTTAAAATGATTTCCGCTACTTTGCCATTGGATATCTGGTGGGTGAGACAGTGTCTAGATCGAAAATGATTGGTTTTAATAGCCTAAAAGATCAATTTGGTTTAAAGCAAGCATTTTCATTGAAAAGTTTCATAAACTTTGTTTGAACATTTGAAGAAACTATGGTTTAGAGGTTTGATTATATTTTCAAAAGTGACCCTTCAAATCCCTCCAAACAAGACCATCTGCATTTGTGTGATCGGGACAATCATTTGCTCTTTTCATTTTCAAGATGCTTGGATGGGAAGGAGGGGATCCTTTGAAGCGAATGGCGCAACGAGTCCCCGACACTCTCAGGTCACCGAGCCGCCATAGAAAGGGGCAAAAGAGTTTGGATTTCCGTAAATCGGAAAAGATATGGTTTGAGAAATGGACAAGAAGTTTCAAACTGGGAAAAAAAAATAATGTTTTGAAGTTAGTTGCTAGAGGTATGCTCTTGACTAATGTCTTTTCAAGTCTTCTAAAACTACCGTAAAAAGCATTTTGATAACAATTTAGCTACTGTTACCTCTATCCTGTAACCGTTTAGCTATCAAAAAAGGTGATTGAAAACAGATTTTAGACAAAATCTCTGAAATCAGGCTGAACTAATCGCTTGAATAGTGAGTACTATGATTTAAAGTAATTTTATCATGACTTAATTTACCGTAAGGCTTTCATTTTGGTGTGCTTACAATAAAATATATTATAAAATAGTAGAAAATAGTAGAAAATAGTAGAAAATAGTAGAAAATAGTAGAAAATAGTAGAAAATAGATAAAATAGTTCAAAATTACAATAAAAGATAGTTATTTCATTCCAAAATTTGAAATATTTAAAAGATTTGAAAGGAATAAAAGGAGAAAGAAGAATTACGCCACTCTGTTTCCCTTTTCGATCTCTTTACAGTACCTTTGCCATATCTCGGCTCACTTGTGTACATCAAAGGAAAATCATTTCTTTGATCAAATATAGGGAGGGGCTCTCGCAGACCATTTGCACATTATCGTTGTTGCGCCACCCCGAACTGGGCTTGGGTTCCCAAATCATCATTATGCATTCACTTATGTAATGCCGATTTTTGAATTTTCAAACTTTATTAACTGAAGTTGACTGTTTCTTTGTTCATTGCTTGACATTTCTTTGTTCTTGCTTAGCCTTATTCTATTTATTCTACTTCTCATTACAGTACCTTTTGCTAGCCACTGTTAACTGTTAGCCACTGTTAACTGCTGTTAGCCACTGTTAACTGCTGTCAGCCACTGTTAACTGCTGTCAGCCACTGTTAACTGTTAGCCACTGTTAACTCTTAGCCACTGTTAACTCTTAGCCACTGTTAACTCTTAGCCACTACTAGTTATCGTATCCTGTTACGGTAACTTTTAACTTTTACTAGACCAAATTTGTTAGTTGACTTAACTAGACAATACTAATTAAGTCCAAATTTGTTTGTTATTTGTTATTTGATCGAGGATTGTAAACAGATTGTTTTCTGGGCTTTTTTAGCTTCAATCCGTGTACATTTCTGTACCTTTGTTATCCAGTGCTAGTGTTTTTAGTTATTCTAGCTGGATACGGTAACTTACTGGACTCACAAGCGTACAATCGACTGAGGATTGTGCATTTGAGTCTCTGGAGTTAATTTTTAGTTTCCTTTTCTTTAGTCCTTTTTCTTTTCGTCTATTTCACTTGATGATTGTTTAAATTTTGGTTTGATTCTGCTTTGATTTATTGTGAGTCTGAAATCTAACGATCTTTTAAATTAACGGAGTTTCATTTTGAAGTCATTTTGAAGTCATTTTGAATCTAATTATAAAATTTGAGCTTTATTATTTGATTGCCGAGATTCCTATAAATCGATGTGCCCGGATGATGTGGCCGGATCAGATGGGCACCACCGCATTTTGCGATCCAACCGCTCAGCAGCATGCGTTAAAGGTTTTGGTTTTAAAGAAATGAAATTAATAAACGAAAAGATCTAGTCATGAATTTACAAATAGATTTACAAAATTTCTAGACAATTTTCCTAGGCGATGAACGCGATGTCGATGTGGGGCCTTGAGCAGTGTCATCCCGGCTATGCGGCTACGTCAAAAGTCGATCCGGTGAGTGTTCCTAAAGAAGAAAATTTATGGAAGACTCGAAACTGAACTTTTATTAGTTTAAACTCAAAAGTATCAGTCAGAAAACTCAAAAAAACAAACCCAATTTCATTGTTTAGTCGAATCAAGCATTAGTCAATAGGTAGCGGTGGCATAGAACTTTCAAATTCTCTAGACTTGTCCTTTAACTCATCTAAACTAATAGGTTAATGCATAAGTCTTTTCGTTTTTTTCGTACTTCTGTTAAAAAGTAACAAATTCACCAATTAATCTATAGTTTGCTCTATAAAAAAAGTGTTTTTTTGTTCAATTTGCATCTTTTTAAATGAATTTCGGTTCACTTTCAAGCAAATTCGAGAGTGAAAAACGCCTTTTTCGTAAAAATCTATAAAAAACTCTACGGAAAAATTGGCTGAATGAATTTCTCTGAAATTTTGGCGAAATATCAAACGTTTTTTTTCTCTATCTTTTATCTATTGACACGAAGATAGGTTTTCTTTAGCTAAGGTGTCTAAACCGTTCCTGGGGGCCGGGTTCAGGTTTGGGTGGGGGGGTCGGGGCCCCGGCCTAAACCGCATCATCGAGTTAGCCCTCTTTGACTACCCGACTTCATACTCTCAAGAAAATCCAGGCATTAAATATTTTTAAACCCGTTTTAATGTTATTTTTGCAGAAAATAATTGCTTTTTCTAATGAAATCAACCGTAGTTTAATTCGTGCATTTGTTGGCTTGAAATGGCAGACGAAAAGGAACGAAAAGACTTATGCATCAACCTAATACATCAGTCAATGGGTAACTGTGTCATAGAACTTTCAAATTATTCTAGATTTGTCCTTTAACTCATCTAAACTACATTAATCAATAGGAGAGGCTAGAATTTCGATATCCTCTAGATCAGCAAGTTATTTATAGTTTATAATTAGCAAGACATTTCTTAAATGACAGTAAACCTCAAGTTAAGCTTTTTGAGAACAATTGAACAAAAGTACAACTCTTTAAACGTCTTTAGTAGACTAGCTTCGAGTAAGAAATCGTTTTACAAAGCCATTTCTAACAACTATTTATTGACTAAGAATAGATGATAAATTTGGGAACAACGATGCCTTTTCCCCTCAACCATTTCGCTCAACAGCTCTCAGCGGCTCAACAATTAGGCTTCACCCCCAGTCGCTCTAATCCCGAACTCCTCCCCGACTCCGTCAGAGTAGAAGAAAGAAGCCGATCCCAATTCCCGAGGAGTCAAAGATGAGAATTAGATAAATGATTTCTATTTTATTAAAGCAATGACGAAAGCTCCATCAACTCACTAATTATCCAGCTTATTGTTGGCAAATTGCGTAGAATCTGAGAATAGAATTCTGAGAATTCTAAACATGTCTAGCTATCTTATGAGTACTGTAACTAAGTACTCTAACTAAGTACTGTAACTAAACCATTTCAGATTTTATGCATATCGGGAACGCCGAAGACGGAACAATGACAGTGCGAAGAGGTCAAGAGAACAACGGAGACAAGCCGAAGATGTCAATAAGAGGCGGTGGGTTATCGAATTCTTGGTACTTTGCTTATGAAATTGCAAACACACACACTTTCTGGCACGCTATTCCATCTAATTTCTAGTTCAAAAACCCAAATAAAACAAGTAATTCGACTTCTTTATAGCTGAAATCAAGCAAACCCATCAGCCATAGTGTACTTTGTGCTAGAGCTTTTTAACACACTTTCTGGGAACAGATACTTTGGAGCTATGGAGCTTTGGACTTTGTGCTAGAGCTTTGGAGCTTTGGAGCTTTGGAGATTTGGAGCTTTGGAGCTTTAGAGCTTTGAAGCTTTAGAGCTTTGGTGCTTTGGGCTTTGGGCTTTGGTGCTTTGGTGCTTTGGAGTTTTGGAGCTTTGGGTTTTGGAGCTTCGGATCTTTGGAGCCTTAGTTAGTCATTTTCCTTGCTGATAGCTTGAGTACACTAGAAAAGGGTGTGTTTACATTTTGAAATTTCGATCGATCTTCGGCTCCTAAAGAATTCAATTTCTTTACAGCTTGGACCATCCCATTTACCAGGGTCAGCAACTCCGAGGATGGAGATCCACGTTCTTCGGTGTGAGCTGGAAATTCCGCAATTATCTAGCTTAGCCAATCAGCCTCCAGTTATTCCTTGGTTACGTAGAATTCAAATGTTTCGCTTATAAGGCATTTAGCGTAGCATCCTACTATAAACAAAGGAAACTTCATACGGTTTACTGTAGAAGGACGGATTACAGTGTCTCGAGTGAAGTGATAAGGTAGACTATGCCAGAATTCTAACAAAAACATCTGTCTATCCCTTTTTTTGGGGTTTTCGTCTTTTTCTCAGCATCAACCTTTTACATTTTTGAATATTTCGACTATAATTTGATTCAGAATAAAATTGCGCATCGAGATGATATCAAAACCAGCTCAAAATCTAATATCCTGCACAGAGTTATGAGGGAAAATGTGTTAAGTCCCGTCCAGAATGAGGCGAGAGTTTAGATTTTCTGCCCATGGCTTTCGCGTGGAGATTCTTGTACGATTTGTTGTTTTGAGTACTCGTTCGATGCTTACTCGATTCTGAATCAAGCGATCTTCAAAATAGAACCAAAATAGAAGTGGTTGATGCTGAGAAAAAGACTGAAGCCCTCAAGATCTCCCTTCAAAAGAAGCGATAGACGGATGTTTTTTGTTCGAGCTCTAGACTAAATCTTATGTAGTATATTCTAAATTTATTACCAGGTCAATAATATGTAAAGTTTGCTTTTTTCTTTCCCAGTCTGGCTAGTTTAAGAGCTTCCACAGTCATGCGCTAGAAGCCTTGTGTTTGCGTTCTTTCACTCTTCTCTCTAGGTCATTGTTCATTGCTTTTGAATCATTTTATTGATTTGAATATCTCTTTTTTTCAATAATTAACATCTTTTGTCTTTAAACTTTGCTTTAAAATAAAAGCTTTTGTGTGTTTTAAATAAAATAGAATTGTATTGGGTTGATGAAAAAAGTGCTTTCCGATTTTTTGGAGAGTACCTTAAATTTTGTCGAATTTTGACGTTTTTATAGCTCATTCCAAAGCTGAATTCAAGACGGATCGATTGGTAAAAACCGTTTTGAGATATCTCTTTTCTAAAAGTTTTTACAGCTATTTTAGTAAAAGGCTGGCAGAGCTAAAAAATCGCTGTTTTCACGTTTCCGTTGTTTTCCGTGCAGAAATCTAGGCTAAAAACATGTGTTTCGTGATGGCGTCAAAAATAACCCGTCTTGAATCCGATGCGTCTCGAATTCAGCTTTAGGATGAGCTATAAAACGTCAAAATTCGACAAATCTAAGGTACTCTCCCAAAAATCTGAAAGGGACTTTTTCCACCAACCAATAGAAGCTTATAAATATTCCAAGAAAAGACATTTCTTAAAGCAAATACAAAAGCAAAACCGAAATGCAAATATAAAAGGAAAGCTTGAAATCAAATATGAAGCCAATCTCAGCCAATCTAAGACCGAGCCTTTCAAAGAAACCCTTACCCAATCGTTTTGCTTTTCGTTTAAGCTTTGAATAGATTCCAGAATGATTTGAGTTGCATATTGTTATTTGCTAAAGCTAAAGACAAAAATGACTTTGAAATTTTATTTCTTTCGAGAAAACAATCAATCTTCTGACCAATATCACAATAAAAATATAGAAAAGAGAAAAAGAAAAAAAGGAAAAAAACACAAAGTTACAAGTAATTAGAGGAAATAAAAAAAAAAAAAAGTAAAGAGTGAATAAGAAAAATCCACAAAATAGTTGGAGGGAGAAAGGGGGAAAAAAATGAAATAAAATAAAAATCTTTTTTAAATACCAGCCGTTTAGATAAAGAAATGATATTCAATTGAAGGAAAATCGAAAAAAGCACCCGAAATTGGCCAAAAGTAGGGGGAAGTATTTGGGGTAGACTAATTTCCGCAATTTTCTCTTTTGCGCAACTCGCCATAACTTTCTTCTAAATGGGCTATCTTTTATGGATTTTGGTTTCATTTTGTTGCACTTATTGAGATCTAGAAAATGACACATTAAAAAATAAAGATTGAGCGAGACTTGCTTGTGCTGATGGTGGTTGCACTTTCTGACCGACGCTGCATTGCTACCGCACTTATGCACCAGCAACGAGGTGGACCTTGTTACTGGCCTTTCGATGAGCCCTTCTCGGTCAATCTTTATGATTTTTCGTGCATTTGTTTCACTTATTGAGATCTACAAAATGAAGTCGCAACCATAAAGATTGATCCACTTGGAGAAAATTACTGGCGAGTTACGCTAAGAAAAAGTTGGTATCGAAAGTGTACCTTTACACTAAGCCTGTGAGAATTGACGAGGTTATAAAAATGAAATTTTTTTTTTTTTTTTGAATTTCTTCTTTAGACTATCTTTTCTTTTTACCAAATGAGGATCGAGATTTCTTAAAATAGGAAGCGATTAGGGGAATTCGTAGTACTTTGTGCTCTTTTCTCCAAAAAGGGTTGCGTTACGATTTCCTTCACATAAGTAGAACAAAGTAAAAGAAAAGAAAAGACAAAGTTTATAAGGAAATTTTCGGAATCGTTAGCTGTTTTTCAGAAAAAATTCATTTTCAGAAATGAGTACAAAGCTGGCAAAGTGGATAAAGGAAAAGAGAAGAATGAAAGGGTGAATTTCAAAATTCTAACATCAAGAACAAAAGGAAAACGATCTGTTTGAAGAGTTTGGATGAAAAAAAGGTCTTGAAAGGGTTTAAAATGGTTTAAAATTGTCTAAAATCGTCTAAAACCGTTTAAAATTGTTTAAAAATCGTGTAAAAGGGGAGGTTTTAGAAAAGGTCAAAATAGGTTTAAATAGTTTTAAAAGGTTTAAAATTATTTAAAAATGGTTTTAAAATTGTTTAAAATCGTTTAAAATCGTTTAAAATCGTTTAAAATTGTTCAAAAATGGCTTAAAAAGGTCTAAAAGTGTTTAAAATTGTTTAAAAAGGTCTAAAATCGTTTAAAATTGTTCAAAAATGGTTTAAAATTGTTCAAAAATGGTTTAAAATTGTTCAAAAATGGTTTAAAAAGGTCTAAAATCGTTTAAAATCGTTTAAAATCGTTTAAAATCGTTTAAAATCGTTTAAAATCGTTTAAAATCGTTTAATCGTTTAAATCGTTTAAAATGTTTAAAATTGTTTAAAATTGTTTAGGAATTGTTTTATTTTAAATTGTTTAAATATTAATCGTTTAAAATCTCATTTAAAATCGTTTAAAATTGTTCAAAAATGGGTTAAAAAGGTCCAAAAGATTTCAAAAACAGTTTGAAAATAAACCCGAATCTATTATTTTGGAAGAGAGTACGTTAGTTTATAAGTGGAATTAAAAAGCTATAAGATAGACGTAAACAAAATGAACCTTTTACTTTTACTTGACCCTTTAGTACTGTTTTGATACTGAATAACTTTGAAATAACTTTAACCATCAATCCAGGCACACAGACTTTTGAGTACGGTAATCCGAAGTAGGATTACAATATGGCCGATTACAATAGCCGATTACAATAGCCGATTACAATGAAGGCGATTACAATGGAGCGATTACAATTAGAGCGATTACAAAAGCCGATTACAATAGCCGATTAACATTCCAACAAAATCTACGATTTCAAAAATTTCTCAAGCTACTACAGTATGGTAAATTGGAAAAAAACCTAGTGTTACCCCTTATTGTTATTTGCAGGGGAATAATGCGTTTGATTGAGCGAGCGAGATCAGCGAGTCGATTGAAGCGATAAATCAGCTAGCATATTCTTCTCTAACTCTTTGACAGTGTTGAGGAATTGTTGCCAAAGTGGATGCGATCGATCGGCGCCTGGCGCGATCCAGCAGACTTCGCGTGAATGGCTCAGCGGCACCCATCGTGTCGTTTTCTTTCTCGATTTGACCTGGAAATTAAAAGTAATCTTTGTGTCCTAAGTAAAAAGTAAAAGGCAAAAGGATTACGGTAGTTTTTCAGAGTTTAGGAAGGTTAAAGCTTTGAAAGATCTATTTACAGAAAGAAAAATGTCTCGAATCGAAGCTTAGCTTTGATTTGAAGGTTCTGCCCCACTTACTTAACTTATTAGTGTTTAACTAATAACTTTGAATAATAACTAATAACTAATAGACTAAAGCTTTGAAAGATCTACTTACAGAAAGAATCGAAGCTTAGCTTTGATTTGAAGGTATTTTACTTATTAGTGCTTAAAATCTAATCTCTAATCTCTAATCTCTAATCTCGAATCCCTAAAACCAATTTCTAAACTCTAAACCCACGATTGTTGATGATATTATTTGGGTGAGTGTTTGGGTGGGCAAATTGCCTCCTCATTTGGCGGGACAATCGTCAGCCCAGTCAACAGCTCGACAAAAACGAGTGATCAGTGAGACTCTGAAATTTGAATTGTTAAGAGATAAAAGGAATCTAATAACTCTATCTATATCTTAATAATAAACAAGTTATGTTTAGCATATTCATACAAAAACCCATAACAGTTACAGTAATCCCTACAGTTAACAACCGGTAATCAAACTCTAACTCTACAAGCATTGTAGCTGAATTCTCACTCCTTTAAGTCTCACGTTTACATTCTGCTAGAACTTGTATTATAACTTAAAGTTACAGTACTTGAGTACTGTGTAGCTTTAAGTTTAACTCTTTCATTAACTAGTTAATAGTTTAGTTATTAGTTTAGTTTAGATTTGTTTACATGGAAGCGCTTGCAGTGGCCGAGCCGTTGCTTTGCTCCAAGTATGGTGAGTAGGAGTTGTTAGCCTGGAAAGCTTTAGAGTAAAAGCTTAGAGGTAAAATTTAAAACTTGAATCTGAAATCTGAATTAGATTAGAGTTTGTTTCAACCTGTGTATACGTTGTTCCATTCGGAGACAAATGAGTGTCCAATCGTCGAGTTTTGCAAAGAGATACAATTGGCGAGAAGCGAGGAGGGGAGTGCGGAGAGCAGCGAGAGATTTAGTCCTGTAGAAATTTGCATAAATGAATTGCATAGATAAATTATAATAGTACCTAGAGACAGAAGGACATTTTTTTTAAAGTGTAAATTTAAAAGATAGGGTTGATTTAAAGACTTTGACAACTTCAGTGAGGCATTCTGCCTTTCACTTTCTTTGATAACAGATTTATGGATATTTGCTTATTTTTTTTGATGAATTTATAGTGATATTTAGATATTTATCGATGTTTATAGATGTTTATAGATATTTAAAAAACTACCTGAGAAAGCGGCAAAGTTTTGTGAAGAGGTGATGATGGGTGGAGAGTCGAGATCGGCTGAGGAGCGCCCGATCGGTCCGAGCACTCCACTTGGCCATATTCCATCCAATGGGGTTTCCGGTTGCTTGGCGTTTCCTGTAATTGAAAGATTATATACTAAGGCACACTGTTGTTGTGGGGATTACTGTAACTGTTATGGGTTTTTGTATGAATATGCTGAAGCTGAAGCTGAAGCTGAATGCTGAAGAGATGGAGGGATTACTGTAACTGGCTGAACTACTGTAACTGGCTGGACTGCTGTAACTGGATGGGTTACTGTAACTGGATGGATTACTGTAACTGGATGGGTTACTGTAACTGGCTGGACTACTGTAACTGGCTGGACTACTGTAACTGGATGGATTACTGTAACTGGATGGATTACTGAAACCGCTATGGGAGTAGAATTATCGTGTTTGGGTTACTCTAAATAGCAAGATACAGTAAAGCGGGCTAGTTACAGTAACCCAACAGCTGTCTGTGTACAAAATTCGTCTTCAACTTCTGCAACTTTACAAACAAAGCAATATGCAGTAACTTGTTAGGTTCAAAACTATTCGGTAAGGCATAAGGCCCTCCCCTGGTAATGGAATACGTGTCGATGTAGCTCATTAATAGTGTCCGTCCGATAAGCGAGAGGTCGCCGGTTCGAATCCCGGCGCCCACCAAGTTTTGTATTCCCAACCCAATCCATAAAAGGACAGTCCAACAGTTCAGCTTCTTCCCTTCTTCCCTTCTTCCTTCTTCCCTTCTTCCCTTCTTCCCTTCTTCTCTTCTTCCTTCTTCCCTCTTCCCCCCCCCCCCCCCCTCTCCTTCTTCCCTTCTTCCTTCTTCCCTTCCCTTCTTCCCTTCTTCCTTTCTTCTCTTCCACTCTACCCACCTAGTAATATATCATAAAAATTCGTCGTCCCATTCACATTGTTCGACGTTTCTGGGATCGGATGCGAGACGTTCGCCAAACCGACCATGTCATCACCGGAATGAGATCGTTTGGGAGAAGAGTGGAGTTCGACTTCCCTGAAACGGAATCGAATGAAAAGAGACTATTGTTTGACATCATTTCAAATAAAAAGCTTTGTTTCTTTGATTCTAGTGAAATGTGGAACATTTCTCGAATTTTCATTGAAATCGCCTGAGTAAACAAGAAAAATTCGATTCACTGAAATAGAAATTGGATGTAAAGAAAACTAGTCTCGAAATCCAAGAATCATCATTTTTGAAAAAATGATGTCAAAATGAATTGATTGAAATTTGAGTCTACCTCGGAAAGACTTCTCTTTGTGTGATTTGGTAGTGGATGCGTGGGTAGAGTGGCTGATGGTGGAGTGGATGCGCCGGACTCTTGTCCCCTCGGTGGTGTCACCTCGAATCCCTCCAAATCAAGGCCTTGTTGGCGACGATCGAGTGGGATCGGGAGCGCGTCTCGTTCTACAAGTACAGTACAGTAATCCAGTTGACTGTAGCTAGATTTACCCTACTAGATTTACCGTTTCTACAGTAATCCAGTTGACTATTGAAGCTAGATTTACCCTACTTAAGTTTAGTTCAATTTGTGCTCTAGCTAAAGCTTGAATAGTCTTTGGTATAAGAAATTAAGCCCTTCCTTGGCGGCTCGAAGATATCTCGGCGTGGCTCATTGGTAGAGGGTTCGGCTGGCAGGTGGTCGCGACTGCGAGAGGTCTCGGGTTCGAGTCCCGGTGCGGACCTTTTGGATTGCCTTTTGAAAGGACCAAAACCTTTAACCTTTAACCTGAATAGTCTCCTTCAATCTTCTGGTATAGGGGATAAAGCCCTCCCTTGGCGTCTGGGAAATATCTCGGTGTAGCTCATTGGTTGAGAGTTCGCTTGGCACGCGGTCTCGACCGCCAGAGGCCTCGGGTTCGAGTCCCAGCACCGACCTTTTTAATTCCTTTTTTAAAAAGGACCAAAACCTTTAACCTCGAACTTGTCTAGAAAGCAAAAAGGCTTATCTTTTTCTAACAACTTAATTTCCAATTCATTGACAAGTCAATTTTGTAAAGCCTACCATCGATGAACTTCGGGAAAACCCTGAGTCGTGTGTTCCCGTTTCGAAAGTGCACAGGTTTCAGCACCAAACCGCACTCGTTCGTGCGCTGTCTGTAGCGTCGGATGATCGCGTTCGCGCGCATCGACATCACATTTGCGCACTAAAAATTGTGAAGCGATGATGAAGATGGAGTGGTCGAAGAATTGTCTCTGTTCATCTTTTGCCTCTTTGCCTGTAATCTGTGCAACTCTGTTATATGAGGGTTATGAAAAGGAAATGTTGGGTTTAGAATGTGTTTCACTTTGTTAAATGTTAAATGTTAAATTCAGAAATGATAGTTTCCATTGGGTGAGTGGTAAGACGCTTCTAGACAGCTTTAGACAGCTTTAGACAGCAAAGATGTTCTATTTGTTCTTTTAAAGTTCTTTTAAAATGCTAATTGAAATGTTTAAATGTTAATTTGCTTTCTTTAAATGCTAATTGAAATGTTCACTTACCGTTTTGCAGGTGCAATTGTTGAATGGACACTTCGAGGCGTGACCCTTGAGCACAACCTGAAGTTTTTAAATCCTCAATTTGCATCAAAAACTCTTATAGATAAAATTTAGATATTATTAGGATAAGGAGAAAGAGAAAATCATCATTTTTTTAGCTTTAATTAGGAAGAAAGTTTACTGTAGATGGCTGTCCTCACAATGAGAGATGGCTAGAGATAACTCGCTTAGATACAAGGTTATTATATAAGGGAAAAGTTAAAGATTACTGTTAGGTAACAAAGTTTTAATATGATTACAGTATACTTTTGAAGGTAATCAATTTTAGGGTAATCAGCTTTATGAAAGGAATTGGACCTTTGATAAGTAAGTTATGAAGTAAGGATCCAGATAGAATCCAGATCTGAATCCAGATAGAATCCAGAGATGGACCCAGATCTGAATCCAGATGGATCCAGATTCGAATCCAGATCTGAGTCCAGAAGAACCCAGATCTGAAGCTAGAAGAATCCAGATCTGAATTCAGATAGAATCCAGAGATGGATCCAGATCTGAGTCCAAAAGAATCCAGTTCTGAATCCAGATAGAATCCAGAGATGGATCCAGAAGAATCCAGACCTGAGTCCAAAAGAATCCAGATCTGAATCCAGAAGAATCCAGACCTGAGTCCAGAAGAATCCAGATCTGAATCCAGAAGAATCCAGACCTGAGTCCAGAAGAATCCAGATCTGAATCCAGAAGAATCCAGACCTGAGTCCAGAAGAATCCAGATCTGAATCCAGAAGAATCCAGACCTGAGTCCAAAAGAATCCAGATCTGAATCCAGAAGAATCCAGATCTGAGTCCAGAAGAATCCAGATCTGAATCAAAAGATATAATGATTCATACAGTAATTTTTAACTATTAGATAGATCTTTAGATATTTAAGGTATTCGAAAATTCTATTGAAGAAAGATTTAGGCAAAAAATCCCTTGCTGGAAGGTTCAGGTAAACGGCAAAATGTTAAAATCAGATAAAATTTTAAAAAAAGAGTTTTATATATGAAAATTAGCTATAATAAAAGAAGATATCTAATGAAATCAATCTAAATTTAAAATCTAAATCAAACCTGCATCCCATGTCCCTCGCATTTCCGGCAGAAAAGCGTTCGGTTCACTTTCCCAATCGGTCCACCGGGCGCCGAAATCCCATTGTGAACCATCTGAATCCAGGTCATTTGGGAAATAATAGATAAAGATCTGTTAATAGATGAAGATCGATTATTAATAGATAAAGATCTATTATTAATAGATGAAGATCGATTATTAATAGACGAGAGCTAATAGATCTAATAGTTTTATGAGTTTTGAATTCTGAGTAATGGACGAATTGCCCCTGATCTCTTGGGCCAGGCCCCACCCCTCTCCGCTTCTCTAAACCCCTCCCCTTTTTACGTATTTTTCAGCAAAGAATCATGTGAATACTTTTAAAGACCAACACCCAGCACAGAGACTAAAAAAACAACAAGATTTACTTTCCCGGTGGTGTGTGCTCTCGAATTTCTGGGAGAGTACTGTAAGAATGATTCATGGGCCACTGTCTTACATTCATGGGCCACTGTCTTACATTCATGGGCCACTGTCTTCATGGGCCACTTATTGTCTACTTTTGACACTATAAGGAAGAGATTAAGGAGAGGTTTTGAATATTAGAATTTAAGCCTATTTGCTAATTGACTGGAATAGTTTCCGTCTAAACCGACTGCTAAAGTAAGCGCATATTGGGTTGAGTGTTCGGCTTGGGCTCTTCTAAGCTTTGAAAGGGCTCTTCTATAGAACTGATATGTTTATAGATGAAAAATTTGCTAGCTAATACTTTTGCTAATACCTGATTCGCCTGTCGAACCTCTTCAATCGTGTGATCGACATCCGATGTCAATAATTCGGCCTCAACGATCACCTGAGTCCCCACAGGGATCTCCGTTGCAACCGCGTCGCTTAAACTGAAAATTACGATAGGTTACTGTATAAGTTTTCAGGCTTAGGCTTAGACTTAGGCTTAGGCTGAGGCTGAGGCTGAGGCTTAGGCTTAGACTTAGACTTAGGCTTAGGCTGAGGCTGAAAGGCTGAAATACAGTAGGTTATGGCTTAAAATGGATTACGGTATACGTCGATAATACTAGGCTATTGTAAAACCTATCACTAACAGTATGTTACGGTATGACATACGGCTACGGTAGACTACGGTAGACTACAGTAGCTTTCAATGCATTACAATGTAAATACGGTAGGATTACGGTAAGTGACCGTATACTACATCTTTTAATAAGTTAAAGTATAAATCCCCTATAAGTTGCCGATTTCAAACCTCATTTTCTTTCCTCAAAAAGCGGCAGATCGAATAGCCTGTATGAGATGAGACAGAAAGGCGGCAAATCACCTGAAGAAAGTTATCATTTCAAGATTCTAAAGAAATAAAAGAATAAAGAAAAAAAATAAATCTATAAAACATCAATCAATCAATCAATGAAGATACGGTAGATGAAGGGAAATCTTTTTGATAGTTGGGTGGCGTGGGAGATCAGCACAAAGTGAAAGGAAACGATTGGTGGGGGGGAGAGGAGAGAGAAGAGAAAGGAAGAGAAAGGAAGAGAAAGGAAGAGAAAGGAAGAGAAAGGAAAGGAAAGGAAAGGAAAGGGAAAGGAAAGGAAGAGAAAGGAAGAGAAAGGAAAGGAAAGGAAAGGAAGAGAAAGGAAGAGAAAGGAAAGGAAAAGAAAGGAAGAGCAAGGAAGAGAAAGGAAGAGCAAGGGAAAGAAAGAAAGAAAAGAAAGGAAAAGAAATGATAGATGAAACTTGATCAAATCGAGAGATGAGATCTTGTAGACAGAAAATGGGGGAAATGGGATTTGGGTGCAAGAAAAGATGATGAGAAGAGTGATTCACGGTAGACACGATTCTATAGTTATCGATATCGATTGTTTAATGTTTTGCAAGTAGACTTTGCAAGTAGCAAGACACTTTGCAAGACACTAATTGCCTCAAATACACTCTGGTTTTGGCATTTAATGTACTATTTGGTATAAGAAGTAGAATTGACTTTAATTTGACTTTTTGATTTTGACTTTTGTTAGTAAAGTTGAGTACATTAAATGTCTATAAGCCGATAGCTTTAAGCCTCAAGTCATTAAGCCAAGCCAATCTCTTAAGCACTGCTTCCCGAAAGCTCGTCAGCTCATTGTATTTTTCTCTAAAAATTTTAATGTAAATAAGGTTATCCTATTATTTTCGTATATTTGATAAGGAATCACCAAATAATCAAAGTAAAAGATGATTGTGATCAACAAAAGAAAGCGTCGTCGAAAGCTCGTCATCAATACATAGCTGTTCAAATCAATACATCGCTATGTTCAAATCAATACATCAATACATCTCCTTGAGTCGAAAGGAACTTTACAAGAAAGAAGAGAAATGGAAAAAGAGACAGCCACCAAAAATCCAGGTGGGAATGAAAATGGACAAGCTAGAGCTTAACTAGTAAACTATGCAATAGTTTACCCAAATTTATTTAGACTTCTACCTTTCGGATGTACTTTGTTCAAATTATAAACGCGGCCTTTCTGGTGCACTTGATTCTTTTCTTATGATTTCTATAAGAATATTGAAGAATAGAAATGATTTTAAGCACAAAGTACACCCTATACCTAGTCGAATTCATATAAAAAGAATTAAATACTTTTAGAGCAAAGTTAGCGCCATTTCTAAGCAATAAGCTGATTTCAATTCTTTAAATAGATTCAAATTGGCTTTAATAAAAAACCGTTAGTACTAACAATTAACATAGAAAAGTCCAGTAAAAGAAAATCTGGATAATTAGCAAAAGTTTTTTGAGGTTTAAAGAGGTTAAAGGTTAAAGGTTAAAGGGTGAGGTTAAAGGGTGAGGTTAAAGTTATGAGGGTGAGGTTAAAGTGAGGGTGAGGTTAAAGGGTGAGGTTAAAGGGTGAGGTTAAAGGGTGAGGTTAAAGGGTGAGGTTAAAGGGTGAGGTTAAAGGGTGAGGTTAAAGGGTGAGGTTAAAGGGTGAGGTTAAAGGGTGAGGTTAAAGGGTGAGGTTAAAGGGTGAGGTTAAAGTTATGAGGGTGAGGTTAAAGTGAGGGTGAGGTTAAAGGGTGAGGTTAAAGTTATGAGGTTTAAAGCCATAAGGTTTAAAGCAAAAAAAGCAAAGAAAATTTAAAGAAAATTCTCTAAACAAACAAGTACTTAAAAAGTATAAATCGTTAAATAAATAAATAAGAGACTTTTTAAATAAGAGCACAAATCAATTCCAATATTTGGGTGCAAGAAGTGGAGTGATTGTGGAAAAGAGAGAGAGCCTTGTGATCTCACAAATCTTATCACTGACATCAAGGCCACAACACTGTTTCTAGAGAGGAAGAAGGAAGGAGAAGGAAGGAGAAGGAAGGAGAAGAAAGAAGAAGAAGAAAGAGAGAGAAGAAAGAAGAAAGAAGAAAGAGAGAAAAGAAAGAGAAAGAAGAAAGAGAGAGAAGAAAGAAGAAGAACTCCTTTTCCTTGTTGTTTTTCCCCGCCTCTTTTCGTTGATCGATTAAGGGTGGGGGATCGAACTTTGATCTTTTGATCAAAAAATAAACATGTTATCAATTAGCTATTAAGCCTATTCATTAGGGCTTTTCTGGGATATTATGACAATAATTCTAATCTTCTTTTGGTCTACTTTAAAATAACAATAATGTAATGTAATGTGTTTTCTAAAAGATGACCAACAATAATCTTTTCATAACAATAATAGTAAAGATACTATCAATTAGCTCTTTGTTCTTTAATGTTCTTTAATGTTCTATTAAATGTTCTTTAAAAGTTGCCGTTAAAACGCTGGGACAAAATCGCTGTACTGGACGACGCTGTACTGGACGACGCTGTACTGGACGCTGTACTGGACGCTGTACTGGACAACGCTGTACTGGACGCTGTACTGGACAAAATCGCTGTACTGGACGACGCTGTACTGGACGACGCTGTACTGGACGCTGTACTGGACGCTGTACTGGACAACGCTGTACTGGACGCTGTACTGGACAAAATCGCTGTACTGGACGACGCTGTACTGGACGCTGTACTGGACGCTGTACTGGACGCTGTACTGGACGCTGTACTGGACGCTGTACTGGACGCTGTACTGGACGCTGTACTGGACAACGCTGTACTGGACGCTGTACTGGACAAAATCGCTGTACTGGACAACGCTGTACTGTCCAAAATCTACAAAAATAGACAAGGAATTGAATTTAGAATTAAAAATGATTCATTTTTTTCGTTCAAAGACTGTTTTTCATTGAAATCCCATAAGTTTTATGTAGAAAAATTTCAAATCGGAAAATCGAGAAGCCTTAAAAGTTTTAAAGAAGCCATAAAACTTTTGAGGACATTTAAACCCATGGAAACACCAAGCACAGCTAGAAAAAAGAGAGATTTTAAAAATTGTAATTGAATTTAGAATTGAAAATGAAAGCCTATATAATTTTTGAGTGCAAGGTGATTTCGAAATGTTGATGGGAAAGATTAAGATTGACAAATCATGATAAAGTTCAATATTTAGATAATTGAACTAATCAAAAGCATTGAAAAATTGGGCAATTGGGCAAACCGAGCAATGAAATTTGAGGAATTTAATTGATGGCTAGCATTCTATGGAGAGACCAAAGCAGTTGGTTAAAGTTGGGTAACTGATCTAAGAGATAGAAATTGAGTAGAGTAGCTAAATCAGTGAGTAACTAGATCAAAGGTTGGGTAAATGAACCAGCTGAGGTAAATGAACCAGCTGAAGTAAATGAACCATCAAAGATTGGGTAAATGAACCATCAAAGGTTGGGTAAATGGGTTCATTTGCTGGTTAGCTGGTTAACTGTACAGTCTTCCAATCTACAGCCTACAGTACAAGTAAACTTTAGCAGCAAATTTGGCTGTAAAAAAAGCAATCAGTAGTACAATGATCCAACGAGAAACACTAAAACAAGCTTCATCAAAACAAAAAAGAGATTTTAAAAAGAATGAAGGAAACGATGATCAAGTTCGTCTCGTCGGAAATAATTTTGTATTCAGAGAGGGATCAAGAGGGTCTAGGGCCTGTAAAAATATCATAAAAGGTAAACAGAGAAAAGACAGCAAAGATTGCAATGAATGGGGGAAACAGAAATATTTTCTTGGCTTTCTCACCTGAGCAACGAAACATTGTTGGGACCTTTAAAAGACCAAAAGGGTGGGGGAGGGGATGGGAATGGAGAAATTTGGCCCTTTTCGAGAGGAGTTTCACAATAACAAAACACGAGCTATGATGAGGGGTTTGGATACTTGAAAGGTAGCTTTAGATCTTGGAAAGTAGCTTTAGATCTTACAAAGATAGCTTTAGATTTTGAAAAATAGCTTTAGACCATGAAAAATAGCTTTAGACCATGAAAAATAGCTTTATATCTTACAAAGATAGCTTTAGATCTTAAAAAGTAGCTTTAGATCTTGAAAAGTAGCTTCAGATCTTAAAAAAATAGCTTTAGATCTTAAAAAATAGCTTTATATCTTACAAAATAGCTTTAGATCTTACAAAAATAGCTTTAGATCTTACAAAGATAGCTTTATATCTTACAAAATAGCTTTAGATCTTACAAAAATAGCTTTAGATCTTACAAAAGTAGCTTTAGATCTTACAAAAGTAGCTTTAGATCTTAAAAAGTAGCTTTAGATCTTACAAAAATAGCTTTAGCTTTAGAGAAATTGATAAATCTTATTGTAAAAACTGTACTGGAGTACTGTGAAATGTGATTGAGATGAAAAGTCGTGTACTTTGTACGCAATGAAAACACATCTCTTCTAGTGGACTGAATTCTTTAATTTTCTCTCAATTTCGTAAGAAAAATGAAGAAAAATCGGATTTCAGTCAGCCAGGAAGGGTTTGTTTCCAAGAACTGTACTTTAAGAAAAAATTTTTCGCTTTGCCACTTAAAACGCTCAAGTTTTTGAAGCTCAGGAGGTACATTGTATCAATTGGTTCTCTTTCCACCCCAGTGAACATCTCTAACTCAAATAGAATACTAATAGAACATTGAACAATTCAATGGAAATTAAAATTATTTTTTTTAAAAAGCGACACCATAGATTATAGAAAGGAATTATTTGCTGAAAAGGCAAAAAAACGAAAAGAGACAAAGAAATCATCGAAACATCCTCTAAAAGGACCTTTAAAGGGCCAAGCTTTGGGAAATATTAGGAAAAATGGAGAGAAAATGGGTGAAAAACGATTCTATGGAGACACAAAAGCATTGAAACAAGCTTTGCTGAGGCCAAAAAGAGTCCCTTTCCCCCCTTTTTGGCCACAAATGAGCAATGAAACGAGGGAAAAGATCGGCCGCAAAAAATTTAACCAAAAAACCAAAAACTTTCGTCAATTGCCTGGCGGGGAAATTAACTCGGATCTTTGTTTGGGAATTTGGGGATTTGGGGATTTCTTTAGCGATAAACAGATCGATTTTTTGATGGAAACTGGGATTACTGAATATTTGCTTGGATTTATCAGTGGGAATGATGATATAAAAAGATATTTAGCTGTAAATTTGTACAAGGGATTTTTAGGATCAAGGAATGCAAAAACCAGATTTAAGGCTAAATTTGATCAAAAATTTAGGGACTTGAGTTCGCTCTCATCTTTAAACTTTTCACCAAATAAGAAATCGTTTAGCGATGAGAACAAGTGATAGTCAGAAGTGGCAAAGCTTGGAGAATACGGTGCACGAGGAGGAACCGTCTAGTGTAGATTGTTCTTCACAAAATCGATCGATCTTTCTGATTTGTGGGAGTTTGTGGCATCTTGGAGAGGGAAACAATCCAAAATCGGCGTGCTCGCTGACCGTTTCTTGGCTTTAATCAACTCCAAAAGGGACACGTATGTATTAAGGCCGTGTGCCAGAAAGCGAGCGATTACCCGACCGCACAAAGAACACCTTGCCTTTTACAGGGATTTCTCTGGATCTTGATCATATAAAAAGATATTTAGCTGTAAATTTGTACAGGAGATTTTTAGGATCAAGGAATTGATTGAAGATATTCATTTCATTGAGTTACCAATTAGAACTTGTTTCTTACGTCTTATCAAGCTACTCTACTTTTACTCCTTATCAACCTACTCTACTTCTACTTCTTATCAAGCCACTCTACTTCTTCTACTTCCTATCAAGCTACTCTACTTCTACTCCTTATCAACCTACTCTACTTCTACTTCTTATCGACCTACTCTACTTCTACTCCTTATCAACCTACTCTACTTCTACTCCTTATCAACCTACTCTACTTCTACTTCTTATCAACCTACTCTACTTCTTCTACTTCTTATCAAGTTTATTAATTTTTATCTGGCTTAATTAGAACTCGAATTTAATTACTTTAAACACACAGACAGTTGCGTGATTTTTAGTTTCACAACAAAGACTTTCTTGTAATATTTTTTAGAAACAATTCTTTGATTATTCCGTTTGCTTCAGATCTTTGCCTCTTTTTCAAGAATGCCAAGAAATGCTTGGTTGTGAAAGCAAGGAAAAAAAAGACAAAATGAACACCAAAAAAAATCAACGAAACTCTCAGGAAATTGCAGTCTTCAAAAAAAATCTTTTTGAAAGCAAAGCGGGAATGGGATTTGTTGAGGTTTTAAGTCAAATTTTCTAGTTTTGAGCCTGAGCTGCCTTTTGAAATGAAGCTAGTCAAGATTTTCGTAATCTTGACTAGCTTCATTTCAAAAGACAAAGGTAAACAAGGGAATTTCATTTCAGAAAAAATGAAATTTTGCTGATGAATGATGAATCCAATTTCAAATTCAAATTCAAATTCAAATTCGAATTCAAATCCAAATCCAATTTCAAATTCAAATCCAATTTCCAATTCAAATCCAAATTCAAATTCAAATCCAATCCGTGGTAGCTGATCAAAGACTAGAACTCAATTCGAATCTTATTTTACGTGGAAAACATGAACGATTATTTGAACAGGCCTTGAAAGTGGAAATGTTTGAAGGAACGTAAAAAGAAGTGCAAAAAGGAAAAGATTACTTTTAAAAGCCATGAAATTCGATTATATCCGATCGGCTACGACGGCTACGATAATTATGGAAAAGAAGAAAAATGAGAAATCTTGTAAGTAAAGGTAAGTTTTTTTTGAGAAAAATGCTGGTGGTCAAAACTCTCAAAGAGTGAGGGATTTCATGAGAGATTGGATTCTGGAAAAGGGAAAAGGACTAGTCACATCTATCCAAACACACTGGTCAATTGTGATTTCAAAGTTGCTTTTAAGTTTACAACTTAGAGGAATACAACTGTAAAGAAATACAGCTAAATTGAGGCAAAAATTGATTTCCAAATGATGCCCAAAAAGTGATAACAGTACGATCTGACTTTCGTGTTTTATCTCATGATTTTCTTGGGTTTTTTCTAGTCAAATCAAGTTCTATTATATAATTTGAAAGAATAGAGTGTTTAAATCAATATTTGATTAGGGAAAAACGCTCACTAACGCGTTTTCCACTGCGAAGGTCAACGCTTTCAGCGCAATCTAAACCCCACACCTTTTTGCCAATGGCTGCGCACAGACGGATAGACGGATAGAAGGATAGAAGGATAGAAGGATAGACGGACAGACGGATAGACGGATAGACAGATAGACGGATAGAGGATAGACGGATAGAAGGATAGAAGGATAGACGGACAGACGGATAGACGGATAGACGGGAAGGATAGACGGATAGAAGGATAGAAGGATAGACGGACAGACGGATAGACGGACAGACGGACAAACATCTCTTCTGCTTTATACATAGTAGATATATAGATAGATATGAGAAGAAAACAAGTTTAACCAAAAAAGTTTGTGAAGAGAAATGGAGTAGCGAGTAAGTTCTCTTTGGAATGATCACTGCTAGCGGGGGTCACGTACAGGTCAAGTACTATCCCTTAGCCAACTAAAGTTGACTTTAAAAGCTAAATCTAAATCTAAAACTTCTTTAAAACTTCTCAATAAAGAATTTATAGGGGTTTTCACAAAGAGTCAGTCACATGGAAACCTTCAAAAAGCAAAAGAAATAGATAAGAATGAGCATTAAAACAAGGAAGAGAAAAACAAATGAAAAACAAGAGATTTCTCAATCAAAATTGAAAAAAATGGTGAAAAATGACTTCCTGATCACTCAAAAATTCACATTGGTAAACATTTTCGATTCTTTTTTTTGAAAAAAAAGGAAAAACAGGTAAAATTTGTTACTAAAAATCGGTTTTCATGCGATTTGCACGTGCGTTTTTTGGATTTTTTTTTCTTTTTAACCAAAATTTCTTTAAAAATAAAAGAATTTTTTTGTTTTTTTTGTAAAATTTCAAAAAGAGTTCATTTGTTGAATGAAAGATGTTGATTTCATCGTTCTTTTGATGCTTTTTTTTGATGGTTTTCTTTTAGAGAAAAGGCCACGTGGCTGAAGATCAAGGCAAACAGCCAAAGATGAGCGATTTTTGAGAAATTTCTTGAGAGAATGAATTTTTAGAGAAAATTTTGTGACTCATGGATGTATAAAGAAAAGGAAAATGAGATTTTTGCAAAATTGAAGCAAAATTGGAGCAAAATTGAAGCAAAACTGGAGCAAAGTTGGAGCAAAATTGAAGCAAAATTGGAGCAAAACTGATAGTAAATTGAAAGTTTTAAATAAAAGTTTTGTAGAAATGAAAAGATTTATTTCGTAATCATTTTTGCTTCATTTGGTTGAAAGATTTGAAAGGATAAAGATAGAATTTGTGTGAAAATGCCCTAAAGGTATTCCTGTTTTCGATTCAATTCATATCATTCACAAATTTGGGAACAAATCATCAAAAGATCATTAAGAAAACTTGTTTAGGTTTTGCTTTTTGCTTAAAAATCGACCCTTTCTAGCGCATTGAATTCGTGATTCTTTTAGAAGTTTTCGAATTAAAGAAAATGAACTCGTGCGCCAGATTGGATGCGTTTACATTGTATTGTCATTGTCATTGTACATTGTTGCTTGACAATTGCTTGACAATGTACATTGTACATTGTCAAGCAATTGTCAAGCAATGATCAAGCAATTGGGAAGCAATTGTCAAAGAAATGATCAAGCAATGATCAAGCAATGATCAAGCAATTGGGAAGCAATTGTCAAGCAATTGGGAAGCAATTGTCAAGCAATTTTAAGATATATTCGACACAAAAGATATTTCTCCATAAAAGATATAAGATAAAGATAAAAAAGAAAGAAAGAAAGAAAGAAAGAAAGAAAGAAAAGAATGAAAAGAAAGAAAGAAATAAAGAAAGAAAGCAAGAAAAGAATGAAAAGATCATTTCAAAATTGAAGCCAATCATTTTAAAAAACCCTTGATCATCGTAACTTGTCAGTTTGATTGTCATCATTGAAAAAAAATGAGGGACATCAAATAGAACTGGGATTTTCTAGAGCAAAAAAAAAAACTGCATTTCCACTGAAATTCTTTACTGAAAAAACTTTTGAGAGCAAAATTAAAGCGGATTTGTGTCGCTGTGTACATAAATTCAAAGGAATTTTGACTCGGATCGGGTTTTTGCAAAAAAAAAAAATTGTAATAACGGAGGTCATCTTGTTGACATCTTTCATATATACGTCAATGGTTGAAATCTTATTTCGAAGGGTTTAGAATTTGCAGCATCATCCAATTTAAGGTAAAAATTCTCTAAAGAATTTGGGGTTAGTGACATTTAGAATTGTCTGGCTCGGTCGCTCACGTCTTCGTGACTCGAGGGAAGCCCCTTATGCCCAGACCGTTTGCCAGATGGCGAGCGATTACGCGACCGCACAAAGATCACCACGCCATTCATTTACAGGGATTTCTTTTTGATATAAAAAGAAGATATAAAAGAAGATATTCAGCTGTAAATTTGTAACCAGGGTTTTCAGGATTGTTTAGCTTGCTGATTGAATTGTTTTGCTTGCTGATTGAATTGTTTAGCTTGCTGATTGAATTGTTTTGCTTGCTGATTGAATTGTTTTGCTTGCTGATTGAATTGTTTAGCTTGCTAATCGATTGGCGGCCTTAAATTTCTCAATATTCTTCTAGAAAAGTAAGAGAAAGTTGATAGTCTTGTCTCTTGCTTTCTCTGTTCAATAAACTGTCTCTCTATAGTCCAATCAACTTCTATTTTCTATCATTAGGGTAGATTTTACAGTACAAAAATTTAAAGTACAAATTTTAAACCTAGAACTTTTCGTATACCCAATCGTTTCTCTGATGTTGTTGAATTGTTTAGCTTGTAAAAAGAAAAGAATTATTGGGCGGAAATTGTTGAACAAATAGAGAAAAAAAAGAGCACTCTGACAGTCTTTGAAAAGAAAAATCGAGGAAAAAAACGAGAGAGATTCGGTGCAATGTTGATCAAAAAAGGGAAAAAAGGGAAAAAAGGGAAAAAGAGAGATTTTCAAAGAGCCACTAGAGAAAAGACATTAGTCTAGTTGATCGCTCAAAAAAAGATCAACTGAAAAACAATCAAAATCAGTAATTTGGTGAAGTGATGAGATTGGATTGATCTGCGCAATTGATGAGTTTCTTGAAATCTTGGTAGCCTAATCAGATCAGACATCTATGTAGCATTGATGTTCAAAAAGTTTGTGGCAAATGCTTCAAAGAAATGAGTTTAATGGGAGAGGTTGGGAGAAGTTGGGAGAGGTTGGGAGAGGTTGGGAGAGGTTGGGAGAGGTTGGGAGAGGTTGGGAGAGGTTGGGAGAGGTTGGGAGAGGTTGGGAGAGGTTGGGAGAGGTTGGGAGAGCTTGGGAGAGCTTGGGAGAGCTTGGGAGAGCTTGGGAGAGCTTGGGAGAGCTTGGGAGAGCTTGGGAGAGCTTGGGAGAGCTTGGGAGAGCTTGGGAGAGCTTGGGAGAGCTTGAGAGAGCTTGGGAGAGCTTGAGAGAGCTTGGGAGAGCTTGGGAGAGCTTGGGAGAGCTTGGGAGAGCTTAGGAGAGCTTGGGAGAGCTTGGGAGAGCTTAGGAGAGCTTGGGAGAGCTTGGGAGGAGTTACCGTGCCGGAACTTACAACCATCGTCGAGAGCTTCCGGAAACGTTTGAAGAAGTGCATTGAGGCTAAGGGAAGTAATTTTGAACATTTTTTTATGATTTATTTGTTATTTAATGTTGAATAAAATTGTTATTAAAGCTTGTGACAATATTGTTTAAAAAAATTTTATTTTTATGGTACCTTGAAGTATTGCAAGGATTTTCGCGCTTGTAGAAGAGCCGGCTCTTCTATTAGAATCTTAAAATACTGGGGTTTTATCAGAATATCAGGGTTTTCTCTAGGAAAAATACATTGAGAAGGAATGAGATTCTTGTTGGGTTGATGACTGTAATAAGGACTACCGTAAATACTGTAATAGTACCCCACCGCCCTCATACAGTCGCGAGTCGCAAAAGTTTTTTGAATGAGAATTTGCGCTCCTCAGAATTGATGGAACTATTCGAATACTGAAATTTGATAGGTTTTTGTTTTTCTTAAGTTCTGATTATAGTTCTGATTACTTTTACAGTTGTAGAGAATGTTTTCGAAACATTTTCATGTTGATTTTCGGGCAACGTCGCAATCCAATTGACGCGACCGCCATTTGGAGGTAGTCAATGGGAGTGCCGCGTCGTCGTTTCTTTATCATTTTTATGTCAAATAATGGATAAAAACAATCGAGCGGGATACACAGGGTGACACCACAAGTGATGATACACCAGAGATAGTGTAAGAAGATAACCCACCTAGACTGCCAAAGAGGCCAGAGGGACCATAAGACGAGCACCGAGAGGAGCGGGGACGCGAGCCACGCCGAGCAACAAATAAAGCATAAAATTGCTATAACCTCAATAAATTACTTATTCTAAAAAAAAAGTAGCTGCAGGATAATTGAAATTATTGTTTTACGCGATAAATTTTGTGTTTTTCTTTGAAATGAGAAAGAAACCCACCGTAAATGCTGTAATAGTACCCCACCGCCCTCGTACAGTCGCGTAGTCGCAAAAGTTTTTTAGTTTTCATGTTTTTCAAAGCGCCCGTACTTTCAAAAAATGCATCTTTGGTATCAAAAAAATAGCTGAAATTCAGGGCTATTTTTTGATACCTAAGCGCGCCTTATAGCATAAATCAGTGTCGAGAAAAACTCGTTCAAAGCTAGACTCTGCACCGTCATTATGGGGGTGGGGTACTATTACAGTATTTACGGTATTTCCATGTGGAAGCTGAGTGGAGAATCCGGAATTTTTCTTAGCTGGACCACAAGAAAGACTAAAACTAATTGTAAGGTGGTTTGGGGGGAGCTGTATTTCAAAAGTTTTTAGTATTTCATTTTTGTCAAAGCGCCCGTACTTTCAAAAAATGCGTCTTTGGTATCAAAAAATAGCCCTGAATTTCAGCTATTTTTTGATACCTAAGCACGTATTATAGTATAAACCAGTGTCGAGAAAAACTCGTTCAAAGCTAGACTACGCAACACTCCGCACCGTCATTATGGGTGGTGGGGTCCAATTACAGTATTTACGGTAGGTTTAAGTTGATGCTTAAATAAGCGTTTAAATAAGAGTTTAACTAATAAAGACAAAGGAAAGATCGATAGTGATTTCGTGGATGGGATGCGGGGGTGCATGGAGCACCGACAATGTTTGTGAGAGGAAAGGGGAATGCACTGAATATCGATGATAGGGGGAAGAGATCAACGGTGCAAGAGAAAAGCGAAATATCGTTGAAAATCGAGAGAAACATAGAATTAAGGCAAAAAATCGGGAAAATCATTGTGACACAGAGAGTTAGAGGCTGATTATCTGATCGTATCTCGTAAAAAAAATGAAAAATTTCAGTTCTTTAGTTCTTTTGCGTTTTCACGTGAACAGCCGTCAACGATGCTGGTGATTTTACGGGAAAAAACGATTCTTTTTGGCGAAACAATGTTCAGATCAACTTTTTGATTGATTTACGGGAGATTTTCGAGCTTTTGGAGTTGGATTTGAGCAAAAATGAGCAAAAATGAGCAAAAATGAGCAAAAATGAGCAAAAATGAGCAAAAATCTTTTATATAAAGGTTAAATTGATGAAAAAAAGAAGAAAAATTGTTCTTTTAACTCAAAAAGAAACGAAATAAAGACGAAAAAACGATAATTTTTTAAGAAATTTGCGTTAAATGAGAAATTTCTTTAACAGAAAACAAAATTTCCTTCAAAAAAAACAAATTTCGATAAGATTCCCGTTTAGAAAATGATTGAAATGAGTTGAAAAGGTGAAAAACAAAGTGTTTTGAGGGTTTGGTGAGACTTTGATTAACAATAAAAAGATGAGATAAGAATAAAATGGATCAATCAGATTTCTGAAATTACGCTTGATATTTAGGGATTCGCTTAAACAAATTAAACAATTTAAAAAGCAATTTAAAAGTGAAACTTGTATAGTTTATCGTTGTTTATTCCAATGGCTTTAGCTAAGCCAGACTAGAATTGAGCTAACGATTTCTTGGTTGAAAATCGAGCTGGATAAACTAGGCTTAATTTTTTTTTTTTCTTTTCGAGATAAAAAACTAGATTTAAAGCCTGAGTTAGCTACAGTACTGGATCTCAGAGCTAATCTACACTACTGAACAATGAAATATGATATTTGAAAAAAGATCGTCACTTTCTGAAAGCTCTTTTCAATATACCGGGCAAAACGCATTTGACGCAAAAGTTAGAGGCATTTGAATTTCGAAAAAAATGAAGGCTTTTCTCGAATTTCTGGCACACTGATTTTTGCCGGCGTAAAGGCGGAAAGGCTTTCCTTTCGCCATCCCAAGAGTTTTCGAAAACAGTTTCTGAACAGTTTCAGTTACATTTTCTGGCCTTTCTTTTGGCACCTACAGTACTGGACAATGAAATATGATATTTGAAAAACGATCGTCACTTTCGCGCGTCTGTAACTCCCTTGTCTTTGAGTTTAAACTATTAGTATTATACATTTTCTGAAAGCTCTTTTCAAGGGCTACACAATGGTAATATTAATATTTAGAAATACGTTAAAGACAAGGGAGTTACAGACGCGCGAAAGTGACGATCGTTTTTCAAATATCATATTTCATTGTCCAGTAGTGTAGGTTAGCTCTGAGATTTTAAGTTTAAATGGTTTACTCATTTTGCAGGAAAGTTTACAGTAAAGTTTACAGTAAAGTTTATAATAAAGTTTGCAGGAAAGTTTGCAGGAAAGTTTACAGTAAAGTTTGCAGTGAATTTCTTGTCACAAGAGATCTGACAAGCTCAGTGATCTAGAAAAGACAGTGTTTGGACACGTGAAGATTAATTTAAAGCTTTAAGAATCGATCTCAATCAATAATGAAATGTTAAAGCTAAGAAAAGGAAAAGAAAGATGAAGAGATTGAGCGAAAACCGTGAATGTCTGTATGTCTGTATGTCTGTCGATTCTCTGTCACTCTGTTCTCTTGAATTGATAACAGAAAAGAAATTGGAAAAGAAAAGAAAAGAAAAGAAAAGGAAAACGATGAAAGATCAAAAGATTTAGAGAAATTGAAGTAAAAGCGAGATCTTTGAGACTTAGAAATGGAAAAGAACGTAAAAATCAGAGATTTCAAAAGTTTTTTTGTCTTTTGATCAAGAAATTTTAGAGATTTAGAGAAATTGGGAGAAATTTTGGGAAAATTGGAGAGATTTGGTAACTTCAGAGCTTTGACAGAGCGTGCGCGTGCACCCGGAGAGCACCGAGAGAGCAAATCTTTTCTCGATTACCCTACGATTTTCGATATTCATTTAATAAGTTTATTAGCTATCTTTAAGAGATATTCAGTTAACCAAATAGAGATTTATCAACGTTTTGCAGTCTCCTAATGGTTTAAATGAGAATTTCCGCTCCTCAGAATTGATGGAACTATTCGAATACTGAAATTTGATAGGTTTTTGTTTTTCTTAAGTTCTGATTATAGATTTATACTTTTACAGTTGTAGAGAATGATTTCGAAACATTTTCATATTGCTTTTCGGGCAACGTCGCAATCCAATTGACGCCACCGCGATTTGGAGGTCGTCAATGGGAGTGCCGCGTCGTCGTTTCTTTTTCATTTTTCAAATCATTTTTTTTGTCAAATTAATTGAAATTATTGTTTTACGCGATAAATTTTGTGTTTTTCTTTGAAATGAGAAAGAAACCTACCGTAAATACTGTAATAGTACCCCACCCCCCTCGTACAGTCGCGTAGTCGCAAAAGTTTTTTAGTATTTCATTTTTTTCAAAGCTCCCATACTTCCAAAAATGCGTCTTTGGTATCAAAAAATAGCCGTGAATCTCAGCTATTTTTTTGATACCTAAGCGCGCATTATAGCATAAACCAGTGTCGAGAAAAACTCGTTCAAAGCTAGACTACGCAACACTCCGCACCGTCATTATGGGGGTGGGGTCCAATTACAGTATTTACGGTATTTCTATGTGGAAGCTGAGTAGAAAAATCCAGAATTTTCATAGTTGGACCACAAGAAAGACTAAAACTAATTGTAAGGTGGTTTGCGGAGGAGCTGGTCAAAACAGCGCCGTGTACAAACAGCGCCATGGCGAAAATAGCCTCTCCACGATTAACCTTTACATGTTTCTTATTCTTATTAGATGTAGAATAAAATTATCTACATTATCTACATTTTGTATACTTTGGGATCACTTAAAACAGAATTAGTGTCGAGAAAAGCTAAGTTAACCTCTTTTTGGAGCGTTTTTTAGCATTTTCTCATTTCAGATTTTTTCTAAACGGCTCCAAAAAATTCAGCAGATAGCTAATTTTTCTCTGCATCCAATGAAAATAAGAAACACAAATAAACTTAACCGCAAACGCATTATTTTGGTCGGCGTTGTTTGTACACGGCTCTGTTTTGATCAGCTCCCGTTTGCGGAGTTGAATGGGAACAACAAAAGCAAGGCTCATTTCCTAGGCCGTTACAAAACTGTGCAGTACCTTTTTTCATTTCATTCGATCAATCCTTTGATAGATTTTACAATCTTTAGCCCATTTTCTGAACCAAAACACGAAAAATTTCGAAATATGATTGCCTCAATCGGTCACGTTTCAAAAATTGGGCTAATCTTTGTGTTTTTGGTGTGAAAGGGAAAGGAAAGCTGTGTTTTTTTAGAGTTTTCCTGGATCTTTCTTGAAATTTTATAGATTATAGAAGTACAGAAGTACAGAAAAGAATTAGATAAAATCATCTTTCAAAGCAAATCTTTGAAAGAAAAACTGAGCAAAAAATCTTTCAAAGTAATGAAAGCAATCCATGTACTTTGTGCTCAATAGTCCAAACAAATCCTTCTACTTTCTTTTGCATCAAGAGTCTCAAAACTAAAAATTAAGTCCACCAGAAAGAGTGTGTTTACCTGTTGAGCACAAAGCACACCTGGTCTTATGAATATAAGCAATAAATTCTAACTCATTGAAGTACAGAGACAAACAAATCGTTCCCCCCCCTTGCAAAAAAAAAAAAAAAACCCAAAAAAAAAAAAAAAAAAAAAAACAAAAAAGAAAACAAAAGAAGGGGGGGGGGGGGGGGGGTAAAGTTCTCTATGTTTGACAAACTAATCCGGCCGGCTCCGAATCCTTAAATTGGACATTGACTTCTCCACAAATCAAGGCTAATCTCAATCTATTGGATTGGTGAATCGAAAACTGCGGGCTATTGTCATATGTGACAGTTTGAGGACTTTCTTCAAAAGAAAACCCATTTTGGTGTCAATGGAGAAGTTGTAGAGAATCAAAAATCAAGTTTATATCCAAATTTTCAGAACTCTTCAAAAACTCGTTTTCAAGAAATGCCAAATTTACGAATTTTTGCTTAAAACTTGCATTTTAAGCGAAACTACTAAGTGTATCTTTTGGAAATTTGGCTATAAGCCTCATTTTTTGATTCTCTAGCATCAAAATAACAACGATCAACAAGAGAAAACAGAAAAATACTGAGCTTTTTGAAAATTGTCGAAAAGGAATTGCTGAAAATATAATTGGGCGATTATTGGAAAAAAAAAAAAGGTAATAAAATAGAGAAATTTGTTTTGGGGGAAATTTTGATCTAGAACAATAATAAGAATTGAGGGAAATGTTGAGAAATTCAGGGAAATGTTCATTTGAATTGAAATTGAAAATTGAAGAAAAAAAATGTTGATTTTTTTGATTCAAGAACAGAAATGGTGGATTATTATTATATATATATATTGATACTTTATTCAGGACATGAAATAAAGCGTAATCAGTCAGACAATACACAAATCTACACATAAATACATAGAGAAAGATGAGATATTTTACTCGGCGATGTGGAGGCGGGGAGAAAAGAAGATAGATAGAAGATAGGCTTCTTGCTTTAATAACCTCAAGCCATGAATGGGCCAACCCAGTGGAAGAGTGAACTCCGCTAGAGAAGGGATCTCTAGTCAGCTCTAGAGAAGAGACCTCTAGTCTGGGCGCACGGGCTAGGGAAGAGAACCCTAGGGGGGCCGAACCCCACACCCTCAGTTTGGAAGTGAGAACTTAACCAATACACCATGAGGGCCCAATTATTGAATCAAATTGACGAATAAGATTGCTTTTAAAATAACCATTCAATGCAGAATTTTTACGCTGATTCTGAATCTGTTTTTCGTTTTTTCAAAATAACTTTCTATAAAAAGTTATAGGTGTTTAAAGTTTTAGGGTTAAAAGGCGAGAATTTGTGGGGATGCCTTTATAAAGGTTTTTTCAGGGGCAGCAAACGTGGCTCTATGGTCTAGTGGATAAAGAGCTTGAATACAAAACAGCCGTTGGCTTCTCTTGCTCGGGTTCGGTCCCTGTCTGGTTTTTTTTTTGCTTGCGTTTTGATTTTTTAACACCGGATTTTATCTGGCTTCTATTTTATCTGAATTTTTATTTCTTTTATCTCACCGGCATGCATTTTAATGGGCTTCTGGTTAAAGAATGTATCAATGAATCGAAAATTCAATCTTTTCTAACATTTTTCTCTGAATTTTTAGATTTTTATATATTGGGTTGGGGAGAATGAGTCGGCGCCAAACTTTAAAGGGACTTTTTGCACACATAAAGCCTTCTTTAAACATACGTTTGGTTTCATCAAAAGGATCCACTATTTCTCTACAAAATGACTTTTGAGAGATTCCACAAAGCTTTTCTTTCTTGGAGTTTATGAATTCCCAAACACAGCTGGTTAAAATGGCAAAGAGTCCGACTCATTATTTGAACAGTTTCTTTCACATAAACCTTCTTTGGTGTTTATATAAAAAAGATAGAGCACATTCAATTACTTAAGTTGCCAAATTTGCAGGAAGATCCCACCAATGGTTTTTCTAGGATGACAGTTTGTAGTTTTTGTGAAAAAATGGCTTTTTCTTGAGCGGAGGCGCTGTTTGAATTTTCTTTTAAATGTCATTTTGTAGAGTTAGTTAACCATCTCTACTCATATCAAACGCATATTATTTCACGAAGTCGAATAGAAGTTTTAGACATTTTTTTGATTTTCGGCGCCGACTCATTCTCCCCAACCCAATAGAATTAATAGAGTTATTAATAAAAATGATAAAGCTAAAGTGATTGTGAATCGTTTGTGATTGAGAAATCGTCCTTGTTTCAAGCTTGCCTACAAAACAATCGTTAGGTTGTCTTGCTCGAGTTCGATTCCTGTCTGCTAAAACTTGAGATTGAGAAATCGTGCTTGTTTCGAGGTTTGGAGATTTGGGGATCGGATTTGGAGGATTTGGTTTCGAGCTCGACTTTCTCAGCATCAACAATCCCAATCCGATCTAATTTTAAAGCCAAAAATCGTAGAGACACTTTCTAAAGAAATTCTTTCAAAACTTTTATCCAATCTTTCCAATCTATTTTCTGTGTTTTGCTCACAAATCTCTTAATTCCATTTCCGAAATTCTCTCTATTTATCTAGAAATTTTCTCTCTTTAAACTTTTTTTTTGAGTTAGGAAAAAATTAGGAAAAAATTAGGAAAAAGAGAGAAAAATTGTTTCGTTGAGCTCTTTAAAAATTCGGTTTTTCTTTTTTTTTTTTTTGCTTAATGAAATTTATGTGATATTTTTCGATCTTGAAACTCTTAAAAAATGAATTAAAAAGTCTGCAAAGCGGAGCCGTTCTTTATTTCAATAGATTTACGAGAGATTTACAGTAGATTTAACAGAATCATAGCACATTGGTTAAGCTTTCTTTCCAAGCCAAAAGGATGCTTGTTCAATTCCGTAACCAATCGGGGGATCATTTTTGTTGTTTACACACTCAAATCCCCATTGACGTCGACTATAAAGTAGGTTTTTTTTTTCAAAAAAATTGGTAGAGAAATTTTGAGTGCAAGAGAGAGAGAGAAGAGAGAGAAGAGAAGGGAGAAAGAGAAAGAGAGAAAGAGAGAAGAGAGAGAGAAAGAGAGAAGAGAAAAGGAGGAGAGAAGAAAGGAGAAAGAGAAAGAGAGAAGGAGAAAGAGAGAAGAGAGAGAGAGAGAAGAGAGAGAGAAAGAGAAAGAAGAGGGAAGAGAGAGAAAGAGAGAGAGAGAAAGAAGAGGGAAGAGAAGGGAGAGAAGAGAGCAAATTTCCATAATCCATCGAAACAGTTTGAAAGAGAAGTTTTCGAGAAAAGTTGTTAAAAAGGGGAAAGAAAGGGGTGAATTTTGAGATCATAGATTTGAAATACATCAAAAATTCTTGAATTCTCGAATCTCTCCCATTCACGTGTCTTTTCAGAGGTCAATATTTTGCTGGTTTTGATGTCATTGGTTGAAAAGATCGACTAAGTTTTGGGTGGAAAATCGTTTTGCTGTTGGTGGAGTTGTAGTTGGTGAAGTGAAAAGATGCGCGAAAAGCATGCATTTCCATTTTTGAATACACACTTTATAGCACATTGATAGCTTTGATAGCTTTGATAGCTTGATAGCTTTCATAGCTTTCATAGCTTTCATAGCTTTCTTTCCCAAGCCAAATAACGCTGGTTCAATTCCGACAAGTCCACTTGCCTGCTGATGTTCATCGTGTACTTTGTGCTAAAGAAAAGAAACGTGTCTCTTCTAGTGCATTAATTCTTTGTTCATAAGAAAAGAAAGTATCCAGTGCGCTAGATGAGAAACGTTTACACTTTCAAGGAAAAAGACAATTCTGGTGTTTCTTTGCTTAAAGAAAGAGTTTTTGTTGAAGTTAGTTTTTAGAGAAACTTCTCCAAGAGCTAAGACTAAGACATTGGTTAGCTTTTAAGCTTTTAACTAACTAAAACCTTTATCCCCCCCCCCTAAAAAACAAACAACAAAAGCTTTTAACTAAGACTAAGACAACATTGGTTAAAACTGTTTAAACTGATCTGATTTGATTGAAATTTTCTTTTAAATCAAACAAAATTACGAGATTCTTTTTAAAATCTGATAATTTTGAAAGAATTTCTCTTATCATTTTTTGAATGAATCAATGAAACGGTCGTGCAATAGAGCAATAAAAAGAGTCAAAAATCGAGAGAGAAAAAAATCGTATCAAAAGGCAAAAGACTTTACGATTTTCTTTTTCTTTTTCTTTTTCCTTAAAAATTTATCTTTCAAAAAGCATTTTAAGGAATCGTTATCAAGGAGAAATTGAGGTTTCTTCGACGGTATTCGAATGGTTTTCAAAGATGGGAAATGCGTGCAAGTGAACTGGGAAAATGGGGAAAATGGGGAAAATGAGGAAAATGAGGAAAATTTGAAGAAAGTTGAAGATTCAAAGAGAAAAATGTAGATAGAACTTTGAATTTGCTAATAAAAAAACATTTTCCATTTTCCTGTTCGATTCCACGCATCTATAAGTTAGAAAAGCCGAAAAGACAAAGCAAAAAAGCAGCTTTATCACTCAAAACTTATAGATAAATTTTATAAAAGTTGATAAAAAGTAAAATGATAAAATGGAGACCGATCGTTTATCTTTACCAGCTTAGTTTAATCAAATGATTAGCATTTGAGAGCTCTGGTAGAGAGCTCTGGCTCTGGTAGAGAGCTCTGGCTCTGGTAGAGAGCTCTGGCTCTGGTAGAGAGCTCTGGTATTCACTTTGAGAGTTCTGGTATTCACAAATGAATAATGTGCAATGCACAAGCACTGCAAAAATAGACCATAGATATGGAAAAAGAAGAAATAATTTAGATGGCGGGATTGAACCCTTCACCTCTAGGCTATGAAGCCGAGCCAGTCGGCCTTAGCCAGCCGACCTTAGCCAGTCGACCTTAGTCAGTCAGCCTTAGCCAGTCAGCCTTAGCCAGTCGGCCATCCCGGCTTATTTTTTTTGCACAAA
Organism: Mesorhabditis belari; assembly: GCA_958450365.1. Taxonomy (NCBI): domain Eukaryota; kingdom Metazoa; phylum Nematoda; class Chromadorea; order Rhabditida; family Rhabditidae; genus Mesorhabditis; species Mesorhabditis belari. Next base: position 789,757 of record CAUEEP010000737.1, read on the forward strand.
AAGCCAGCTAATTTACAAACAAAAGACACTTAAAGCTGTCATAAATTTAGAGTAAATGCTACTTTTATTTATTAAATATGCATTAAAAAGTAAAATATGCAAACTTTAAAGGTTTTGGTTCATTTTGAGGTCAAAAGAGGGGTAAAGAGGGGTAAAGAGGGGGAAAAGGGGGGTAAAGAGGGGGAAAAGCGGTGCGCTTGCACTCAATGTCCTCAAGAAATCTAGAAAGAGTGGGCGAAGGGGATCTTTTTGATTTTTTTTGAGAAAACTCTGGGAAAGGAATAGCTTTTAGAGATTTTTAAAGAAATTGAGCAAAGTACGGATTGGAATTGAGGCTTTTAAAGGTATTAAATGAAGGGAAAGATTGAAAATGTTTTGAAATTAATGGCTTAATGATTCTTAGACTAGAATAGGTTTAACTTTTGAGAAATTTTAAAATAAGAGCTTTTAAAAAAGAGAAACAGATGCTTTAAAAGGCTCTTTGCTGGCGGAGGGTATGGATGGTAATAGCCTATTGGATAAGACATTAGACTGTCAGCCATAGATCGCGCCTAGACCGGGTCGAGCCATAGACCGGGTCGAGCCCTGATGCAGCTTTTTGTTTTTTCTTTTCTTTGCTTTCTTTTTCTTCTGCTGCTTTCTTTTCTAGCTTTCCCTTGGTAGCACTCTAGCTTACTTAGGTAGCTTTTTACCTCTTTAACTTGTCCTTTGATTAGTTTAATCGAAATTTCGATAGTTAACTATCATCATATTTTCAGTGAAATAAGTTTTAAGTAAAAAAAAAAAAGATTTAACATGAACATTTAACTAATCACTAGCTGTGTTCACTTATTGTCTCAAAGATCTAAATGCTCTCATTCATGCGAAATTCACATGGCCATAGAATCTTTGCAGAATGAGAAGAGTGAGAGAAAATGTGTGCAAAGAACGAAAAAGAAAAGTACTCAAGATTTTGCACTAAAGGTTTTTAAAAGTGAAATTTGTGATGTAAAAAAAAGCTTTCTGATGCACTGGATTTACAGATTTCTCTTGTATTAGGTTGGTGGGAAAATAATCGAAATAAACAAGACTCTAACTTTGTCTTTGATTTTAAAAGTCCTTTTGCGTCATTGATACTAAACTTTTAGCTTAATGTGATTGATAAACATATATCAGCGTCATTTGGTTTGGAAAAGAAAGCTATGAAAGCTATGAAAGCTATGAAAGCTATGAAAGCTATGAAAGCTATGAAAGCTATGAAAGCTATCAAAGCTATCAAAGCTATCAAAGCTATGAAAGCTATCAAAGCTATCAAAGCTATCAAAGCTATCAAAGCTATGAAAGCTATCAAAGCTATGAAAGCTATCAAAGCTATCAAAGCTATGAAAGCTATGAAAGCTATGAAAGCTATCAAAGCTATCAAAGCTATCAAAGCTATCAAAGCTATGTGATTGATATATTTTCTTCTCTTTTATGTTTCTGATGCACTGCATTTACAGATTTCTCTTGTAGTTTTAAAAGAAAATTGGTGAAATGGCAGAAAAGAAAAGAAAGAAAGAAAGCAAGAAAGAAAAGAAAGAAAGAAAGAAAGAAAGGAAAGAAAGAAAGAAAGAAAGAAAAAGAGAAGAAAAGTGTGCTCAGAAAAGTTGTGTTTACAAATGTTGAATACGAAAGAAGTTTCAGATTGATTTCAGATTGATTTCAGATTGATAAACGAAAAATAAACGATAAACTTTATGATTTTATTTGTTTTGTTGACGATTAAAGCCTTTCTCTTTTGTTGGCTTGGCTTTGAGTCGAACTTTGAGTCGATTTTTACACTGCTTCCCCGGAAGCTGATCCCTGATCTTCGATTGTTTCTCGGGAAAATCGAGATCGGACTTTGAGAGCTCAAAAGAAAGATTTTCAGGTTTTCATTAACTAAGCTTCTAGTTACTAAGCACTTTTTCATATCTAGATATTAAAGGAGTTTGAAAAATATCAGAAACACTCAAAAATTAAGCATTGCAGAGATGCTAGGATTGCAGAGAGATGCTAGGATTGCAGAGAGATGCTAGCATTGCAGAGAGATGCTAGCATTGCAGAGAGATGCTAGCATTGCAGAGAGATGCTAGCATTGCAGAGAGATGCTAGCATTGCAGAGAGATGCTAGCATTGCAGAGAGATGCTAGCATTGCAGAGAGATGCTAGCAATGCTCAAAGAAGAGACGAAAATTAGAATCGAACAATCGAACAGTGCTTTCCTTTCCATTCCAAAAATTCCTTGAAACTTATCAACTAGTAAGTTCAAAATCGAGTCAAATATTTAGGGTTAAAGCCCAGGGAGAAGTTTTGTAAGTGAGTTAAAGTTAGACAAAGCTAAAGCTAGGCCTGGCTAGAGAAATTTCCTTTTGGGGGAATAATGGGATTGATGCTGTCAGGGTCTAATTTCCTTTGAAAGCCCTGGTTAAAGCTACTATTAAGTCTATTTTATGGTTCGAAGAGAGGTGAAAAAAAATGGGAAAATCTCTGAGAAAACGTGGAGAGAAAGAAAACAGAAAAAGAAAACAAGAAGTTTAGAGAGAAAACAGAAAACGAAAACAAATATTCACACAAAAAGACTATAGTTTTTGTGGAATGGGTGCATTTTGGGGAAAAAGAGAGATCGGGGAGAATCGATTTCACCCCCGATTTTTCACCAAATCATTTAAAAGGGACTGATTGAAATTGTTGAAATGAAAGTTTTAGTAATGATGAAAGCTTTCGATCTCTTGTGAATTCTCAAACAATTCTAGGTACTTTCCCTTTCAACGTCCACAGTCCACAACGTCCACATACCAACCTCGGTTCGACATCTCCCTTTTTCACATCACTTGGATTCTTCTTGGTATCGAGAATCATTACGACCGTTTGCGCATTCACGACGTAAAGCCAGCAGTCCTTTCGGAAAAAGTTTATAGTTTCGTCCTCTGTGGTGGGTAAAGAAAACATTAAAGCCGACAGTGGTAGAAAATGAGAATAGAAAAATATTTGTTTCTTCTTTTGGAAAAAGACATCATTCGGATAAATGCAAATTTTGACATTCTAATTTTAGATTTGGGTTTTTAACGGGAATGATGCGTGTGGGGGAATAGTGGGATTGATGCTGTCAGGGTTGAGCGGGATTGATGCTGTCAGGGTTGAACGGGATTGATGCTGTCAGGGTTGAGCGGGATTGATGCTGTCAGGGTTGAACGGGAAAGTACCCCTGTATGCGGAAGAACAATTGTGGAAGGATTTTGCCACAAGTTTGTCATTTGATGTCACAAAAAAACATCATTCGGGTAGATGCAAATGTTTGACATTCTAATTTTAGATTTGGGTTTTTAATGGGAATGATGCGTATGGGGGAATAATGGGATTGATGCTGTCAGGGTCTAATGGATCTAATGGGGAACGGGAAAGTACCCAAATCTGTAATTGTAATTGTAATTTTTTTGATTTGTTTTCGCACTCAGGTGTTCCTATTTGTGCAGATCACAACCTGCTTCCACATTTCTCTATCCCTTGCTATTGTCATCCAGTGTTTCCTAGCTTGATTGTTCCTGGTTCGAAGTCTTCGACTTGCTGGTGCTGGTGGTGGTTGCACTCTAGCCATCCTTTCTCTGACCGTCGCTGCCACTCTTGTGCTCCACCTCGTTGCTGGTCTTTCGATGGGCCTCTTCTGGTCTCGTGGTAGCCACTCTGTGATCCGTATCGTCCATCTGTCGTCTGTTCTTCTGGCTACGTCCATCTGTGGTCTGTTCTTCTGGCTACGTCCATCTGTCGTCTGTTCTTCCGGCCCATCTGAGTCTTTTTCTCTCAATCACTTCCACTGGATCTCTGAGTCCCGAGAGCTGGCGCATATCCGGCGCTTAGGTCTTGGTCGAGCTGCGTCTTCCTATTGTACCCGAGGAGGTTCCTTTCAAGGGCTCGATGCGTCGTTCTCAGGGCTCGTTCAGCGGTCTGTGTCGTGGCCCAGGTCTCTGTTTGTAATTGAATTGAATTGAATTGAACTATAATTGAACTGTAATTGAACTGTAATTCAATTGAATTGAATTGAATTCAATTTTCTTCAAAACTTACCACCTTTACAAAAACAAAATTCTTCAATTTTAAAAGTTTATCCGCTATTTTTCTACGTTAACTTTAAGTTTAACACAAAATTTTTGTTTTAGGAACACGTATTTAAGTAAAATAAAGCTAAAAACTCTCTAAAATAAAGTCCCGATCTCTTCACGTTTTCAATTTTTCTTTCATATACTTCATATACTTTATATAGTTAAAAATTTCTTACGAAACTTTGCATTTTGACCTTTTTAACTTTTTCTAACTCAATAAACGGTTTATCATCATTTTTTTTTTTACTAAAAAACAGACATATCGATGATTTTTTTCAAAAAAGATATTGCAAAGATTGGAGAAAGAAGAGAAACACGTGATTTTGCAATCACTTTGCACCCAAAATCACGAGAGATTCGCGAAATTCGCTTAATCGCTAATCAACTTTTATGGAAAAAGAGAAACTTTGAAAATGTCTATAAAAATGTTAAATTGTTAATGAAAAGTTAGAAAAATTAAAAAGCTAGACAAAGAAATAGTCAAAAATCGATTAAATATTTGAATTTAATTTTGTTTAGTTTTTTGTTTAGTTTAACTTTTAACTTTTCTGAAAGTTTATCTTTAAATGACTTTTTCTAGTCAAAGCTTTGTTCATTTATATCAATTTAAATCATTTTTCTGTCATGACAAAACCCTACTGTTGATTGATTTCATTCTATTGCTTTTATTTTATTGATTTCATTCTTCAATCACTGCAAAATCCTTATTCCAGAAAGGTTTTGTTTCAAAGAGCACAAAGTGTACTTAAAGTAAGAAAAAGGCTTAAGAATGAAAGCAGCTATAGGTTTTAAGCCAAATGTGATCTTGGTTGGCGATCGTTGGCGAGTTGGCGATCGTTGGCGAGTTGGCGATCGTTGGCGAGTTGGCGATCGTTGGCGAGTTGGCGATCGTTGGCGAGTTGGCGATCGTTGGCGAGTTGGCGATCGTTGGCGAGTTGGCGATCGTTGGCGAGTTGGCGAGTTGGCGATCGTTGGCGAGTTGGCGATCGTTGGCGAGTTGGCGAGTTGGCGATCGTTGGCGAGTTGGCGATCGTTGGCGAGTTGGCGAGTTGGCGATCGTTGGCGAGTTGGCGATCGTTGGCGAGTTGGCGAGTTGGCGATCGTTGGCGAGTTGGCGAGTTGGCGATCGTTGGCGAGTTGGCGATCGTTTTTGCTCGTTTCTTTTCGTCTCAACCTGCTCTTCAGCCACTTCACAGATACTTGTATCCTTAAAATTTACATAAATTTATCTATATTCTAAAAATAAAAGCTAAATATATTGGGTTGGGGACTATGACTCGGCGCCGAAAATCAAAAAAATGTCTAAAACTTCTATTCGACTTTGTCAAATAATATGCGTTTGATATGAGTAGAATGGTTAACTAATTCTCTACAAAATGACATTTAAAAGAAAATTCAAACAGCGCCTCCGCTCAAGAAAAAGCCATTTTTTCACAAAAACTACAAACTGTGGTCTAGAAAAAACCATTGGTGGGATCTTCCTGCAAATTTGGCAACTTAAGTAATTGAATGTGCTCTATCTTTTTTATATAAACACCAAAGAAGGTTTATGTGAAAGAAACTGTTCAAATGATGAGTCGGACTCTTTGCCATTTTAACCAGCTGCGTTTGGAAGTTCATAAACTCCACGAAAGAAAAGCTTTGTGGAATCTCTCAAAAGTCATTTTGTAGAGAAATAGTGGATCCTTTTGATGAAACCAAACGTATGTTTAAAGAAGGCTTTATGTGTGCAAAAAGTCCCTTTAAAGTTTGGCGCCGACTCATTCTCCCCAACCCAATAGTTATAAAGTTCTCAATATAAAGAGAAAAAGAAAGGAGAACCATTTCGCTGACCAATCCTAGCGCTGGGAAGAGATTCTCATTGAATCTTGAAGATGAGGGAGAATTCTTCGAGTTTCTCTTCAGTGTGGAATGATGGTTGTACAATGGCCTCAAATTTTTGACTATTCCAGAAAGGTTTTGTTTCAAAGAGCACAAAGTTTAAAGGAAAAGGCTTAAGAATGAAAGCAACCATAGGTTCTAAGCCAAATGTCCTCTCGGGAGTTATTTGAATTTAACTTTGTTTAATTTAACTTTGTTTAAGTTAACTTTTAACTTTTCTGAATGTTTGTCTTTGAATGACTTTCTCTAGTCAAAGCTTTGTCCAATTCTATCAGTTTAAATCATTTTTCTGTAATGACAAAACCCTACTGTTGATTGATTCGATTCTTCAATCACTGAATCTACACCAAATAAAACTGAGTTGCTTTATGAGTTGAGTGATCCAAACCAGATTTGGCACATTTGAATTGACATTTTGATGATGTTCCTGATTTCCTTGAGCTTTTGGTGGTTTATTGGCATTATTGAAACAATGAACTACGTAATAACTTTAAAGAAACCTTTCTAAAACTACATTTAAAACTCATAAACTTTCGAGAATCTCCAAAAAAAAAAAAAATAGAAGCCGAAATTTGCATATGGGAAAGAGTATTTTTAAACATTTTATGGTTTCTCAAGAAAAGAAAACAAATTTTCCTCTTTAAACAAGAAAAGAAAAGTAAATAAAACTACTGTAATCCTTTTTGTGGTCAGTTTGTAGGTTTTCATGACGATAGACAATGTTTTGAACTTCAAAAATAGAAGATTATTTCAGTCAAATAAAAATAATGAATGAAATAATGAAATAAAAAAAATCTGCATTTTAAGTGAATAGTTTCAATTTTAAAAGTATTTAAAAGTAATTTTAAGTTAATTTATTAACTCCAAGAGAAATCTCTAAAATAAACAACAAAAATTGCAATGAAAATTTACCCCTTTCGTTGAGGTAAAGGCACAAAAGTGAGAGAAGGAGGCCAATCTCTGCGAAAAGAATCGTTTAGTAAGGAAATTTCGTTTGAAAAAGGCACAAATTAATAAAGAAAGATAGTTAATAAAGAATTTCTAAATGAAAGTATCTAATTCACAGGTATAATTTAGTATAAACAATATAAAAGCACAATCCCTAACCAGGGAACCTTCCCAACTTACGCGCGAGTTACAATATGAGGTAGGGGCAAAAAGAAAGGCCTGAAAATGTACGTTCAGAAACTGTTTTCAAAAACCGCTAATCGGCAAAACGCACAAAGTTACAGCCATTTGAATTTCGAAAAAATGAAGGCTTTTCTCGAATTTCTGCCACACTGATTTTTGCCGGCGGAAAGGCTTTCCTTCCGCCATCCCGAAAGTCAGCTCGTAGCCTAGTGGTTAGCGTGCCTGCGCTCGGAAATCTTTGATCTTGAACTTGGGAAGGTTCCCTGGTAAGCTCTAAATATAACAAAAACCTATAGATGAAAAAAGAATTCAAAATCTACCCCGTGGACTTGAACCCACGACTCTCCGACTATTAAACCGGGCTCTTAGCCACTCGGCTATGGCTGCACTTGGGAAGGTGTGATAATTTTCGAGTTTTATCTCATGTGGGTCGTTTCCAAATAGGTGCCGCGGTTAACGCGTCGACTCGAATCACATCAATAATCACCTAAAATTTTCGATTGTAAATCTTTAAAAAAATCAATCTTTAGATTATTTATATCTTTAGATTTACTAGCTTCTAACATTCTCTAAAGTATCCCCTATAAAAAGCTACAACATTCTTGCAGCTTTTGAATGCATCTAGACTTGCATTTAAACCTGCTTCTTCACTAGTTTTTGATGTCTGGAAAAAAGCCAAGCCAATTCAGCGCTAGAAAACATTTCTCTATCTCTTTTTGCTAGTGCTATCTCTGCTTTTTGCTATCTCTATCTCTTTTTCCTAGCATAGTTGAGATTTTTCCTCTTTTTCTTAGCATTAACCTTTTGATTTAGAGTGTTTAGACTACGATTCGATTGAGAATCAAATCTTGCATCAAATAGTATCAAAATAAACTTAAAAGATTATATCTAGACAAAGTTATGAGGGAAATTGGTTTGAAATTAGTACAAGTATTATATAATTTTTGTAATTTTCCCTACTTCATCACCAAACGATTGCAAATAGAGTTGCTTGAGTTCAATGATTGCGCGTTCTTCCATCTAAAAGAGATTAGAAATTTGATTACCGTATTCTCTTTAATAGTAGTGGACTCTCTAATAGTAGTGGACTCTCTAATAGTAGTGCTCTCTTTAATAGTAGTGCACTCTCTAATAGTAGTGCACTCTCTAATAGTAGTGCTCTCTTTAATAGTAGTGCACTCTCTAATAGTAGTGCACTCTCTAATAGCATTGCACTCTCTAATATTATTGCACTCTTTAATAGTACTACTATTAGAGAGTGCACTACTATTAAAGAGAGCACTACTATTAGAGAGAGCTCTACTATTAGAGAGTGCACTACTATTATAATATTCCACTCTCTAATAGTATTGCGGTCCGAGAGGGGGTTGAAAAACTAGTAGTGCACCCTCGAAAATTTGAATTTCTGGTGCTTCTTTTTCATCGAAACCTTTTTGACTTTATGTTTAGACATTCTAAAGCTATTCAAGCAAGCAAAAGTGAGGCTTTTTTTTCTTCATTTATTAACTATTCTTCACATAAAAAAGTTAGCAAAAAATCTAAAATTGTTGTGCAAAGTGCAAAAACATCTTTTTGTTGTTTGTCATGACACAAATTGTCAACTCGCTGGCCCACAACTGTATGTCAAAAGGAGCCAAAGGAGTCTTACTTTGAGTCTTACAAAGGAGCCAAAGAAGTCTTACTTTGAGTCTTACTTTGAGTCTTACAAAGGAGCCAAAGCAGAACAAATCTTATATCTGTCTTACTTTGGTAAATGATAAAACTCTTTCATAGTGTTGCGGTGCAGGAGGGGGTTGAAGAAAATAGTAGTGCGCACTACTATTAGAGAGAATACGGTATTTTGAGAAAAGTCCTTGCACTGTTTGTCAAATTTTGCAATCACTTTTGACGCACATCAACAAAAGCGAGTGGTCGATGCGTTCTCCTGTATCTTTCAGTCTGCAATTGTTGCTCTTCTTGCATGATCGCCATCAAAGAATCATGTAGAGAAATCTAAAAGAAATTTTTCGAATCAGAATCGCAACAAACCGTATTCATTGACTCATTCCTTGTTCGAACAATCGGTTGAGCTTTTGCTTCGATTTTTGGAGTCTCTGAGAGTTTTTGTGATATGGATGTGGATGGAGAGGAGAGGTGAGCCCTAAAAGCATTTCGTTTTCTATTGCAAAGTGGAATCTATGTATCAGTTCTTTACAATTCTTGTTTTCAAAGATTCCCATCTAGTGTTCAATTCTTAAAATGACATAAAACAGGAGAGAATCTTCTGGAATAAGACTCAAATTTTTTGTAGAATTAAGCTAGAGTAAGACAGAGGCCCAGGGCCTGGGCCAGTCAGACGAGCCTGGGCCAGGCGAGCCTGGGCCAGTCAGACTTGTGAGATTTTTATATTGGTTAGTTTTAGTCTATATCGAACTAGAATTAGGCAATGAGCTGAGCCTGAGCAACGAGCTGAGCCTGAGCAACGAGCTGAGCCTGAGCAATGAGCTGAGCCTGAGCAATGAGCTGAGCCTGAGCAATGAGCTGAGCCTGAGCCTGGTCAGTAACTTGGTATTGTATTTGTTTGTTCTATTTGTTTGTTCTATTTCTTCGAACCCAAAACAGTAACTGCTGATCCGTTGATAAGGATTTGCTCAAGCTTAAGCCCATCAACGTTTTTCAGAAAATAGAGTATGATATTAATTCATTGATTACTGTTTTTGAACCCACCAAGGAGCCACACTTTCTTTCGGTTTTTCCTTTTCATTTTCCGGGAAACGTCGATACTTGACATTGCCCATTTGGAGTCTTTTTCCATGTTTTGAGCTGCTTGGAGTGTTCTGAAATATTTTTCAAACTTTAAAGAGAACCATTAAAGAGAACCACTGACCAATCCTAGCGCTGGGAAGAGATTCTCATTGAATCTTGAAGATGAGGGAGATTCTTCGAGTTTCTCTTCAGTGTGGAATGATGGTTGTACAATGGCCTCAAATTTTTGAGTATTCCAGAAAGGTTTTTTTGTTTTTTTTTGTTTCAGAGAGCACAAAGTGTACTTAAAGATCAAAGCTTAAAATACAAAATGAAAGAAACCATAGGCTTTGAGCCAAATGTGATCTCCGGAGTTGGCGATCGTTTCTGCTCGTTTCTTTTCGTCTCAACCTGCTCTTCAGCCACTTCACAGATACTTGTATCCTTAAAATTTACATAAATTAATCTATATTCTAAAAATATAAGCTAAATATAGGTCTCAATCTACAATTTTTGTACCAAGTTTTCCTTTTGTCGTTCGGTATCCGTTCTGCGGCGTCGCCTTTTCGATGCAATCATTTTTTCAGGCTAAAGTTGAGAAATATTTTACGGAACAATAATATTAAAAGTTAATAGCATAAATTTTATATGTAAAACATGAATATAGATATTTTTGTAGCATTTAAAACATAGATAAACGATGTAAATGAATCTAGCCTAGTTTAACTCCAGGCTAGAGCTCCAGGCTAGAGCTCCAGGCTAGAGCTCCAGGCTAGAGCTCCAGGCTAGAGCTCCAGGCTAGAGCTCCAGGCTAGAGCTCCAGGCTAGAGCTCCAGGCTAGAGCTCCAGGCTAGTGCTCCAGGCTAGAGCTCCAGGCTAGATTTGAGTTGCCTATGCCTAAACAGCTCAAATTTAAATTCAAACAAGCTAAAGATTGGAAAAATGAGTGACCTAGTGAGATTCGTTTAACTCAAGAACTAGCCTCAAACGAGAAATCGCCTAAACTTTCCACCAAAGCGTTCATCAAGTCAAACTCTTCACGATCCACCGCGGTCAAGCCGGAATTGTCACTGAAAAATTGTCTTTATTTTAGATTTTGTCTTTATATATTTATTTTCTTTATCTCTTTAAATATAAAAATTGTTTTTAGAGATTTTCTTGATATAGATTTTGGTTCTTTAGACTTTAAAAGCTTACAACAGTAAATGTGAATTAGTATTCGTTTTAGACAATAAGCTTTTTAGCTATAGCTCTATAGTGATGACTGCTGTTCCAGTTTTGACTTTGATAAGGCTTTCTTTGACTACTGTAGCTAGAATCTAAATATCTAGATATCAAGATCTTAAATATCAAGATCCTAAATATAGCAAGAGGCCTTATTCTAGCTTTAACATGAGTGATCTATATATAAAAGATAAAAGAGATGTCCGTCTGTCTGTCTGTCTGTCTGTCTGTCTGCCTGTCTGTCTGTTTGTCTGTCTGTCTGTCTGTCTGTCTGTCTGCCTGTCTGTCTGTTTGTCTCTCTGTCTGTAAGGACATTTTCTCAGCCGTGTTTTGACTAATAAAGCTAAAACTTCTTTACAAAACCTTAGAATATAGTGTTATGGCATTTAAAGTAAAAATTAAAAGGGCAAAATCCATAGACACTACGGACCCGGATCGGGTGGGCTGGCGACGAGAGTGCTCCCGACTGCGCCACGGTGACAGCTAGGCGCGCCACCACTCAGCGAGTTAAGTACCGTTAAGCGGGCTTTTCGGTTAAACAAACCTTTTCTGTACCCGGAACTCTTTGTAGTCTGGAGCGGTCGTGTTGTAAAGAGTCTAAAAACAGTTACTTTGAAAGCCTCATTTTCTGACCTTCAATTGCGGAAAGGTGAAACGATGTAGCTCCGGATCATGCGAATACCCGAAAACAGCTTGTTTTGTAAAGTACGGTTGAATAGCGGCAAAAGAAAGAGCTGTGAAGAGGAGTCTCTCCTCGTCTACCTGAAAATTGGCTTTTGTTTTGAGTTACAGCTTTCAAAACTTAACAAATCTCTATTAGAAATCATAGAAAAATCAAAAATCCTTTCTAAATACACTACTGGACAATGAAATATGATATTTGAAAAACGATCGTCACTTTCGCGCGTTTGTAACTCCCTTGTCTTTACCGTATTTCTAAATATTAATATTACCATTGTGTAGCCCTTGAAAAGAGCTTTCAGAAAATGTATAACACTAATAGTTTAAACTCAAAGACAAGGGAGTTACAGACGCGCGAAAGTGACGATCGTTTTTCAAATATCAAATATCATATTTCATTGTCCAGTACTGTAGCTAGTTGATCTTTTTTTCAATCAAATTTTCAACCTTTTAGAATAAATGGAAAGTAAAATTGTTACCAGTTTTATAATAAGTTTAGATTGCGAGTAAAAGCTAGTAAACAGATATTGGTCAAATTTGGGACCAAAACAACTATCATTTCTGTGTTTAAATTAACCTGTGTCCTATCTGAGTAGATATGTGCATACGAGTGCCAAATAGCTTGCCCAATCATTAACGCGTTTTCCGTGGTCACCCCGGAGCGGCGACAAGTGCCGGCTTCGATTGCTTCACAGGCTCTGGAAATGAAATTTACATGAATGAGTGAATGAAGTTGAAGTTTACATTACTCATTTACAAAGCTAGATCAAGCTGTAAATGCAAGTAAGAGCTAGTAAACAGCTATTGGTCAAATTTGAGACTAAAACAACTATCAGTTCTGAAGTTGGACCGATCTTTTGCTATTACTACTATCTAATTACGGTGTTACTAATAAGTTTAAAATCTTTTACAATATCTAGTTTTGGGTCTTGAGCTAGGCCTTGATCTAGGGCTTGATTTAGGCCTTGATCTAGGTCTTGATCTAGGACTTGATTTAGGCCTTGATTCAGATCTTGATCTAGATCCTGATCTAGGCCTTGATCTAGGTCTTGATCTAAGCCTTGACCTAGGCCTTGATCTACGTCTTGATCTAGGTCTTGAGCTAGGCCTTGATCCAGATCTTGATCTAGGTCCTGATCTAGGTTTTGATCTAGATCTTGATCTAAGCCTTGATCTAGGCCTTGATCCAGATCTTGATTTAAGCTTTAAATCTTTTAGGTGTTCTTTTGAATTAAAGATTAATCAAGCATTGTAGTAGTCGAAGTTTTAGTTCAAGGATTTGAAAGATAATGTCTTTAATTATATTTAATCATAATCAAATCTTTAATTGATAATGATCAAATATTAAATATATTTTCAATCTTCTAAATCTATTTAAATCTTTAATATTTAAATGTTTTAAATGAATAAATGAAATGAATTTAACCTTTTTGCCATTTCTTGATGGATTTCCTCACTTTTTGTATATAAAAAGAGTAAATCCGGGCGAGCGATTAGCTCACGAATGATGAAATTTTGAGCGTAATAAGACCAAGAATATAAACCAGATAGATCTAATAAACAGCTAGCGGTGGCTAGATTTGAATTTGTTAAAAAAGAGAAATCATAATTCTTTACCATTGATGAAGAAAGCTCTAATGATGTCATCGATTAAGCTATCCATTGCGTAAGCATCGCAAAAGATTAACATTCGACATAGCTAAAATGGGTTATGTATTTAAAAGTGAACACAACAGCTTTTTACAGAAGGTGAGATTTAGGAACCGTATTGAAACCGTATTGGAACCGTATTGGATCAAAATAGGAACCGTATTGGATCAAAATAGGAACCGTATTGGAACCGTATTAGATCAAAAAAAGAACCGTATTGGAACCGTGTTGGACCGTATTAGATCAACATAGGAACCGTATTGGAAATAGCTAGGTGTTGAGCGAAGTTTAAGCTCTTTAAGCTCTTTACCAGCTACAAGAGTTGTTCGAAATCATTTTTCCGAAACTTGCCAAGAGGTCAAGGGTTCAATCCCTCTAGATTATTAGCTCTTTTATTTCCTAAATCCAGGGCTTAGGGGTGCTTGTGTATTGTTTGTATTACCGTAAAAATTCTAATAGAAGACCACCCCTGTGGCCCCCATGAAATTGGGACTTTTTGAAATTTCTTTTTAGGTAGAATGGTAGATTTTGGTCCAGATATAGTATTTTAGCCTCAGCATTCAAATTGAAAACAAGATTTTTGAAAAATTAAATTTTTTGAAAGGACTTTCATGTGGGCGACCACATGGGTTTTTTCTTTGAAAGATTCGCTATGGAAAGGAATAAGGTACCGATTTGGTTCCATACGCTCACGATTTGGTTTTAATAAGGTACCGATTTGGTTCAAATAAAGAATCAATTTGGTTCAAATAAAGTACCGATTTGGTTCAAATAAAGAATCAATTTGGTTCCAATAAAGTACCGATTTGGTTCCAATCAGGTACCGATTTGGTTCAAATAAAGAATCAATTTGGTTCAAATAAAGTACCGATTTGGTTCAAATAAAGAATCAATTTGGTTCAAATAAAGAATCAATTTGGTTCCAATAAGGTACCGATTTGGTTCAAATAAGGAATCAATTTGATTTCAATAAGGTACCAATTTGGTTCCATAAACTCACGATACTGGAGTCTTGGTAAAAAAAAATTTAACTTTTAAACATTTTTTTTCGTACATTTTATGCCAAGGGCTATTGTTTAAAATAGTTTTTAAAAATTTTTAATCTTTTTGATTGGTCGGGGACCTTTATCTAATTTTTTGATCGGCTGATTTTAGGTGGTTGAAAATTAGAAGACCATGGTCTTCTATTAGAATTTTTACAGTAAATTATTTGTATGAATAATATAGTAGAATTGGTGTGAATTCATTTTTATACCTCATCTCTTGTGCATTGAACAAGACTATCGGGACTGGCCATCGCTTCGAGAATCTTCTCGACGATTCCTTGACTTTCTCGAACAACAAACGAATCTCGACCCTCGTGTTTACCAGCAAGCACAAAATAGTAAGAATGAAGCTCGAGGAGTTGTCTGGAATAGAAATCTTATATGTTAAACAATTTAAATGAAAGATCACTTATAAATCTATTCCTGATTCTCGTATAAACTCGAATTTCTTCTTTACGAACCTATTCGTTTCTATTACAGCCCTTCCATCCTCATCAACGCATTGAAGAACACAATTTGATTGAGCTGTTGATTGAGCTGAGCCTTTTACTCTAAAAATATCATATTATCAGAAGATTATATTTAAATTTACATTGGCACAAGTGCTCTCATCGTTTTCCCTTGGCTTGGCCTTGGTCCAACGGCTTTCAGTCCAAGCACGGCGAGCGCTTTCTTCACGAAATCAAGTGCTGGAGACTCGGGTTCCCATACTAAAACTAATAAGTTTATCAGATCTTAAGGTGTTATTTATTTCAAAAGATATTCAATGTATAGTCAATTTATATTCAATTTCTTTATACCTTCAGCGTTCCAAATAGCTACTCCTTCTTTTACATAGCTAGCCACCATTTGACTCACTTCCAAGCGCCAGTCTTCTCGTTTTGCCGAGTTTGGAATCCCGTGAAAAGCCTTGAAGTTTAAATTTCTCAAATTTTCAATTATTTCAATTATTTCAACCTCTTCCATGTGCATCACTTTTCCTTTCAGAAAACGATACGATTCAGGGACACGATGGGCTAAAACTGATGACATAACGGGCCAAGAGCGACCACCGAGACAGATCTAGAAATGGTTACAATGGCTAATGATAATGACACCGTAGTCTAACTTTGAACGAGTTTTTCTCGCCACTCGTTTATGCAACAAGGCGCGCATAGGTATCAAATGAAAGCTGAGATTCACGGCTATTTTTTTGATACCAAACATGCATTCTTAGAAATTACGAGTGCTTAGAAAAAATAGTTTAGTAAAAATTTGAAAAAATTTGAAAAAATTTCGTGACTATAGTAACCTAGTGACTACAGTAGCTTGGCTATAGTAGCTTGGCTACAGTAGCTACAGTAGCTTGGCTACAGTAGCTACAGTAGCTTGGCTACAGTAGCTACACGCAATCCAAGCCTAGATAGTTTCCTTCCGCCTAGTTTTCAAGTCAAAAATTCAGTCTCACCTTTGCATCAAACGGCACTTCTTTGATCGGTTCAGCAATCAAGCGCTGTCCAGCCCAATTCCTCAATTTTCCCTCATTTTGCTCCTCCTTTTCTCCGATCACGAAAATCGCATTCTCCCCGTCCGGTGAAACGCTCAATGAGGTAGCATATGAAGTGTTCGCGATCGGCTAAAAAAAAAAATCATTTTCCGAGATTTAAAAAGCTATAGTGTCTATCAAAAATGAATGATCTTGTTACTGGAGTGTAAAATGTTTTTAATGATATAAAAAAAGAATCTGATCGGGGCACTCAATCCTAAGAAAATCAATATACAAGACACTCAAGTAAACACTATTTTTTAACACTTTCTTTAACAAAATTCCCTTAAATATGTGAAAAAAATAGAGACAAATTTGGGGCAATAGCTTCGGCATCCATTCAGCTTCCAGAAAAATTCAGGATTGTAGCGAGGATGCGGCCGGATTTGCGGCTGAATTGTTCGCGGGGAATTTGGCGTCGTGGCCCCCAAGGCGACGGGATTGGCTCAATCGCTCACCGTTCCCTCCACATTAGAGGATGCCAAAGGAGAACACCTATCTATCGGGAAGCTGTGCCAGAAAGCGAGCGATTACCCCGCCGCACAAAGAACACCTTGCCAATCATCTACAGGGATTTCTCTTTTGCTTTTTTGATGATAGAATAGAAAAATTTTTTGCTTTAAATTGGTACCCAGGGGTTTTCGGGGACAGGGAATTGATTGGCGGCCTTGAATTTATCTGTATTCTTCTACAAAACTAAGAAATCAGTGCGAAAAGGCGAACGAATTATCGATAAATTACTTGTAAAAGGAAAACGATAGCCAATCCGCTCATGTTGATTTCTTTTTTTCGGTTGCTTCTCGCAGTTTCAAATGTCGAATCCTCTTTTGGCCAAATCGCTACTCGACCTCGGTAAACAGAGTAAACCTGGAAAAGTACTGTTCATAAGTACTGTAAATGTACCGTAAATGAAATTATTGGATTGGTGAATTGAAAACTGCGGGCTATTGTCATATGTGACAGTTTGAGGAGTTTCTTCAAAAGAAACCCATTTTGGTGTCAATGGAAAAGTTGTAGAGAATCAAAAATCAAGCTTATATCCAAATTTTCAGAACGATTCAAAAACTCGTTTTCAAGAAATGCCAAATTTACGAATTTTTGCTTAAAACTTGCATTTTAAGCGAAACTACTAAGTGTATCTTTTTGGAAATTTGGCTATAAGCCTCATTTTCGATTTTCTACAACCTTTCTATTCACACCAAAATGGGTTACTTTTGAAGAAAGTGCTCAAACTGGGACATCTCCAGATCTTCAGCCCTCCATTTTTGATTCTTACACTTGTCTCACACACAAACCAGAATCCTACTACGAAAGAGGAATCCGCAAATTGTCTGTAAAATGGGCAGAAGCCGTCAATAATAATGGAAAATTTTGGGAATGAATTTATGGTTTTATGTTGAATGAATTTTAGTTCAAAGTCCCGCAGCTTTCAATTCACCAACCGAATAGTTAACAGTAAACTCTAAGTACACTACAATACTTTACTCGTACTGAAGGAGGATAATGAAAAATTGGCTTAATTTTTCTCAAATTTCAATCTCAATACCCTTCTCGTAATTCCCGTGTCAAGAGCGGCTCTCAAGTAGACGCCTCCTTTTGAATCCACCGAGAACTCAGCAACATCTAAAGAAAAAGATTTAAGACTGTATTGATTACTGTACAATTCTATTCTATTTAATACTGTGTACATACTGTACATACTGTACATACTGTACATACTGTACATACTGTACATACTGTACATACTGTACATACTGTACATACTGTACATACTGTACATACTGTGTACATACTGTACATACTGTGTACATACTGTACATACTGTGTACATACTGTACATACTGTGTACATACTGTACATACTGTGTACATACTGTACATACTGTGTACATACCGTACATACTGTGTACATACCGTACATACTGTGTACATACCGTACATACTGTGTACATACTGTACATACTGTGTACATACTGTACATACTGTGTACATACCGTACATACTGTGTACATACCGTACATACTGTGTACATACTGTACATACTGTGTACATACTGTACATACTGTGTACATACTGTACATACTGTGTACATACTGTACATACTGTGTACATACTGTACATACTGTGTACATACTGTACATACTGTGTACATACCGTACATACTGTGTACATACTGTACATACTGTGTACATACTGTACATACTGTGTACATACTGTACATACTGTGTACATACTGTACATACTGTACATACTGTGTACATACTGTACATACTGTGTACATACCGTACATACTGTGTACATACTGTACATACTGTGTACATACTGTACATACTGTGTACATACTGTACAATTCTATTTCCTCACTATTTGATCTAGATTTTCTAAACGTTTTTCTTTATCGTAAAAGTTTTTCGCAAAAGATCAGTTGCGTTTTTTTGAAGTTTCCTTTCTGATTTTTAATTTACTGGTTTGTAAATTTCCTTTTTTTTTATTCTTTTGCATATATTGGTAATTTCTTAGTCTTTAATAACTTTAGCATTCGAATAAATTTATTGTAAACGTGTTTTTTTATAAAAGAATCATCTTTTGCAAAAGTCTTTCTTCATTCGTGCATAGTTTTGTGTATTTCTTTGAGCTATGTAAGCTTTATGTCTGCCCGCAATTGTCATTAACTTGTATTTTAACCCCTAGACAACTCAAACTATTGTAGTGATAGTTACTAAAAGCTCGTAAGCTAGTAGTAAAGTATTGTAATATTGTCTAGTCATTTACCGAATCCAAATAAAATGCCATCGATTGCGTAGATGACCTCACCAATAAAGTTCGAATGCGCAAAACGATAGCGCAAAGCGTTGTTGAACAAAACGAATCTCACCTGAAGATATTTTTAAATAAAATGTTTTTTTAAAAAGTGCACTTAGAAAATCTACCGTATTCTGATTAATTTTTAAACTTTGGATTACGGTAGCTGGCGTATTATTTAGCCTTTCTGTTATGGAGAAAGTTGATCTTGGGGTAGGCTACTTTGCGCCAAATTTTTTGTGCAACAGGGTCATTTGCGCAATTGGATCGTTTGCGCAACTCGCCATAACTTTCTTCTAAGTAAGCCAACCTTTATGATTTTGGTTTCATTTTGTAGATCTCAACAAGGATAATATCACTGAGCTGGAGCACTGAGGTGAGTAACTGGAGAGGCTATTCTTTTCTTCAAGATCTATAAGAACTACTACTACGGCTACTTTGCGCCAAATTTTTTGTGCAACTGGATCATTTGCGCAACTCGCCATAACTTTGCCCTAGGTCGGCCAATCTTTATGATTTTGGTTTCATTTTGTAGATCTCAATAAGTGCAACAAAATGAAACCAAAATCATAAAGATTGGCCGACTTAGAAAAAAGTTATGGCAAGTTGCGCAAAAGACCTAGTTGCACAAATAAAATGGCGGAAATTAGCCTACCCCATTGATCTTCGCTAGATCTTACGGTAACTTTTTGCTCAATTGAACCTTTTAGACAACAGATTACGGTCATTTTTGCAACAAGTACACCTTTTAGGAAAACAATTTAATCAAGCTGTGTGAAGAAGAAAAATAGTGACATTGAAATTTACCGTATAGCTCTCATTCGCTTGCTTCAGATTCACATCTTGTCCGGTGACAATTCCACAGTGTGGCTTCGATGAGATTCGCGCAGACACCTCGAGTTGTGTGCTGCAAGGCACGAAAATGTCATCCCATTCTGGGTCGTAGTCTAAAACTTGGAAAGCTAAACAGAGAATTCTTCTAATCACTTGAAAACGTTAAATCTTTAGTCTAGTTAGTCTAGTTAGCAAATTAGTTAAATGCTAGTTAAATGCTAGTTAAATATCTAGTTAAATGCTAGTTAAATATCTAGTTAAATGCTAGTTAAATATCTAGTTAAATGCTATCCAATTCCATTATCTATTGACTAAACACTTTCAAAGTGCTAGTAGAACGCTATCATTGAAGTTTAAACCATCAATAAAGCAAAAGCAAAAAGGTATTTGGAGGTATGGGGAATTGAACCCCAGACTTCTCGCATGCGAAGCGAGCGCTCTACCCCTGAGCTATACCCCCACGGTGTGTGGCTGGGGAAAAAAGGGTTTGATGTGAGTGAGAGGAGGGGAGAGATCAGGGAAAAGAGAGAAATTGACAGAAAAGGGCCATCAGTCAGCCGAAAAAGAACCCAAAAATTGAAATCATTCGAAATTTTCAGCTTTTTTTTGCCCTTTTTTAAAATGTAAATTTTGTTTCGTTGTGGCTTTTAACTGTAAAAATATATTGGAAAAGTTGGGGATAATTTGAGGAAAACAGAAAACAATCTAAGGGAAAATGAGCCGTCCTCCGTTTCTTCGGCGTCACTATGCCCAAGAAACGGAGGAGTTTTGCCTTACATTTTGTTATAGTCTTTCTAGAAAATCTCCCAAATCTCTATCGCTTTTTGGTATTGTTTTAAGCAGAAAAACCAAGCTTAAAAGAAACCTTTATGAAACTCGAACGTCTTCGTCACATTTCTCTTTTCAAAGCTTGTGCCAGCAAGTAGAAAATCGGAAACCGACGAAGTGGTGATCAGCGTGAATTTCTCTGTTGTCACAACCTGAAATTGATTCTTTCTTTGATTTACTACCCCAATTTAGCCAAACCTCATCCAAAATCAATTCCCTCAATTGTGGAAGTGGAATTTTTTGGAGTTGAAATGGTCCCGCGTCTTTGCCAAGTCCCAGACGAGCGGCCACATTTAAGCCACAACCGTATAGCTGTTTTTTGTGATTGTTTTTTTTTTTACAAGTTGAAGGACTTGAGGGTTTCAGAATTTTTGGATGTAAAGTTAAGCCAATTTCTTTTAATTTTTAGGCTAAGTCAAGCCAAGCCAAGCTCAGCACAAAACTCTGACTCTCTAGCCGTCGTAGCCGACCGGATAGGAGTCTTGTCGGCAAAAAATCGGACTAGCAATTGAATTTTGTATTTAACTTTTAGATTCTTCATAATACGTAACTAAAATTCATGAAGACTCACCGATTTTCGAGTTAAAAACAGCGAATATCCCTCACCGGCCGCAACATCGACAACAACAGTGCCCTAGAAACAACAGTACTCTTTTTTTTTTTGATTATAAAACTTGATCTGTTGCTTTCAGGTTAACGGTATGCATCTTAACTTTTACAGTTTCAAGTTTAAACTTATCAACTTTACTTGATCCATCAAATATGATATCTACAGTTCAATCCACAAGACACAAGGTTCATAATTATAGTGCCAGACTTCAGAGAGCCTAGATTGGCCAAAATTGAGTCAATCGTTCTGATTTTTCTGGAGATAAATCTTAAGAATTTTTCCTAGAACGGTGCACATTATCTAATCGATTCAAGCTTTCAACTTTTTTTATATGACTATCAAAAGTTGAGAGTCGAGTGGGATTTTTGAGTGCGCTCTTGTCAAAATCTCGTTGTGATTGAATCAGAACGATTTTGGTCAATCTAGGCCCTCTGAAATGTGACGGAGATAATCGGATAGTGTCCAAGCTTTTTCCAGGATCCACTTTTTAAATCATACTTTTGGAAGTGGTACAAGTTGTGGACTTGCGGCAACATCATTTCTCGGTAAACCAGTTCGATATCCCTCACAACGTCCCATCGCATAGACTCTTCCATCAGATGTCAAGAGAAGGGAATGTGATGTGGAAAGGGAGGCTTTAATGATCTAAAGTTCAACTTGATAGTTAAGATTTTGGTAAGTACTGTAAGCTATTTACATAGCGTAAACATAAGAACATTCTAGACATTAATAAGTAAGAGGGATGAGCAGACTTGGTTCATTGACAATTATCGATCTTAACAAATCGGTACTGGTACTGTAAGCTTAAACTTGAATGGAATCGGTATTTGTACCGTTAAGTCTACAATCTAGTCTACAATCTAGTCTACAATCTAGTCTACAATCTAGTCTACAATCTAGTCTACAATCTAGTCTACAATCTAGTCTACAATCTAGTCTACAATCTAGTCTACAATCTAGTCTACAATCTAGTCTACAATCTAGTCTACAATCTAGTCTACAATCTAGTCTACAATATAGTCTACAATATAGTCTACAATATAGTCCACAATATAGTCCACAATATAGTCAAATAGTTATCCTTATTGCAGTCAACTAATGTTTTCTGGTCTAATTGTTTAGATAGAAGATAGAAGATGGGGATGATCTCCGGTTATGGGGTTTTTGGTCACAAAATTAAAGTAAATTCCAAGCAAAACCCAGTAAATTTAAAAAAGCTTAACAACCCTTTAACTTATCAAACGAAAAAGCTACGAACCTCAGCAGCGACAGGGACCAATCTCGGCTTTGTCACCTCGCCAGTTGAAGCGATTCCCAAATTGTAGTGCGTATTTTTGCCCATTCCAAGGATAATCGGTGTGAGTGCTATAAAAGTTTATTTAAATAGCTAGATTAAAGCTAGAAAATTAGATTTAATGCTTACACTTTTGTTTAATGAAATCACCGCCATAGAGGATGGCCATGATGAGGGAACGCGGCGGGGATGGAGTGCCCAAATTGAGGGACTCCTTTTCCGCGATTGACAACCACAGATAGATCAAGTAGAGTGGAAGGCTGGAGGTACGGATCTAAAATGTTAAGATTATTGTCTTAACTTGATCTATTAGATTTCAATATTCTGTAAACGAGTGGTCAGGATGTATTAAATTGTCCCAAAAAAACCTAGAGATTTTGTTTTGCTCAGTGCTCGCTCAAAACATTTTGTTCTTCTTTTTTTTTTCCATCCTCAAAACTTTCTTCTTTCTTGCGCTAACATTAATTTTTTAGGGCTGGACACGAGAAGAAAGTTGCAGTCGATCGAATGAAGCTAAATTGAGAATAAATCCACGCCCTACTGCTCCAACGATTTTCAAGAGGGATTTCAGCGACCAAAGCAGCACGAGAAATCAATCAATTTTATGGCAAGAGAATCGTTGGAACGAGCACTGCACAGGAATGGTTTCATAAATTCGAGACGGGCCACACGAGGATCAAATGGAAGAGGGGAAGCGGTCGACCCCGGAAAGTGGATTCGATCGATTCTGAGGCACCGATTCCTGCGAAACCCCGATGTTTCAACCGGGAAATTGGCTGGAAGTTACTGTGGACGGATGGCTGTGTGGCGATGGCTGTGAAAAAGTGGAAAAGAAATTGTAGAAAACGACGTCAAATTCCATACGAAATATCGAAAACAATCCAAGCCAAAAGAAAGCGGACATGCCACCAATGGTGAAGTGAATAACGGCATGGTCGGCTTCCTCTTTCGAACATCATCACTCACGATCAGGCGTGGATTTTCTATGGTGGTCAGTGTTACAACGGCAGTGGTTGAAGAAATGCTAAGTAGGGAAAACGGTGCCAAAACGGAACATCCACAGAAAGAAGCGATTGTTGTGTGTTGATGTTCGACAGGCGTCCCTTCCGGGAATTTCTCAAACCGAGGCAAAATTTTAACACCGATTTTATCTACATCATATGCAAAAGTGGAACAAAATTCGGGAGATTGCTCTATGGAAACAAATGAAAAGTTCCCGTTTTCGTTCTTCAGGATGGCGCAAGCTGCCATAAAGCAGAAAGATCGGATTGATTTTGTGAAGAACAACCTACACTGGAATATTCTTCTCATCCACTACATTCTCTAGACATTTTCCCTTCAGACTATCCCTTGTTCTTGTCGCAACGATTTCTCACGTTGTAAAAGTACAAAGATGAGAGCGAACTCGAGGGACGGATTCAACGACTATTTTCGCTCGCACTCGCTTGGGTTTTACGAACGAATTCTTGGGATTGGCATGCTACCCAAGCGTTAGAGAAAAGTTATAGATTCATCTGGAAAATATATCATTTGATTCTTCGTTGTTTCTATGGTTTGAAAATAAATGACATTCAAAATCTCTGGGTTTTTATGGGACAACTTAATATTCCACTAGAGTTGTGAGGAAAATCTCCATTGGTCCATTCATATTCGTTTCAAAATTTGCTTGGAACAGAAAAGGCTGGTCAGACAAGCTTAAACCAGACCAGGATCATTTTATATGCACAAGAGCTTTGGCCTGACCTACTAAGCCAGGGACGATCAGTTTAGCCACAGCTTACGGCCTGTAGGACCAGCCGTGAATCGTATTAGGTTGACAAGAAAGTTTGTAGAAAAATTTAGGACAATTTTTTCTTAAAAGCTAAGCATTTATTGATTTAAGCTAATCGCCATTTATCGGGCAAAGCGATGATTTCTTTCTCCCAAAAATTCTGGCTGTAAGTGTCGTACTTTCAGGCAGTAATCCCCAGTAAAATTTTCTGATTCATTAGCTTCTTCAGATCGAGTTCTGGCTTCGGCTAAGGTTTTGCTTTTTCCCCGAATGCAACTCATTGCTTGTGTCTTCGATAGTTGAAATATAATACCCAATTTTCTTGTCAACCTAATAGAAGTTAAGTATTGTATGTAAAACTCTTACTATCCTGTCCAGTGCTCAATTTATTCACAATTCTTACTTTCAAAGACTCACCCCTTCAACGATAATAGCTCTTTCGAGTGGTGGAGAGCTCGCATAGCATTTGATGAAAGAAGAGAAAACTTGTGTTCCTCTTTGTGAATCCAAATCGTATAGTAAAGTAAGACATCGGAAAGCTGCCTGGAAGCTACAGTAAGCTTTAAAATTCTAGAACTAAATTTGAATCCTCTCTCACCTTTAGATTTTCCAATGTTAGCGGAATTCTTGCCAACAATTGTTGAGTAGCGGCCGAGAGGAGAGCGGTACTTGGCGGTAAAATCGCGCCTGATAGCGATCGATTCTAAAGTTTGAGTTTATCGTAATCAGAATTTTGAATGTATCCATCTTTTCGAAAATTTCCCATTAAACTCACAACAACAGTTTGAATGACATTTCGAAACGCTTGTGTTGTTTCATCTTCATGAACAACCATTACATAATATCTAGGAGTTCTAAATAATGATTTCTTTACATTTTATAATAGATAAAGATCTATAGAAAACAATCTATAGATCTATAGATCTATAGCTTTGGATCTATAGCTTTGGATCTATAGCTTTGGATCTATAGCTTTGGATCTATAGCTTTGGATTTATAGCTTTGGATCTATAGCTTTGGATCTATAGCTTTCGATCTATAGCTTTAGATCTATAGCTTTGGATCTATAGCTTTGGATCTATAGCTTTGGATCTAGAGCTTTAGATCTAGAGCTTTGGATCTATAGCTTTGGATCTATAGCTTTGGATCTATAGCTTTCGATCTATAGATCTAGATCTAAAGCTACAGTAAGCTTTGAAATTTCAGAATAAAAAATTTAAACTTTAATCGTTATTCTATCGTTATCGAAAAGCCATTTTCTTGGATTCTTAGCTATTTTGAATGTTTTAAAATGACTTTATTTTATGATCTTTCTCTCATAATCCTTTTCAATCTTTTACAATAATAAAAAGCCCAATTATTGACAGCTATTTTTGATAGCTATAATACAGTAAGTTGTCACTTTTTTTTGTCACTTTTGCTAAAGGAATTGTTCAAATGTTTTCTCAAAAAAAAAATATTCACCCAAATGAAAGGAGACATTTTTGTATAAGATTTACATTTTAATTTTTAACATTTTATTGCGAAGAGTACAGAAAAAAAATACTATAACGGAGATGAAAGAAAAAAGCTCGTATTATTTGGTATGTAGAGAAATGCGTGAAAGTGGATCCTACCGTAAAGACTAGTGCAAAAACTCTACAGCAAAAAACAAAAAAAAAACGGAAACCCAAAAACTAGTGAATCTCATATCACAAATTGGAGAAATAACAATAGAATAGTAAAAGAAAAGATATTCAGTATACGGTAATAACTAAAAGTGAAAGATATTCAGTCTAGGGTTACGGTAATTTCTATAAGATAATTTCAGTCTAAAATCTTAGCCCTAGGACTACTCAAAGTGTTCAAGCCAAGAGCTTTCCTTTAAAAGCAAAATCTTCGGCCGCGTCAACAAGCCCCTTTAGTCTATTGGCAAAGCTCTCGGCTGTGGGTCGCTCGACAGGTGAAGGGTTCGATCGCGGTCTCGAACGTTTTTCTTTCAAAATTTTTTAAACATTTTAAAATCTTTGCATAAGCCCATTACACGGAATGTCAAAATATCAAAGAATAATGTTAGATCACTAAAAGTTATGCAAATTTTGCGTTGTTAAAGCTTGAAGAGGAATGAAAAGAACAAATTTTACAAATAATATTTTTTGGTTTATGATGGCGTTTGAGCTTTCAAACGAAGATAGCAATTTTGGCAGACACGAACAGGACGAGAGATCTTCATGTGGGTGATGTGGGACTCAAAACGGCTACATCTGAAAGAAGAGTGAGTGATTTGTGACTTACAAACTTCTCTAGACGATTTGACTCTTTAAAGCTCTAGCGCTAGCGTAACTGTGACTCAATTTGATCTAAAGAATGGCCTACCGTAACCCAGCTCTCTAAAGCATGACAGCATAGGTACCGTAATCTAATAGTAAGGCATGCTTCATCAAACATAACTCTAACTCCGACCTAAATCTCTTTGATCTTCATAAGTCTAGAGACTACTGTACGACTTGGTCAGGGTTACGGTAGCTTTAAAGCGTGACTTGAAGGTTCTTCTTTCTCTTCCTTGTCTTTCTTATTGCTTTTTGGGTAAAGAAGGTGCCCATAGCTCAGTGGTAGAGCATCACATCAGGCAGAAGATTAAGGGTTCTATTCCCCTCGCTTCGAACCTCTTTTACTTTCTTACTGAACACCACACTCACTTTGCACAAAATATCTGGCCACAATTTCGGCAATGGTGTTTCCGGTCGGCGATCGAGAACTTGTGATGACAATGCGTGCAGCGTTGTCTCGCCACATCTTGGACCCAATGATCGGCACGATTTCCGGTTCCCTCTTCACCGATTTGCCATTGCCACACACGGCCCACACCATCGCCAACGAGAAGTGAGCGATGATCTCTACAAAAAGGAAAAATTTTTTCTAGAATTTCTTTTATCAAACTCACTTTGATGGTATAATGACGGTAATTGGAGCTGGCCTTAAATTGTCTGGTCTAGAGAAAGCGGTGTGCATTGTGAGAGCAGCTCGTTGCACAAGAACTCTCACCCATGGAGCCGATTCGATCATTCTTGGATCTTTTCTGAAATGAAATGATATTTAAGAATAAAGTACAGTATATTTGGTATCCTGAAAACAGTGAATAACATCCTTTCTATTAGTACTTGATATGCTAAAGATTCTTGTGTATAAAGTGTTGCTGACCTGCCCTCTTCCAACTCTCCATCCATATTATCAGCGCCAATGAAGGGGCTCGTTGGTGGATCCGGGCTGTGACTATCTAAACGATTATCTAAAGTTTTATATGACATTATTTGAGAAGCCCACACTTTTCTACCGTTATCAACATGCACTTAAAGGTTAGCCTCAAGGATAAGAAGAAGAAGAAGAAGAAGAAGAGGATAAGAGGATAAGAAGCTAAGATCTTGACAGAAAAGCTAAAGATGTTGATAAAGTTTGCCCACCTTCCGTTCCATGACTGCTGCTCGTTGTCTCAACACTCGCTCCAACTCTCAAGCGTCGCCTTTGACGCTCTAATCGTTCAGCTACAGAAACCGCAGAGCTTGTTGATTTCTTTCTGAAAACGTTTTAAAAAACTGATCAAGTTATGTTCAAGAAATTCGGTTTGAAGGAATTAGTCTAAGGAAAGGATCAAGGTCAGAAGCCTAACTTTTTAGATGTCAAATTCTCAACCGACCTTTCCAATGTGTTGAAACTTTGTTGTGGTGGTGCCACTGAGCCATCGTTCTCAACAATCGCCGACGAGAAGATCTTCACCACTCCATCGGCTGTTCCCGCCATAACCACATTGTCCGGATCCCATTCGTTCAACTGGAAATGGTTTTAATTGTTCTACGGATCCAAGGCTCTAGACCAATCAGATCTAAGGTTCGTAACTCTAAATTGGTTCTGAAACTGGTCCAGTCCTGGACTTGGTCTAAGCTTTTTTCTTGCTGGGAAGAGATCCCACAAACTGTTTTCTATTTTGCACTAACTCTCGCGTCTTTTGTACGCGTTAACTGAAGCAAAGCATAGTCATCAGTCTGCTAATTTTCAATTATTTTCTTTCTCTGTTTTCTCCTTGTTTTCTATTTTGTTAGATAAATTGCTAACAGTCAAATCTGAAATAGCAATTCTATATTGAAATATGAATCCTAATCTATTCACTGCTAATTTCAGCACTTTACCGTGCTAAACGCCAACGTGACAATCATCTGATTGTGATCGAGAGCCGGCGCACAGTCTGACGTATTGATCTGCACCAAGAGATCGCCATTGATTGACCAAAGGAACAACAATGAAGCGCAAGCTGATGCAATGTCTCCCTAAAAAGAGTTTTCAGGAATTAGATAACAATAAGAATCTAAACCGTTGTATGATTGACAGCCAACGCAGAAACGGGTGATGGATGGGGTGGGAGTTGGCGAAGGAGTGAGAGCTCTCTTTCATGCCAAACGATTACCGAGCAATCACGAGAGGCTGAGACGACAAATGTGTGCGCCGAGCAGACTTCCTAAATGAAAAACATATAGAAATATATTAAAAATCAAGTGATTTTAAATTTCAACTATAAAAAAAGTCTCCTAGTGAACGGATTAATATAGAGCCATTTTGAGCAAAAAAAAAAAGTGGTTTTCACGTTTTCTTTAGACTTTTCCAAGCCCATCTTACTTCAATAATTTGCTTAAGATCTGATAAACAAGACTCTAAAGCAAGTCTAAGGCAAGATAGCTTTCCAAAAGTTGACACATTTTAGAAAAGATTTTCCATTCAACTTACAATGCATGTCACCGCATCCGAGTGCCCATCGAGTGTTCGAATTTTTCGCATTCTTGGGTGTTTTTTGTACAAATTCCATACGCTTACACAACCTGAGATTTATTTTATTTTTTGTTTAAAATGAAATCTTCAACCTGTCGATGATCCACAAAAGACAGTTCTTTCATCACCAGCTGCCACACAAGTCAACTCCTGAGTATCGCACATCTCGAGGATACAAGAGGACTAAAGTTTTTCGTTTTATTGAAAAGGCTCTAGTCCTCTAAAGGAGAGCTTTTTATTGAAAAGGCTCTAGTCCTCTAAAGGAGAACTTTTTAACAAGCAAAGAGACTTAAGGACTTCAGGATCGCAAATTAGAGGTGAAAGATATAATAAAATAAATATCGCCAATCGATTCCTCAACCCCGAAAACCTTTGGGCACAAGATATTCATCTTCTTTTAATCATCACAGAATTTCTTTGGCTTACGATATTTTTAGATAAAGATTATAATTCGAAAAGGATATTACCTTATCTGAATCAACTGTTCCCAAACGAATCGATCGATCCGGGAAACCCCAGGCAAGATATTTTGTCGGTGAGAGTAACACTTTCCCAGCCTCAACCGCGACGATTCCTTTCTCAGAGACGTGCATCGCTCCAACAGCTGTTCGAAGCTCTAAAATTTTGTTTTCAACTCCTTTAACTAATAATGTTAAATCATTTCAACTACAAAATTTAACTGTTAACCTTTGACAGCGACTTGCGGTGGTTTGAGAGAATGGAGTGCATGATAGAAAAGTTTCGGTGTGGTCACTCCGTTGATACTCGAATAGCCTTCAGATGAATTCACCTGAAACTTGTGAATTGATTAGATGATTAGATTAAAAAATGAATCTTATTAAATCTATTTGCTTTTCTAAATTGTAAGGTTAGGGGATTCTTGTTCTACAGAACACAAAACTAAATTCGATACAGATTTGATCGTTATTTTTCAAAATTAACCATTCAAAGCCATCATTCAAAAGCTAACCATACTTGTCAGCTAACCATAAGCTTTCATTTCATCTGCTTTCTTTTAATATTTAATCTTTTATGAAAGATTAAAAAAGATGTTTAAGTGAACGAGAAAAGAGGTGCGTTTGAAATAAACCCTAGAGAACAAGGAGTATAAACTTTACGATTATCGTTCTAGTTTCTCAAACTTTGTGCCTAAAAAATTTTTCCAATATAAACCTTCTTTTGTGGATGTGGTTTCTTGAAGAGTTGCGTGGGGATTTGACCAAAATTATTGACAAAGCCAATGGTTGCATTTCTTGTTAATTGATCATCAATCGCCTCAAAGTCGACGCTTTCTTCATAGAAAAGATGATGAAAAACGTTGTTGGCCTGGAAATAATTGATTTAACTTGAAGATTTAACTTGAAGATTTAACTTGAAGATTTAACGTGAAGATTTAACTTGAAGAATTAACTTGAAGATTTAACTTGAAGATTTAACTTTAACTAGTTCCCCTAAAGTTTTCCTTAAATTACTCTTCTAAGTAAAACTTTCTTTATTGCTAATAATAAGTGTTTTGTTTTTGTCGAATTTTCTAGATTTACTTGTAAATATCTAGTAGAATGGTTTTGCTTTTTGGTTTTGCTTCAAAATTTTATCATTTTATTGATTAGATCAATAAAATTTTATCATTTTATTCATCAAAAGTTGATACTTAAATAGAAATATCAAAAAAAATCAAACCTGAATAGCTGATTCGCCTTGTTGCTTGTAGCCAAAGACGAGATCGATCCACTCGTGGAGATGCGCAGAAACGAGATCACATTCAAGAGCCGCACGATGTAATCTAAGAATTTGTATATAGTAAAAGTTTAGATAAGGTAAAATTCGGATAAAAGATTTCTAGAATTTAGAAAAGACAAAGACTTTTTACCTCACAAATTCTCGAGGATCCCCATTTGCCCACGGAGGAAGCACGACATCGTCCAGAGCAACACCACTTTGCTTCACTCCAAGATCAAATCGATTCTTGTTCTAAGATTATTTCACTTAAAACTATTATTATACAAAAAAAAGCACAAAATAATCAGAAAATCCAGTTTACCATAAACTTTCAAAATATTTAAACTATAAAGTACCATATTCTCTCTAATAGTAGTGCGCACTACTATTTTTTCAACCCACTCCTGAACCGCAATACTATTAGAGAGTGCACTACTATTAAAGAGTGCACCTCTATTAGAGAGAATACGGTATATGTTTTCTGCTGTTTGTTAAGAATATTTGTCTCTTCAATCTTTTAGTCAACCAAAGCTTGACAAAAAATCTCGCTACTTTGCTGCATTCTTTAGTAATTTGATATACAGTACTGCTGTTTGTAGTACTAATTAATATATTAACATTTTGAATATCCAATTCTATTTGAAACAGTTCGGGAGTGTGTAGAACTGAGCTTTTACAACTATTATCTGAATCACATAAATAGCTGATCATATCGCCAAAGGAATCTTTTCAAAGAGCTTTTTGACAGATTAATAATTTTTCCTAGTGTCGATAAGCATTGTAATAGACTTAAAAGTGGGATTTGTCTATTTGTTTCTCAAAAAACAAAAGGTTTATCGGTGGCGGGACTCGAACCCACCGCAAAAAAAGGTTGGGGGTTTGGTATTCCGGGGCACTATCCTCTAGGCCACCGTTGTTCTTTTTGGCCACGGCGTATGGCGTGCTCTTATAGGGGGCAATTTTTCGAAAATGGTTGAAACTTCAAATGCATTTTTCTCGCCAGGATTTTCATTTAGACAAAAATTGAATAGATATTTGAAATGCTTATATCCGACTGGGGTTTGCAGCTTATCCTGAACGTCAATCCCATTTTGGATCATTCCCTTGTGAGTATCATTGTCTCAAAGGCAAAGTGAGATGGGTAAAGATGAGAACAAGAAGATGACTGACTTCTTCTCCATTCAGCTTTTTCGTTTTTGCTCTTAGCCTTTGCACAAATACTTTGTTTTATTATTTAGTTTAAACCTCTTTAAACGAGTTCTTTTTCAAATCTCACCTGGAAAAGCTCAGGAAGGAGATAGAACTCAGGTATCAACTCTTTCACATCGGCCATATTATTCTTGGCGGCGCTGAGAAAAGCGTCGCCAACTGAGTGAAACATCCGGTCGGCGAGATCAAAGTGACCACCCTGAAAAGTACAATTGGTGAATTTGGCACATAAAGTACAAGATATGCTGTAAAACGGCTTGTTGCTGTTGCAGCGTTATTTGCGTTTTGTTAGATTGTAAAACATTTAAGTGCTCCAAAAAGGCAAGGTTTATATTTTCGAAACTTTATGGGGTTTGTAAGTAAATTCCGGAGAACGTGTGAAAACCGTTGGTTCCAAATTCTTTGCCAAACTCATTTCTTTATTTTATTACTCATTTCCATGATCTGATTTTCAAGCCCACTGTTCTGAAGACCCGGGATTTCTCTCTCTTTTTTCCTTGTGTTTCTTATTTCTTCTTGGTCAAAGAAGGCGCCGATGGCTCAGTGGTAGAGCATCACATCAATGGTCGAGGCGAAAGGTTGAGGGCTCAGTTCCCCACGGATCCAAGCTTTTGCCAAATTCATTTCTTTCCTTTACCTGTAGAGTCAAGAACTGTTGAGTGAACGGCTCGAGTCGAACGAGGTAGGAGACGACGATCATTGCTGATGAGTAGTGCGTTCCATACATATACGGTGGAGTCTCGCCGGTTGGGTCATCCCATTCTCGATATCTAAATCAGTTTGATCAGCTTTGAAACTTCTTGATGTGTAAATTACTTTAAATTCTCATGTTAAAACTGCAGTTTTCAATGCTCACCTCTTCAAGAATTGCTCTAATCGGTCGTCATTCTGTGCGCCCATCGATTTGCTGAGATCTCGGAAAGAATTCGGATTTGTGAGATCCAGCGTTTTCGAAGTGTAATCGTTGAGAACCCACGGGAAGACCGGATATTGGGAGAGGTCGTTGTACGATCTGCAAAGTTGAAAGAATACATCATAAAGCCTAAATGACAAGCAAAAGCAAAAGTCACGACACAGCCGAGAGTCAAACCCGGAACTTGTGGGCCGTAGAGAAGCGCACTCTCGACTGCGCCATGGCGATAAAGAGTCAACCACAAAAACATTCAGCTAGAAAAACCCGCTGTTAGGCGGGGTTTTTCGGCTAGATAATTGACGGTAAAAAAGACTGAAGCTAGCCAGAAATTCAATGAGCAAACCTGCCAGCCAGGGTGTTCAAATGCATGAGATATTGAAAGTTCGTGATTTGTCCATTCAGCCATCGTTGTGTGACGGATTGTTGGCCGACAAGAGAATTCAACAATGACAACGGTCTTCCCATTGTCTCAACAGCCATCGACGCTTTCTGTCCACTTACACTCTCTGTGCCGCTCTCGTTCAACCTGCGCGCCATCGAGAGAAGTCTAAATGAAAGTTTGAATGTAAAACAGTTTACAGAATTTAGTAGTATATGATAGTATAGTAGACTTTAGTAGTAGAAAAGTTGCCATTTCAAAGCTCACTTATCAAAAACGCGATCTCTCATCTTTTTCGGGAAAGCCAACAAATAATTTCGCCCATCAGCACTGAACACTTCCAAAGCGATCGGTTGAAGAAGATATCTAAAAGATGTACGTTTTGTGCATCAGATAGAAAGCGTTTACAATTTCAAAAGTACGTAAATTCAACTTTACCTTCTCTTGTGCACCTCTCGAATATCATCGTAGCTGAATTTACTGCACAGTCTTGAGGCTCGGGGTGGCCGAGTGGCTCCAGTAGCTGTGTAGGGAACAATTGGATCATGAAGCTCAGGTGGTAAAAAGTCAAGATCCCGAATCTCTCTCGTTTTCAACAATGTGAATCCATCAACAACGTAGTAGTGATCTTTTCCGAAGAGAAGCAATCCTTCACTCGTTTCCAGACCCTAAGAGATAGATCTTTTCAAAAAAAAACAAACAATAAGGTTATTGTAAGTGTCTAACAAACATTTGCTTTGGTTTAATTTGTCGTAAACTAAATTAGAAAGGCTTAGATTTACTTAGGAATGTTTCAATCTGATTCTAAGGCCTAAGACTTAAACCTGGTTTAGTTTTTGGCCGGCTCAGCCAGTTGACCTACCCTTGTTAGTACTGCACACCACCCAATACTACTGCAGGCTCTAAACCAGGTCAGGTTTAGATCGGCAGGTTAAAGCCTGACTTCTAGCAGAACCAAGGATAGGGCAGGTCCGCAGTAAAGTCAAGCAAGGCCAAAATACAAGCCAACCTATGGCTAGCAAATAGACTTGGAAAAATCCTGAGTTTAGTCATAGAATCCTGTAGAATTTGACTGACTTTTCATTCTGAAAAATGCCTATCTGATTATGCCTTTTCCTAATGATCAATGACATTTGGGTATTAACTGTCCACTGTAATTCACCAGTTGCACTCACCTGCACCCTTGCACATCTAAACATGCTGTGGAGATTCTCTCCTTGTTCCAATAGTCTCAACAATGTTTGATTGTCTGGTCCTCTTCTCTGATTTCTTTCCTCTTCTTGCTCCTTTCTTGTCTCCGCTTTTTTCTCAGCGTTGACTGAAGATGTCGATTGAGCGGGATCTTCCGGCAGTTCTTCGTCATTAATCTAAAAATTCATTTAGGTACCTGACTATTTCATAAGTAGTAAACATTGGCCTTAGTTTTATGAATCAAACTTAAACTTTACTTGTAAATCAGTCAGTTCCCTAGCATTTGAATTTCCTCACTCACTTCCTTTTCCTCTGCATCAGCCTCTGTTTCTTCCTTTTCGCCATTTGATTCAGATTTTGCTTCAGTGTCATTCAAATGGGGAGGTCTTGAGGAAAGTCGACGAATCAGTGAGCTATTCAACTCTGAAATGAAGTCATTTCAGTCCAAAGTAGATTCGTGCTATTAGTCAATCATATCACACATATCACTACAATCTTAAGACCAAAGAATAGAAAAAGAATAGAAATTGAATCAAAAACAAACGATCAAGATCCTGAATTCCGTCAGGAAATGGTAAAGTCTCTTGTGATGGAGTTATCGACGAGAGGGAATCATCAATAATTCGTGCGTCCATCAATCTCCCTCTTCGACTCTTCATCGCTTCATAATATAGAGTCGCATCTTTTGAAATGGCCACTTTTGCTCGCAAAGCTTTCTAAAATCCAGTATTACTATTATATGAAGTTTTGCTGGATTTAAAGATTTAAAATGTGAAAGGTTGATGAAAAACAGCTACTAAATAGATAAAACGAGTCTAAAATTTTGAAAACTTACAGCATTCGGACTTTCCAAGTGTGGTCTGAACGGGTACATGTGATAAAATTCGCGATTTGGAATCATCTTTCGGCGCATTCGACTCGGTCCCTCGGTCACGTCGAGTTGATACTTTTCCAGGGTTGAAGCCTAAACTTTGATTCATTAAAAAGTTTCGTTGCTTGCACTAGAAAGGTTGTTGAGCACAAAGTGCTATAGCTTCTTCACCTGTTCCGGTCCCCATAATCCCCTCTCTCGAATCAATTCCTGTTCGATTTGATGCCATTCTTGTAGACTCCATTTGCGTACATGTGAATGCCATTCGTGATAACGAGCCGCTTGCGCTGTCACCAGTTCTTTGACAAGCGATGTGTGAACACGGACCCACATAAGAACCACCTGAAAGAAATGCGTGATTTCTGTTAATGCTGAAAGAAATGCGTGATTTCTGTAAATATTTAGATCGTGTTGATATAGTTTGAGATATTAAATCTATTTCTAACTAACCTCTTCACTGATATCATGATTCTTCCATGGTACCATCGATTGAAGACTTCCGACTGATGTCACCCCTCGTTTACTCGCCAATCGATGAAGACCCGAGGCGACTTTCGTGATTCTCTGAAACAAAAAAAGTTCAAAACAATTTGAAAGCTAAAGAAAACATTGACATTTATCTATCAGGAAATTGTTGTCTTGTCTGGGAAACCCGGAGGATTATTTGTGGGTCAAGCAAGGCTAGAAGCCAAGCCAATTGACTCAAAACGATCTTAGCTGAGTACCAGCGTTGGCTTTGTGATTACTTGGATGCCAGAACTGAAGTAAAGCCAGAATCAAGTCAGGCGGGCACTGGGTGTTGCCTGTTTTAGAGAAATTGCTTTTTGAATCTGGCTTAGGCTCGCTATCAATTACAAATCGTTTCACAACTTCGTAGAAATAGAATTTCAGCAAAATTTCAACTCACCGAGCTGATCTGTTGCTGGAATTGTTCTTTAGCCGATGTTTGACTGACGGTTTTCAGTTGCGAGTCGACGAATTGTGACCAATGGACACCGGCTGCGTGAGCCAGCAGAGCTCTGGCAGCGTTCAGCTCCACCACTGAATTTAGAAGTTTTCTTTATTAATTGAATTTTTAGCTTCAACAAAACAAAACTAGTAACTCATGCATTTTAGGAGAGGAGTCGATTGTGCATGATGAGCTTTATTATACTTGTTTTTTCAAATGTACTTTGTGCTCAACTGAACGCATACATTTTCTGGCACAATTATTCAATAAATTTGTGGTCAATCTAAAAGTTAGTGTGCCAAAGTGTGCGCATTTACTAAGCCAGTCAGTTAGACTATTCGAATTTCTTTGAAATTTACTAATTTTACAACACAACAAACAAAAAGATACCGTAGAAAATTGTACCGGTTTGGCGTCTGAAAATCTCCTCGAGAAAGCCTTTCTTTTGAATGAGAACATCAGTCCAGATTCGTGACGCACACACAGCTACCTGAAAGAGAAATTTGTGAAAATGTTAGTCAAATAAAATTTGACAAGCTATTAGACATTTACTATGAAAGTTAATCTATCTAATCTAGTCTAATCTAATATAATCTAAACTAAACTAATCTAATCTAATCCAAGCTAAACTAAACTAATCTAATCTAATTTAGTCTAATCTAATCTAATCTAATCTAATCTAATCTAACCTAACCTAACCTAACCTAATCTAACCTAATCTAACCTAATCTAACCTAATCTAACCTAACCTAATCTAATAAGAATCTAATAGACTCATCAAAAATTGAAATACTAATCTGACCTGTGCCGAGTTTCGATCCAACGGTGTATTCCCATGCTCGAGGATGTCCGGCGTCACCGAGAGCATGAAGATCAAATGACACAAAGCACCGAAGAACCAACTCTCGTTTGAAGACAAGAAGATGTATCTAGAAATGAGTAGATTCAGCTCAGAATCGGCTTTGAAATAAAAACTCTAAAGCTAAAAAGAAACAAGACCCACTTCTTGTTCACCACCGATCCTAAAGTGTCAAGGACAGCGAGTTGAGTGTTGACACTGTCAATCGGGCGACTCAAGATGTAGAGAACACATCGCATGATGGCCATTAGAAGAGGATCCACCTGAATAAATTGATCTCAACAAATTGATCTACCTATTTTCTCTAATAGTAGTGCACCGCGCTGAGCCGAGTTGGCGACGATTTTACGGTTTCCAAGCTTTTGCAGAAGCTCAACACTCTAATCCCCCACTAGATCTCATCGTCAGCTACATTTTCCGATCCCACATCGATAGGTTCTGATAATCGGTTCTCGAGATTTCGAGGAATTTAGGCGAGCAAAATCTTGACCTTGGTTTGCAGGATCAATATTCATATACCCTGGACATGATTCAACCAACCTGCATCGCACTGTTGTCTTTCCTTGTGCCAATCGAGTGCATATGGTAAAGAGCGGTGAGAATTCTGAACAATCATTTGCTTATCTTTTGCTTATACTTTCTAAAGTTAATAGATAATTGAACCAGAAATTATCAATAAATAGATTAATTTGCCAGACTGATTGTGCTTAGGTTAAACTTAAGTCTACCTGATCGGTTCAGCCGACGGGAGATTCCCATTCCATAGCGCTTCAACAGTCTTCGTGGCAAAGTTGAACATGTTTGAGCCTTGTTGATTCAATGGATTGCAAGAGATCTGGAAATAGAAACAATAAAAAAATAAAATCTGTATTTTATCCATTTAGAATTAGATTAAGTTCGAAAAATCCTAAATATTATCCTGTCCAGAAAGTTTTTTCGTTCCTTTTCACACTTTAATAACAAAAATAACAAATTCATAACTTTAACCTATGGTTTCCTCTAAATAAAAAGAGTTCCATTTTGTTCAAAAAAGTGTTTAAAGTTCAATTTCCCATCTTTTTAAGTCAAATTCGATTCACTTTCAAGCGCAAATTCGAGAATGAAAACGTGTTTTTCGTAGAATTTATGTATAAAAAAGCTCTACGAAGAAATCAGCTGAATGAATTTCTCTGAAAATTTGGCTATATACGTAACTTTTTGTGCTCTATCTTTTATCTATTGACACGAAGATAGGTTTCTTTAGCTAAAGTATGTCTAAACAGGATCATCGAGTCGTCTTCTGACAAAAAAATCCAGATATAAGACATTTTAAACCCGTTTTACTATTATTTTTGCAGAAAAATAATTAGCCTTTCTAATGAAATAAACCGTAGTTCAATTGATGCATTTATTGCTTTTAAACAGAAGTACAAAAAGGAATGGAAAGATTTTCTGGATAGTAATAAGTAAAGGCTAACAATGAGTTTAGACCTAGCTTTGCCAGAAGCTAGGGCTTGATTGGTTGGAAAATCCTAGTAGACAATTCCGTTTTATATTCATCATTAGATATTTTTATTTCAAAATACAAAACCTGTGGCGGTAAACTTGAGGAAACGAGGAGATCGGTGGAGACAAAATGATCGAGAACAGCGAGAACGACAACAGAAAGGGCATGACCTCTTGCGCCACCGCCACCCTCGCAAACGTGCTGAAATAAAGTTGAATTGCATCAATTAAAACTAAAATCTCAGTCTTGTTAACATTTTATCAGTACTGGCTTGTTTGCCTAAAAATTTCAGCCTAGAAACACCTTTGTCTCTATCTGAATACTTTGGCTTTCATTTTAGCAAAAGTTGCAATTAGTGGACCGTACTAATATCAATTATTTTTGGTGTCAAGTTTTTAAGGATTTTATTATTCATTTTGTAGAAAGTTCTCAATAACTTTGTACTAGTTTTCAAGAGGAGATTCAGGGCTATCGAATGGCTATAATAGTTTAGTTTATCTTTGAATTTACGCGAAATTATCAGTAAAACAGTTAACGACTACCGGACTTTACGTTCAAAATACCGCGAATGTGTTACCAAAGCCGGCTGAAGATCAGCTGAAGCCCTTCAACTGATCAAAAGCTTCAGCTGATCAAAAGCTTCAGCTGATCAAAAGCTTCAGCTGATCATAATAGTTTAGTTTATCTTTGAATTTACACGAAATTATCAGTAAAACAGTAACGACTAAGCGACTGTTTGCTCAAAATGACCGTCTTTAATGCAATCTTTCGCTCATTTCTAAGGTATTCAAAGTAAAGTTTCGAAACCTCAACGAGAACATCCAAAAGTGGTTCCGATCTTGCTCCAGGCGGTGTGCTTTGCATGTCATCGCAAATGATTTTCCGAATCAAATCAATCACTTGTTTTGCCACAAGACTAGTCAAAGCTAAATTCAAGAATTTTAAATCTAAATCGAAATCTAAATTTTAAACCTTCAATAGCCTCTGGTGGAGTGGAAGAACCTCGATCGCCTCGAGAATTTGATGATTCCTAAATTTGAAAAATTTAAGCACATTATATTAATTCAAGCCTTGAATAGAGTGCTGAATAAAGCAATCACGAATTCTTCAGAATGAGCCATTTGATAGAAATGAGCCGAATTTTGATAGAAAAAGCCGATAATTTGGAGGAGAGCTGATGGATGGGTGATGTGCCAGCCATCGCTTTTCTGCAAAATGAGTAAAATTTTATTTGAAAACATTTGAAAACATTTGAAAAACATTCATTTACACGAAAAATGCGGTACAAAAAATACTCACCAATCTTTGCTCACAATGTATCGCCGATCTGATCATCGACAACAACGGCAATAAAGCATCATAGCAGAAATTCGCCGAGTTCAACGCCTCAAAAACGGAGCTAAAAAGAAAATTTTCGAGAAAATATTGAAAAACTGATTAAAGTCAAACGCTAAAATGCATTTCACTGATGAGTGAACGCAAAAGTGAGAGAGAAAACATGAGAGCAAAGCTAATCTTTGTCAAAAAAAGAGAGAGAAAATTGTGTGAGATCTCTTTTAGTGCAATCTAATTTTTGCAATTAAACTTGACCAAAAATTTGACCAATTTGTGATACCTGAGAATCCTGAAAAAAAGATTTCAATCAACGTTTTCATTTTTCATTTTAAAATCCTTTTATGAAGCCATAAACGAATATAATTTCGTCGACTAGAGTAGCCAAAAATAGCTATCGTAAACACTGTCATTAGTACCGCACCCCCATAATGACGGTGTGGAGTGTTGCGTAGTCTAGCTTTGAACGAGTTTTTCTCGACACTGGTTTATACTAAAATGCGCGCTCTGCTACAATACAATAGAGTCTTCAATGCTACAATACAATAGAGTCTGTAAGAGATGCCAGCTCTAAAGCAGGTCAGAGGTCTAGGTCAGAGAGCCAACGTCAATCCAGTGTTTTTGTGGTGTGGGCCAAATTGAGCCAGGAGAAGGCTGGTTCTGAGCAGGTATATCCAGCTAGATCTCAGTGCTTATAAGCTAAATCAGAGCTAGGGGAGAGCCAAGTTAACCTATCGTAAACACTGTAATAGTACCCCACCCCCATAATGACGGTGTGGAGTGTTGCGTAGTCTAGCTTTAAACGAGTTTTTCTCGACACTGATTTATGCTACAATGCTCGTTTAGGTATCAAAAAATAGCTGAAATTCAGGGCTATTTTTTGATACCAAAGACACATTTTTTGAAAGTACGGGTGCTTTGAAAAAATTAAATACTAAAAAACTTTGCGACTACCCGTAGACTGAGACTTTAAAGAATCATTTTAACGTTAAACCTGTTCGGAGAGAGTCCAAAAACGTGAGTCCAGACGAGATCCACCGAGAAGTGATCACAGAAACGGAGTTGTTTCACCGGTTGACCGACGAGTAAAGAGAGGAGAGCAAAATGGGGATGAGGGAGGTGAGCGTGACTGGAGAGCACATGCTCCAGAGCGGCAAAGCTAAAAAACAAGATCCACTTTGAATTCTCAATCAAAGCACCAATAAACTAGCAGTGGCTTTTGGACTTAAAACTCAGCAAACAAACCCATTGCAATTCTGAAGCTCGGGATTGATGTCAACATGAGAGCCAACTGAACCACCGTGTGCAGAAACGGAGAACCCAAGCACGACAGCGGCTCGATTCCTCACCACACTGTCCGCATCATTCAACCAGCCACCATTACCCGTTCCTTCTCTGAAAACAAGATTTGATGATGATTGACGATGAAATGATATCAAAGTACAGCTTTGAATATATAGGGTGACCGCGAAGGGCCGGAGAGATGTCAACTAGGGCTCATTCAAACGCTTGTTAAATGAATTTTATCAGTTCAATCGGGAAGTTTTTGGCAGATAAATGTTGCCAAGAATTAGGGCTACAATTCTCTATATAACACTTATCACTTTTGAAATAAATTAAACATTTCCCAGTTACTATTTCGAAAAAGTTATTGCTATAAATCACGGTCATCTTGTCCCATAAAAATCAAGCCAACTTCGACTAAACAAAACCGATTCAACTCTTGATTTTGATTCCGATATAATAAGTACTTTATGATATACATACCGAAATTTGTTCATGAGATTCTCATGAGCCAACAGATTCAGCAGTATTCGCAGCGCTAGATGAATGGTTCCCGAGTGGACTCTCGGCGAGAGAAGTGAGAGTAACCAATCAAAGCCGAGTACTCGAACCATTTGCTCGCACATGCTGAAACAGTTTTTGTCAGGTGGTCTGTTTAACCTAGTTTTTTTGAGCTTATTCAAAAATGGGCCAGACCAGGCTAGGCGATTGTCTGGCTCTTGCCTTGCCTGTCCTAGGCATGTCAAAAGTTCGTGGGTCCAGATTTGGATCTGCTTCTGGACCAAAATAAGTTCTTAAGCCTGGCTTTGGCCTTTCTTTACTCAACTAATCTAGCTTACAGCATGCCCTGAATCCAGGGACTCTATTCAACAATGAAATTTGATAAACTGATGAATGAACTGACTGTTGATTCGATTGCACACTGCTGTGCGCAAGGATGTTGGCCAACAGATTGAGAATTCGATTCCTCACATAGACAAGGTAAACAATCGGCGGATTTTTCCCCTTTTCCAGCGGCAATCCCGATCCAATAACCATACTCTGCAGCTCTGAGATGTGAAAGGGTAAACCCTCCTCAAGCATTCCGTCTTCGGTGCTGAAATTTGCGACGATAAGTGAATCATATCCTTAAATCCTTACGTGCTCGGCAACGTGGCTGCAATCGTTTGTCCAATCTTCAGAATCGATCTCGAGTCACACGGTGGTTGAATAATGGCCGAGATTAGATTGAAAATGATGTCATTCGTTGTTGGGAGTAAATGGGATGAGTCAAAGAAAGTGTAGAGGAGACGGGGGAGGAGTGGAGAACGGCGAACCGTTTGCAGGTTGCTGGCTTGATGGCTGAAATTTGGCAATACCGTAAATACTCTAATAAAAGACTATGGATTTAGATTCACGCAGTGTTTGTGCTTAGCTTTTGACTTAAGCTTGAAGCGAAACGAAGCTCAGGTCGAACTCCTGCAGAGCATGGCTTTAGCTTGACTGAACCTACTCTGTGATCAGCTCATAGAAGTGCTCTTGTAACATTTTGTGCAGTTCATCTGGGGCTCCTCTCCATACATCCAAATCACATAGGACATCGTCGAAAGCTTGCGAACACGGGATATAGGCAGCCTAAAATAATTAAACGTTTTCAAAAACCATTTCAGCTCACCTCTCTAGATGTGTCCAGTGTGCCGACGAGCG
The DNA here is from genome assembly GCA_958450365.1 of Mesorhabditis belari. Lineage (NCBI taxonomy): Eukaryota > Metazoa > Nematoda > Chromadorea > Rhabditida > Rhabditidae > Mesorhabditis > Mesorhabditis belari. The sequence goes on from CAUEEP010000737.1 coordinate 832,529, forward strand.
TGAAAATCATATGCATAATGTGACTGTTCAGTAAACGGCTTTTATCCTCGATCAGAACGGCTAGTGTCTAAATAAATTGCATATTATAATGTTTATCATAAAGAAATTTACTTGATAAGCTCGATTTTCAGCCAACGACTCGTGAAGGGTTGTATTCGAGCGAGTGGCTGAGACCAAAGCTTTCAGCGATGCGTAAAGTCCTGAAAACTATTGTAATTCAAATATCTAACATCCAAGAGAACATTTAAGCTTCAATTTTTACTCGAATTTGTCCAAATTTTAAGGAAAAATCCGATCACAAGCTATCATTTTACCAAATGAAAAACCTTTCCCGAACTGTTGGCTAAAATTTTTAGGTTCGATCAACAGCCATGAGCTTTTGACTTTAAGTTTTAAGCTGATTCTAGTCTTTACAAGCTAAAACATACTAATAGATAGCTCAAAATTGTTTGATTTTTCAAAATTTTAATGCTGATTTACCTTCCGAATCAACGGCCATCTCAATCAAGCCAAAAAGTGGCGCGTATCCGCCCATCGAATCAAGAAGTCTAGGCACTGGACACGGGGTGAACGAGCGCATTCCCAAATATCTAGAAGAAAAAGTTACTATATGATTTACCATGCTTTACTATGATTTACTATAAAGTTACTAAAAAAGTTACTATATGAAAGTTACTATTGAATGTTATGCTTTTAAATTTCTAGAGTAGGTAACTAAGGAATCGGTTACATTCCTTTCAGAGTTACAAAGTTTCAGAGAACCGGTTACACTCCTTTTAGGACAAGCTAGAGTATAAAGTCAAGTAAAATATCAAAAATTCTACCGTAACCAGACTTTTCTTTAGAATTTCCCAAAAAAAACCAACCCAGCCAGCACGGCTCCAAAGGCTCGACCAGCTCCGGGGAGATGCGAGGCCGTATTTTGCATCACTCGCAATTGAGTACTATTGTCTTGTGGGCTGATTCCAAGCTAAAGAATATGACCTTATAAAAGATATTTAACTAAATATTCAACTAATCATTTCTTTTCACTTACATGCGGTGCTAGGCTTTCCGAATCAATTTTGCTATACATTGCTCGAATTTTCGCTAACGTCAGCTCAGACATCGCCGCTCCATTCAACGAGAAGAGAATCTGGAGTGAAAATATAAGAAAAAAAAACTTTAAAAATCTACAAATAAGTATAAATATATGAAATTTACATATGTAAATTGTAAATTAAACTCGAAAAAAGGAGTCATCTCATGTTTAATAAAGAAGCAAGTTCGCTAAAAGCTGAGTGTTTTGACATGCGCTCAGAACATTAATAGATATTTTCACACAAAATTTCTGATAGCTATAATATTTTAGAATCTACAGAAAGGTATAATTAGACTAAATATATTTTATCTTACTGAAATTTGACAGATTTTGACAGTTTTTACCTTTTCATCACCGATCAAAGGAGCTCCATCAGGGCCGGCCGTTTGCAAATTCCCAATATAGTGCGGTTGGAGTTGATAGATGGAGCGCACGATTTCTGGTGTGATTGGCTCTTCGATAATATAGGTGGATGCTAATCGAAACCTGTAAAAGCTTATTGAATTGGCGGCAAGAGGAGCCGAACCCGCGATCACTCTTCCGTTCGTTTGAGAGACGCGCGCGTTAACCACTCGTGCATGTTCTAGTGAATGGCGCAGTGCGAGCGCACTTGTCTCTATCCCACACGACCCAGGTTCGACTCCCGCCCGTGTCGGCACTTTTATTTTTTTTAAATTTTAAAAACATTTTTCATAACTACATAAAATTCTAAGTTAAACTAACTATAAGTCATTTGAAAAGGTTCAATGGGAGAGGAGTAGTGCACAGACAGACGTACAGCTCTTTTAGATTTGCATTTATAATTCAATTAAGGCAACAGCCAACAAAATCGATTTGCATTTAAAGCATTACCGTAATCGACTCGGTCGTCGCATATTCGGCGGAGTGCCGATGAAAGCGTTTACCGCTGCAGTGGTGGCTAACTGAAATGAGATCTTGTTTTGAATGATTTGCAAATGGCTTTCTGATATAACTTTTTAATGAATTAGTAAAATATCTAAGAAATATGTTAAAATCAAATTTCGAACCTGTGGAGCCGCTCCGCCAGGGTTCGGCACAATGTAGGAAAGGCGTTGAGTGGAGACGAGACGGCCATTGGCGTAGACGTTTACCTAAAATTATTAGATATTATTTATCTAATATCAGCTAGCTTTGTGTCTTATAATAAGTAAGATAAGAATAAGATATTCAGAAATATTATCATTTAAACCATGACTTGGATCTAGTTCAAAAGTGTATCTTAAAGTAAGGAATGACAAAGAAAGATTTTCGGAGAGGAGATTGAACCCTCGACCTTTTTGCTTTCTGGGCAGATGCTAACCACTGAGTTATCCGGTATTCTTGCTAGAGAAGATGTAAGTGTAAGTTAAAACTCACTTGACTGGGTTTCAGAACGGATCTCGTTAAAACGACGCAGAGATGAGCCCATTCCATTGGTCGAAGCACGTCCTCGAGCGCCACTCGAACAACCTGAAAGTGATTTTGAAAAAAAGAATGATTTCAGATAATCTTTGTGTTCTAGTAAACACAATGCTTTTGGCTTCTGCAGAAAAAACTAAGCAAAACTAAAGCTTTCTGGAAAAATGGGAATTGTGGGTTTGCCAGAAAGTGTGCTTTGGAAGAGCTGAGAGAACGGGTGATAAAAGATGTAACATTGATGGAGAAATACCTTTTCTGATGGAAATCTTGCATCTTTCTCAATATCTCCTCCAGGTGGCTCAGTCTCTTCTGTGGACACCAACAGTGAATGATCCATGGCTGAGAGTTGGAGGCACAAACAGCCGACACTTCTCGCACCAAGCTGAAGAATTAAGCTATTACAAAAAGAATTGTATTCTGCATATCTATCAGCTAACTCTTTTAGTTTACCTTTTTCCTCTCATCATTCCAAATGACCGTTCTCGAAACCGTCAACAATCGAAGCGGATGAGCATCGGTTTTCTTGTCCGACCAACAATCAACGTACAACCAGCTGAAAAGAGATTAAAAATACATTTATTCATACGAATAAAAGTGGTACAAACAATACAAAAGCAGCCTTAAACGTAAAGAAGAAAAAAATACCCATATATCGCCGGAAATGAACCCTTGACCTCCCAACTAAGATACAGAGTTCTTATCCAGTTGGCTATGGCGACAGATTGATCTCTACTCAATTTTCTCACTCACGTTGAAAAGGTGAATCCATTCATCGGCGGAAAGACGCGCTCGGTTCGCTGTGAGGAGAAAGTTGGGGAAAGTGATGGGATGAAGAGACAGCCGAAGCCCTAAAAAAATGAATTCAATGAAATACGGTAAACCATAGGCAAAAAAATAGTTTGACAGAATGTTTTACTCTGTTATTTCAAAATCCGCCCACCTCAAGCGCTTGATCAAACTCGATGAATGAGGGTGATGGTTGTGGACGAGCCGATCTGGGTGTCATCATTGAAACAAGCGCTTTCACTCGAGTCAACGGGATCGGTCCACCCTCATTCGGGTTCAGCGCTTCTTCATTTTGTGCAGGGTCAAGATTTCGGCAACAAAGTGGTTGATCAAGACGCAGAAATTGGCTGAAATTCTAATTTTAAGAAGCAAAACTGGGAGGATTTTGTTTAAACCAAACCAGCAATAAAACTAGCCTAGATAAGGCCAGGATAGGCAAAAGTCATCTATAAGCTTTACACATACCGTAGCTCTCTTGGGTGCATTGATTGATAGCTGAGTCGCTCGAGGAGATAGTAGAATGGAGGTAACAGTAGATGGTTGTCACTGAGGAAGAGCTTCCCTGCAACGGCAAGGAGGTGACGAGGCATTTCCACCTAGATTATTGGATTATGGATAAAGTGAAGGCAATATTTTGAATTTAATTCGATTTCATCCACTTCACTTCATTTCTCACCTGACTCATCAATTGTTGATTTCTCTCCGGTTTCAGTAGTGCTTTCAATAGAAGTGAGGAGTAGTATTGAGCAGCAACTGTCCATCTGGAAGTGAAAACCTAATAGCTACAGTCTGCTAGATTGATTAATCCATTTTTATTCTGATAGAGTCAGTTTGATAACAAGCCTAACCTTTAAAAAAACCGAAGAATACCATTTTTTACAAACCTAATTGACTGTTTTCTCTGTGCCTTACGATGGAATGATACTAGATCAAGCTTTGTCAGCTAAAGGATTCGAACTCAGGCCAAAAGATTTTTGATAGGTTTCGTAGACAGTATTACTATCCATTACACTATGACCACTGTTGAAAGACTTTATTAAGATGACCTTAACCATTTACAGCTACGGGTACAGCTAAAACTTCTTTGCCAAATATCTCGCGTTTCTGATGCGTTCTGCAATTAAAATCTGAACTGAAACCAGATTCGGAAAAAAAACTGCATCAGATAGGCTAGTTTTGATTTGGAAAGGCCATTCCATTCCCTCGGGTCAAACTATTGCAGTTTGCGAAAACGTTCAATCATTAAAACTAGTTTACAAACTTTTTATCTTGAGCCTGAATGGAGGGTAGAAGGGCGAGTATGGAGAGAACAGCACCAGGATGAACAAGAACTGAAGAAGACCAAGAAACAATCGATGAATCATCAGCTGCAAGAGATGAAGAACCATCTGGTGGAGATAATGACGTACACCAACAGACATCCGATGAGACTCTGAAAATCGTTAAATAGAATAACTCAAAGCAAATCTAGATACTCACTTCTCATAGTTGTCTAGAGCCATGTTGAACAAGAGTCGAATGATGTAACAAGAGTAGAAAATCGATGCTGGCATTTTTGGTGGAATTGAGCTGAAAGAGAAGAATTCAGTACACCAGAAAGGGTGCTTTTGCAATTTTGTGCACAAAGTAAATCCTAGAGTCAGATCTCTTTAAAAACGATTAGAATTTCTTTTACTCACCCAAGTTGTATATTCTCATCCATTTGAAAGACAGAATGGCACAGATTCATCTCCTCTTTTAGTTCAGCTCCATTCATTCTCCACATATCATTTTCAATCTAAATTTTGAAAATATAAAGTTGTATGTACATACCGTAAACACTGTAATAGTACCCCACCGCCCATAATGACGGTGTAGAGTGTTGCGTAGTCTAGCTTTAAACGAGTTTTTCTCGACACTGGTTTATGCTACAATGCTCGTTTAGGTATCAAAAAAATAGTCCTGAATTTCAGCTATTTTTTGATACCAAAGACGTATTTTTTGAAAGTACGGACGCTTTGAAAAAAAAATGAAATACTAAAAAACTTTTGCGACTACGCGACTGTACGAGGGGGGTGGGGTACTATTACAGTATTTACGGTAGTAAATGTTGTTCCAGTGCTACTTATTGTTAGCACTGGTATTAGTTTTTATCTAGTAATGTTCATACTAGGCATTACTAGTAGTACAAAGTGTTCAATATTTATAGACTTTTGATTGATTTATGAAAAGAAACGTTAAGAAAACACTGCATAGAAGTTGGAATAAAATTGATTTTTACAGTTTACTAAATTTGACATTCCAAAAATCGATTTATTAAAACTCGATCATCAAATTTCACCAAAAAAAGTCAGATCCCAGTTTTTCTTGTTTAACGATGATAAAGTCTTCACTATTTAACAGTTTTCGAATCTACGAGACATTAAAAATGTTAGAATCACATTTCAGTTTTGGTTTTTTCAAGAAAGTTTAACGAGATTTTGTGACAAACTCAATTTAAACGATCTCCATTTCACAGTAGGCGTTTTAGGCGTTTCTAGGCAAGTCGCAGCGCAAAAAGCAATAATTTTGGAAAAAAAAAAAGTGACTTAAACTTGTTAAAGTATATGTTTTTGATATGTTTGTTTCTTTTTTTAACATTAGATTTGTACAAAATGAGCTCTAAACTTAGTAATCTACTGGTTCGTTACTGCTGGATCAGTAAGTTCTTTTCATCCAGTAAAACTGATCAGTACTAGGTAATACTATGTACTAAGTAAATTATAAATAATAAATATCCATTAGCACAGTTCACGGTGCCCTTATCTCTTTTTCTAATCTTTATCTCACCTCAACAATCGTCGATCCGGCAAAGGTGCCTGTTAAACGTAGCACCGTCGTGATACTCTCCCAGTTTACCTAGAAATTTGCCTACTCATTTGCATTTAAGTACTCAAATTTTAGATATAATTATCTAGATAACTATATAATCAATATAGATATATAAAATTTTTATCTTTAAAAGTTTAAGAGCAAATGTTTCACCTCAACAAAGAAGTACCGAGCGTTGCTCGGCTCAAAGCGCATGCTCAAAGTTAGCACCTGGAAAATTGTGATTGATAAACGAAAAATTCTATCTAAAAGATATCTAAATCACATATCTAACATATCTAAATTTGTAAATAAGCTTTAACATTGAAATACTTACCTTAAAAACGAGATGAATGAAGTCAAGGTAGACGGATTTCTCCTGTTGGCTTTGGGCGTCTTTCGCCGATTCCTCACTTCCGAAAACCCCTTCCAAACCTGAAATCACTTTTAGATATATGAAAATTAACAAAGAATATATTAAATATCGAATTAGATATGTAAATTGTTGTAATAATATAGAATTTTCTTACCTAACAACATTGAGATTAGGGCCAAATAACCGCCAACTCGTCGAAAGAGAACGCGGACTTTGTGGCTTTCACGCAGAACTCCAAGGACACACTAGGAGATTGAATTGCATATATAGTGGATAAAAGATAGTATTATAAATAAATGGATAAATCAATTTAAACCAACTTTCAACAAATCGACGTCTAGCTCGAGCTGGGTCTGGGGAGAGGCGTTGTTGAGTTGAGAGACGATCGCAGCCAAGTAGATATCGGATGGGGCCAAGAGGAGAGCCTGGAAAGATAGATAATGGATGATATAAAGAGAATTTTAAGGTACAATACCATTATACCTCCACAAGAAATCGATATAGTACCAATTTGAAAGAGTTTTGATTACATAAACATAAGTTCTTCTAGTTCATAAACATAAAAGGTAGCTTTTTGAAAGAGAAATGAAGCTTTTGGTTTTTGCTTTACTTCTTACTATAAAGAATTTAGCTTTTAAAGCTATCAAGCAAGATATACATTCAGTTTTATACCTGCTTTAGTAGCTGTAATGCACTGCTTCTCCACTCTCCGGTCACTCCGCAAACGAGCGCCAGCAGACCCCTAGGCCCTAGACAATCGCCAAGCATCTCTGCAAATATGATTTATATGCAAAACTATTATCTAACTAGATTTTAAGATTATTCAATCATTTGTTCTTGAAATTCCTCACTTGCATTCTCGACATTCCCCTTCACAACAACTGTTAGCAAATCGGTAGCCAAGAGGGTCAGCTTTTTCTCCTCATCGGTAAGTTCTCGATCTGAAAATTATCCAAATTTAAGATTGAAGATTCATTATCTAAGTGCTTAGCTACTTTTCATTAAAACTAACTTTTCTGAACGCCGAATAAATTGTTGATGACAAAAGAGAGCGTGTCGAGAATGCCAACTTCTCGGAATGCATCCTAGAATCGGATTTGATTTCATAGTCTTCAAAATAACAGTACTATCATTAGATTCAACTACAACTAGATATTAAGATAATTAGATCTTAAGTAAATTGTTTAAAGATAGCTAGAACAAGATAGAAAGTTCAGGAAAAATAGGACAAGCAAGGTCAGGCTAGAGTCTTGGGCCTGGCTTCTGACCAGGCTTCAGGCTCTGGCTTAGCTTGTCTACAAGTTTAAAATCTTCAAGTACCTTCAACAACGAGTCGACAGTAAGTATCCGGAAAGCACTTTGCACGGCGTGAATCAACATTGACGGCCGGCCGGCGCCAAGCTCGGTTTTCATCAGCACACAGACCTAAATGAAAACACTTGGATTAAAAGTCGAAGCAAATATGAAACTAAACTTTCGTGATTGATTGATATAAACGAGTATTAATAGTATTTTCTATCTATAAACAATAACAATAACAATAAGTCGCATTGATGACACTAGTGATGAGCTAGCTACTTCTTAGCTAATAGTCTTCTTTCACAAAGACATCTAATCTAATCAGTGCTCACTTATTGTCAATATCAATATATAAACTCTAATAAACTTAATAAACTACTTGGCAAACTGCTTGGCAAACTACTTGCCAGTATTTTCTCGTAGCAATACTACTTTTCAGTGTGCGTTAGCTGTTTTTGATGACACTAGTGATGAGCTAGCTACTTCTTAGCTAATAGTCTTCTTATTAATTTTCAAACGCACTCACCGAAATCATTTCCTTGCAAGGGATGTAAGCCAATTGAAAGCACACATGCTCGATGAGTTCCAAGATTTTCAACTAAAATTGGATTTAATTTCGAATAGAAAATATAAACCGCACCTGCACTTCAGCACATCTTGTAGCCATTCTTTCGATAAAAATACTCAATGGAAACTCTCGATCCAAGATGAAATAATTCGCCGGATCACATGTGTAAATCGAGTGAACAACGTCGATGACAGAGACGTGCACTTTCGGGTTTAGACTCTGTAATTATTAAATTCAAAATTTTAAAGCATTAAAGCAGTCAATGCGATACAAATTGTACAAAATATAAGTTAATACGATAAAAATTGCACAAAAAATACTATTATACTAATGTCAAATCAAACCTCAACAAAAATCTCGTAGAGGAGTCGAAAAGCGGCTGTGTTTCGCACGGAGACCCCGTTTCCGATAGGGATTGGTAGCTGAAAAAAGTTGAAAATTATATAGAAAAGCTAGCTATAACTATAAATAATTGTATACCGTGAAATTTGGGAGCGAGACAAGGCCCGAATTGTGCTGTGGCTTCAACTCAATGGGGCCAGCGGTGATCACCGAGATCAACATCAGTAAAATGTTTCGAACGAGTTCCGTGTCGGATTCGTGTCTGAATAAAAGAAATTGGCTATTGTTTAGTCAAAGAAACAAAGCAAATCCAAAGATATAAATCTTTACCTGATCAAGAAATCTTTAATAATCTCGTAGCCGCTTGCTTTTTGAAAAATATCGGTGAGAGAGGAGGATGAACGGGCTGAGTCCTAGAATTTCTGGGTTCTTTGTGCAATATGGAAAACACCCTTTCTGACACACTTTCTAGCCACTTTCTAGCCATCTTGTGTACCAGAAAGAGGCTGTTTGCGAGAACACAAAGCACACGATTTGACAAACCTTTAAAATACACAGCAAACAGATGATCATCTCGGCGGTTTCCTGCAGGCTCAGCTTTGGATTTCTCATATTGTTCACATAAGTCGGTATGCATTCTTTGCTCAAGATGTACTTCACCAATTGTGGAGTTCTAAAGTTTTGAATTTACAGGACAAGGTAAAACTTTAATCATCTAGCCTGGCTACTTTTATTTGATACCTAGAGATTTACAAATTGTAAGCTTACAATTGAAGCTGTAAGCTTACAAACTTCAATTGTAGGCTTACAATTAAAGTTTAAAGACTTACAAAGCTTTAGCCGCTAGCGTCTCCAACACTCGAGCACTCGTCCTTCTCCATTGTGCATTTTGTTGAGGAACCATTGACGAAGTGCCAGCGAATAGCAGTGAGAGATCATCTCTTCTAGCCAACTCTTCACCAACGCTTCTAAAATTCAGAAATTATTGATTAGAATTTGGTGCTAGAGCTTAAATTTGGATATAACCGAATTATCGTATTTATTCTAATAGAAGCATAGCATATTCTGATAGAATATAGCATTTTTATAGAACATAGCATATTCTTATAGAAGCATAGCATATTCTAATAGAATAAATAACTAAAGGACAATATTTAGAACAAATATTCTTTTCTAATAGAATTCTAGTAGAATAAATATAAAACCTACTTGAAATTGCACAATCTCTCCAACAGCTCCGTCACCAAATCGTTCAACTTTTGATGCGCTTCCAGCGTTTCCCCATCGGCTTCGGGAAGATCAAAGAAAAGGTAGAGTGCTTTGACGAGTGTTGATGGCAGAGAGGCTTTACATGCAGCGTCAATGATCGCATCGTCGTCACTAAAATCCTACAAGTATGTATTGTCGATTTTTTTTTGGCAAATCAATAAGCCAGAAAATCGAGATTATAGGACAAAACTATCGGTATCTATTAAATCAAATAGCTTTACTCTAAATTTTGATTCACTCACGTGTTCACCGCATACAGAATCGCGCTCAAAAGCGTCCATCCTTTGTGCGAAGTCGATGGCTCAAGGTATTCAGCTATACCGACAGCAGCCGCTTCGGTTCCTGAAACGATTTGACACTGTTGAGTTGTCGAATTTACCGTATTTTCTCTAATATTAGTGCACCGCGCTGAGCCGAGTTGATGACTATTTTACAGTTTCCAAGTTTTCACAGAAGCTCAACACTCTAATCCTCCACTAGATCTCATCGTCGGCTACATTTTGCGACCCCACATCGATAGGTTCTGATAAGCGGTTCTCGAGATTTCGACCAATTTAGGCGATGCTCAGGGTGCACTACTATTAGAGAAAATACGGTAAATAGTTTTTCTATCAATCGATAGAGAAAGACTTTGCAAATCGAATGATATTAAAAATATTGAAATTGAACAACCAAAAACCAAGAAATTTGAGCTCAAAGTTAGATTTTCAATGGCAAAGGAACGGAGCGCGTTTTTTGAAGTGCGCCACTTCCTGGCGCACTCAATTCTTCACCAAATCGTTTTTTTGCAAGAGCACCACAAAGGGTGTGTTTACCATGACCACAAAGGGAATCTTTTTCTGACTTTACTGACCTTGACTAGCAGCTCTTGCTCGCACTTCTCTCACCAACAAGCTGCACATCCACGCCGAGAATGTGGGCATTTCTTTGAACTCCCCGCGCAACTCAACCGGGCTGTACATTGTCATTACCTGAAAAATTAGTTGAATATTGATTTTAGATAATATTTCAATATTGTTATCGATTTCTAAACAGTATACCTTGGTGAAAAGTGGTAATAAACGACTCGCGTCCACTTCTTTCGTCCCGCTTAGGCTCACCTAAGGTTTTTTCTTTTTCAAATCTCTATTTCAAGTTATTTAAAAAAAAAAAAAATAACAAGCTTTATATTCAAAACTATAATCTTTTCTTTGTAATAAGTAAATGTTTTAGTTATTTTTCTTTATAACAAAAAAATCTTATTCAAACCTTTGAATGGTCGGAAAAGGTTTTCCTTAAATGAAGCAACGTGAGCGTTCTCTCGTTTCGATCAACCATGATTATTATCTTTTTTTTTTCTAAAAATATTTTTATTATACTAATTTTAATACATTTTAACCCTATAATTTAGCTTTTTTTTCTATCAAATTTGGTATTTTTGAAAAACTTTCTCATCGTCAATAAAGTACAGAAAAGTAGGGTTGAAGGGAAAACATTTTTTTTTTTTACATAAAGCCAGTAATTTTTAAGTAATTGTTAAATAATTGTTAAGTAATTAGAAAAATTTGTATAGAAAATTAGCATAAAACTTGGGGCGTGGGACAAATGCGACCTTTTTTTGCGCACCTGGACATTTGCGCACCTTTTTTTTGCTGGAAAAGGCTTTAGGCAAGGCCGTAGAGCTTCGAAAATATTTCCATATAAGGGAATCGCATGCGTAGATTCCGAATCTCGACAAATTTGACGTGTCAGCGAGGTCTGATTTGTCAAAATTCTGAATCTACGCATACGATTCCCTCCTATGAAAACATTTTTGAAGCTCTACGACCTTTCCTAAGGCCTTTTCCAGCAAAAAAGGTGCGCAAATGTCCAGGTGCGCAAAAAAGATCGCATTTGTTCTACCCCCTAAAACTTGTTATCAATAAGTTCTTAACAGCTTTTAGCAATTTCAATTTGAATATTGAATATTTTCAACTCACCAATTTCTTTCAAAATCCACTAATCTTTTAGTCATCGCTCGAGAATGTGGTTTAAGAAGACGATTTATTGATAAAATGATTTGTTGATCAAAAAGTTGATAACTAAATAAATAACTAAATGAAATTTGAAAGCATAGAATAAAAATGAAAACAAGAATTCAATTTGGGAAAATTTTTAGAAACCTAGAAAAAACGATGAGTAATTCTTTACAAGAATTCGTTTAAAAAGAAACATTTTGTAATAGCGAACACTGGGAAAAACAAGATTTGGATTGCTCATTGATATATCGGTGGTTTGGAGGGGAAAAGGAAAGGAGAAGAAGAGAAAAGAAGAGAAGAGAAGAGAAGAGAGAGGACATCCCCCAAGGGGTCACAAAGGGCACCGAATAGGAAACCAAACAAGGAGAACAGCTGAAGTATGTTCTTATTGTTACCAAAAACTGCTGTAGTAATCAAATTTGTTATAAAATTATAGCTAATCTTCGTAAAAGGGAGGTCGTTTCAGTGGTAAAATCTTCCAGGCCTGGTTCGCTGTCTTTGAACCGGCAGAGATCAGATCTGAACTTTCTTTGAAAACTCTCAGATTTCTCTTGTTCTCTAGTAAATTCTTTTACTAATATTCGCAATAATATCACTAATATCACTAATATCACTAATGTTTACTATTGTTTTGCCAATATTACTAATTTGTTCGTAAAATTGTTGTGTTGGAATATCTCTGGCTAAAAATAAAGAGAAGAGAAGAGAAGAGAGAAGTTTGCTCTATTGTTGTTGTTAATCTATTGTTTTTGTTTGTTAAAAAGACAGTAAATTGTTTTACTAATATCCTCTTTGATTCACATAATTGTTTTTAGTAATCGCAGTTAGCATTATAAAAGCTTATGAGTAGGTTCAATATTTTGGGCGATTCGTGTCAGACACACAGAGGGGTCTTCCATAGTGAAGACCATTCTAGAGGCCTATAGGGGTCTGGATTTGAAAGGAAAAGAAGAGAAAAGAAGAGAGAGAAAAGACAACGATGAAGCGGCTTGTAAGGAATGAAAGAGATGAAAGAGTCAAGGAGAAGAGGTGGCAAGATTGGAGAAAAGCGAGTGGACAAAGAAATAGCTCAAAGAAGTCAGAGTAGGGCAATGGATTACGTGCATGAGAACAGAGCGAGACCAAAAGTCAAAAAAGAGTTAAGAAGAAGAAGTAGAAAGGGGAAGTAGTTTGAAATAGTCAAGTGAGTGAGCCAAAAAATAACTAGATTCTAAATAAGTAGAAGAGTTGGGCAAGTCCATTTGTGAGTTTAGAGCTGGGTCAGAGCTGTGATTCGAACTGATATCTCTGTGATTCGAATTGATATCTCGCTGACCGACCAATGAGCTGCACGTATCCCAGGGTAAGGCCTTATGCCATGCTGTAGAGATATATAGAATAAAGAACAAAAGACTGTCAAAAGATCAGTCAACTAATTGGTAAATAGCCAAACATTTAGTGGCTAGTATCAGGGCTATTCTTGGGACAAAATTTCAGACAAGCAAAGCCATATTGTCCTAGTCTTGACTTGATTTGAATGGGTCTATCTGACATCTGACATCAATCTGACATGGTCTAGCTTTTTAAAAAGCTATCTTTTTCAACTATTCATGAATTTTAGCTTGGCTTCGCTTTGTTTTTTTGCTTTTTTGTCGTAGGCTTTTGTAGGCTGCAGCCTGTAGGACCAGTTCTGGTTAAGTAACAAAAAAAGTAGTAGAAATATCTAAGTATCTAGATATCTAATAGTAATACTAAACATCTAAATAGTTAGAGAAAGAAAGGAAGTAAAAGTGAAGGTAAAATACTAGAGGAATTTCAAGAAGAGTCAAAAAAAAATATCTAGATACTAAGAAAGATAGAAAAAGAGAACAAGAGTAAAAGATGAAGTGGTTGAAAGAGAAAAATAACTATCGAATAATAAAAGGAGAAAAGAGACCTAGATGATGACGTCATTTTTGGGGAGGAGTGAGGCCTGGGGGGCCCGGGCAAGGGGCCGGGAAGCGCCCCCTCCACACATCCACACACTAATGAGGTTTCCCTCTCAACGATTTCCATTCTTCAGTCCTCTCTTTCCCATCACCAAAATGTGGTGGCCGTTCACTCGGTCATTCTCGCTAAAAATGGCCAGTGTGAAGAATTTTTTTGATAGAAATGATAGAAACAATATTTCTATCACAAAAAAAATGATAGAAATTGAGTAAAAAAGTTCACAAATTTAGATTTCAACAATTTCTACAAACAAACAAAAGCTCTAAATAAATCGTGTTACAGAATGAAAATGAAAATTTGCTTAAAGTCTGTCTTTCTGTCTGTCTTTTCACTTTCTAAATTTCATTTCCTTTTTTTTGATACTTTCAGAATTTCCGGAAGGAAAGTACAATCGATGAAGTGATTTTGATTTTTTTTCTTTTTCTCCGGAGGCGCTTCGCCCTCATTTGTTTACTATTCGAATTACAAGGTCCTAATGCTTGTGTTCTGCTGGAAAAGATAAAGAAATGCACCATTTCATTCATGATTTATGTTTGATTGTAGATACAAATCATACGAATCATATTTTTATTCAATTTTTATCCAAATTTTTAATTCAATTCTCAATTTCTGCATAATCGTAGCTTGCTCCTGTAAACTACATTCGATTACATTCGATGAAACACCGCCTAATACTATTACCGTAAATACTGTAATAGGCTGTAATTCTAGCCTAAGCCTAAGCCCACTAGAGTTAAAGAAGTCGATTTAATAGATATTAGAAGTTAAATGCTGGCAGATACCGTATTCCCTCTAATAGTAGTGCACCCTGATCCTCGTCTAAATTCGTCGAAATCCCACCGTAAACACTGTAATAGTACCCCACCCCCCTCGTACAGTCGGGTAGTCGCAAAAGTTTTTTAGTATTTCATTTTTTTTTCAAAGCACCCGTACTTTCAAAAAATGCGTCTTTGGTATCAAAAAATAGTTGAAATTCAGGGCTATCTTTTGATACCTAAACGAGCATTGTAGCATAAATCAGTGTCGAGAAAAACTCGTTCAAAGCTAGACTACGCAACACTCCGCACCGTCATCATGGGGGTGGGGTACTATTACAGTATTTACGGTAGGTTATTCGGATATAAACGAGCGTTTTAATAGTCGACAAAATTTACCTTAAAAACAGAAACAACAAAGTTTAATCCAAAATATATTCACCATTATTATTGATTGCTTCTTGCCATCTTTTGAGCAAAGAATTGATGCCGCTCTTGAAAAACTCAGCCGGCTGTGATTCGAAAAACTTGGCGACATCGCCGCCAAGTTTTTCGCCAAGCCAGGCCGACATGGCGAATTTTGGACATCTTCACGGTTTTTGAATTTCTCATTGACCAAAAAGTTTTGAATCGACCGGAATCAATGGGTAATCTGAGGGAGCCAAATCGGGAGCATACGGCGAATGTGGTAATCGGCATCGGCTTTCGGAAAATACATCATTCCCAAATGCTTTGACCAAATCTCGATGGGATTTCGCGACTTTTTTTTTGCCCAGTTTGAAGTAAGCAGACGTAAGCAAAGTAAAGTAAGCAGACGTAAGTAAAGTAAGCAGACACGAACTTGATATTCGAAGTCGGCCATTTAAAGCAAGAAAAAAGATCTTAAAAATCACAAATTATCCGTTTAAAAAGTTTCCAAATATGCGCAAAATAACGTACTTTTAAATACAGAAAGATATATTTTAAAAGCTTCTCTCACAACAAAAAGTTTAGCAACGCTTGTTTATATCCGAACAACCTAATAATATGCAATACACCTTGTCTTTATCAGTACCTCATGGCCGAATGCCTAGGAGTCTTGTATCCTAATCGGCTGGTCACGGGTTCGATCCCAGCGACTAGAAAATTTTGCTCTTTTTCTCAGATACCGTATTTTCTCTAATAGTAGTGCACCGCGCTGAGCCGAGTTGATGACTATTTTACAGTTTCCAAGTTTTCACAGAAGCTCAACACTCAAATCCCCCACTAGATCTCATCGTCAGCTACATTTTCCGATCCCACATCGATAGGTTCTGATAATCGGTTCTCGAGATTTCGAGCAATTTAGACGACGCTCAGGGTGGACTACTATTAGAAAATACGGTAAATCGATATTTTCTATCGATTTCTATACTCTAAAGCAAAGCTCAAGCATTTAATCTGACCCAAAAAGATCTTCAACAATCATTTTCATTATTATATTTATTATATTTTCATTCATTTCATTTCATTTAACAATACAATGAGAAATTTGAAGTTTTCTTCAAGAAACTTAACCTTCATTTCAAGCATTCAAGCAGAAAACTCTTCTAAAGCACAGTTTTTTTTTTTTGATTGATTTTCCCAGGGAGCCCGGTTTATCTTGATTCTTCAGAAAGGGTGAAGGGGTATGATCCTTTCAACCATCCGCAATTCCCCACACACGTCAGGGGGCTCATCTTCTCACCCCTTCATCCCCCTCTTCACCCCTTTTCCATCCGTTTTGACGGCTCCCGATCAACTTCTTCGATCATTCCCATTCACCCGATTCTTTCTTTGATCATCGATAAACTCTAGAATTCGCTCTTTTTCTCCTTTCACCCTTTTTTTCCCACGTCAATCTGTTTGCATCTTAACGCGTAACCGTCACGCCAATCAAATTAATTGTTCTTTTTTTTGCACAAGTTTAAAACTATCTGCCTGATAGTTTTAAACATTTTTATATTTTTATTTGCTTCAATTTAATTGTATTTCTCTACAAAGTAAACTTGAAAGCAACTTTGAAATCACCAAAAAAACGTTCACCAGTTTTTGGTTTGGATAGATCGACCGTATTTCTTCGAATCGAAGACCGGGTAAAGAGTATCATCGCGTACTCCTGCGTACATCCTGCGTAGCAGCCCTTTTTAAAATTTCTTTTCTGCATAAAAGCTTTCAATCAAGTGATATAGGGCTGGAAAATGACTCAAAAATACGACATGAGCTAACAGATTTTTGAGCCATTTTCCAGCTCTATAGCACTTGATTGAAAGCTTTTATGCAGAAAAGAAATTTTAAAAAGGGCTGCTACGCAGGATGTACGCAGGAGTACGCGATGATACTCTTTACCCGGTCTTCTATTCGAAGAAATACGGTGACCAGTCAACATTTCCCCTTCTTTTTCTTTTCTAAAATCCTAGCTGTATTTTTGGCTTGGCTTGGCTTGGCTATATTTTTATATAAGTTCTACATTCTATTAAACCATTTTTGTTACTAAAATAGCAATCAAAACTGAGGGAAAACTGCTTTACTTTAGCCTTTTGTCTCGTTGTTTGTTGTCTGTTGTTGTCTTGTTGTTTTTCCAAGATTTTGTCATCCAATCAGTCATCCAATCAAATCCTATTTTATATCATTTGAAAGCCTAAAGTCTTTTCTTTAAAACTATATAAAAATTAATAAGAAATCTTATCTCTAAATAAAGTTATGAGTCTTTAAAGTGTGGTTGTTTATTTAAAAGCAAGGATAATAGAAAAGCTATGGATTACTCTACTCCCATACTCGCCAATATTTCTTCTAGTAAATCAAGTGTGTGTCAGACAAGTCTACATCTACAACTTGCCAAAATGCAACCAGCTTTAGTCAAATGATCTTTGCCCAAGTGCTTGAATCACTAGTGGAATGGCAAGTGCTTAAGAAAAGGGAAAGAAAAGTGTTGTTGTCTTTGTTCTTTTTTTTTTCTTCATCTACTGTTGTTTTGCGTGTGGCTTTGAATGACCGCCGCACCTTCTGAAGAAAAGAAAAAGAAAAGAAAAGAAAAGAAGACAGAAGGACCGAGAATGGATTGGATGACTTTTTCCCTTTTCTTCTATTTTCCAGGTTCTTCCGCTTCGCGGCGATTGAATGGCGACAATTGTCGCGCCTTTTCTCCATCTTTTTTAGACTTTTCTTCACAAATCAAACATTTATCTGAAAATATATTGCTAGATTTTTTAAACAATATTTATCAGCTTTTAAAAATGAGTCTTTTATTTGCATCAAAGCGTCAAAGCAGTTTTGCATCAAAGCATCAAAGCAACTTTGCATCAAAGCGTTAAAGCAGCTTTGCATCAAAGCGTCAAAGCACATTTTCATCAAAGCGCTGAACATTTAAAAGCTGTTTTATTAAAGCTGAGGCTTAAACTGAGGCTTAAACTGAGCCTTTAAGCCTCAAAAATCGCAAACATTCTCTTTCTGGTTCAGATAAAAGTGTGCCAAGAAAGCTTGCGTTATCGCTTTTTGATAGATATTGATTAGCTCAATCAATTTCTTTCAAACCCCAAAAAAAAACAACGAGTGAAGGTCATTGAAAAGTGATAAATCACCGCAAGGTGTGAAAAAGAAAAATCTGCCTAGTAGAGTAATTTTTAGGAGAATAGAAGGATTTTAGAGTCTCAATTCTTACCGCTGAATCTCCTTTCTTTACCCAATCTTTCCCCTGCCAGACTTCCAGCTGTGTTCTCTGCCAAATTCCACTTTCCAATCCTCGTTTCCCCCCTTCTCAAATCTATCCAAATATTCGCATCTCTTTGTTTAGATTCTTTCACGCAAATATCCACACTTTTGTTTTCAATCAAATGTTTACTCTAGACAGCTCATTTTCTTTTGTTTACTTGGTAAGGGTTACTTGTTGGGATTTGAATCTAGTTGAGGCAGAGTTGATGATCATTTTCATCCTAACCTCGTCACATCTAAAAGGCTAGAAGCCAGGTTTTGATCCGGATTTATTGTAAGTCGAAATATCCCTATACCCACGAGAAGTCAGGAACTGGTTTCAAGCCTTGATCTAACTTCTAGCATGATCAGCTCTAGTTTTACTATCACTAAAAGTCTCAGAATCTGCCAGAAGCTAGACCTAGGACCTTACCTGATCTAATCCTGAACTTACCTGATGTCTGGCGCTTTTCGAGTTCTTTTTTATATATGATTTTGTAGAGAGTGATCTTTCTAATGATCTTTCTATAGTGATCTTTCTATAGTGAGCTTTCTATAGAGATCTTTCTATAGAGATCTTTCTAATGATCTTTCTAATGATCTTTCTAATGATCTTTCTATAGAGATCTTTCTAATGATCTTTCTAATGATCTTTCTAATGATCTTTCTAATGATCTTTCTATAGAGATCTTTCTAATGATCTTTCTAATGATCTTTCTAATGATCTTTCTATAGAGATCTTTCTAATCATCTTTCTAATCATCTTTCTAATGATCTTTCTATAGAGATCTTTCTAATGATCTTTCTAATGATCTTTCTAATGATCTTTCTAATCATCTTTCTAATGATACTGTTTCATTTGACCAAGATTATTCAGTTCTAGAAGTTTCTTTGAAAGTTTAAATTTCATACTCTTCAACCCAATATTTTGTTTTCGACTGGTTGAACTGACAACCCGAATCCTTGTCTTCAAATATCTGATCACAAAGCGGACTAGTCATTCGAAAGAAACCCAATCCCTTTCCACCATGTTTCCCTTCCAGCTTTCACCCTTCTGTTTCTTTTTTGATTGCCCCCAATTGCATGCCATTCTTCCATTCTATTGACTCAATTTCTTTCGATTTCTATTCCCAACAATGAACTCATTTCGAAATGAGTAAACAAAAGCAAGGGAAAACTTGATTGGATTGAAGAAAGTAGAGACGAACAATATTGATTGAGGCTTGAGACTAACAATATTGGTTGAGGCAAGTGTCAGATCACAATTCGTCTAGTATTCATAGGTACAATAGCCTATTTTCATAAGTCTTTTTTACATTGCTCAGTCTCAAATCTTGTCTAAAAATAGATTTAAGGTTTAGTCAAGAATTCTCTAGATATCAGTTAGATCCGTGTAAGCAAAGAGCTTAAAGCCTTAAAGTCTAGCCCTAAAGTCAGCTTGGCTAGCCATAGCTTATCCAAAATCCAGATTTTTCTAATGGTAGGCTCAGCTAGCGTATTATAAACAAAGCGTTTTCTCTTCTATTGTACCAAATCTTGTTTCAGAATTGAAATGTGAAAGACTTTGTCAATCATTTTCATGTCAAGAAAATCGAA